>QARZ01000584.1:227989-258620 GCA_013407115.1 Glycine latifolia | reverse complement strand
CAAGCACCCCCCATGGCCTCCAACACTTCTTTCATCCATTCCATAACTTCTTCTCCCATTTTTCTTCATTTTTCTCTTGTTTCTTTAGTTTTTTGTAGTAAATATTAGTAGTAATTAGATTAGGAAAGTGAGAGAAGTGAGATTTAGTGTGGAGACTCTGCCGGAAAGAAGCGGTGATAGGGCCCTTCATCAATTCTTCTCTTAAAGAGATTCTCTCCATGCTTGGTTAGTTTCTCTTATGGATTAGATGTAATCTTCTATCCCTATGTTTCTCTTTTAATTTTATTTATGCATTAATTTCTTCTACTCCTTCTTGGTAATTTATTCCGTACTTAATGCTTGAATCTAATTGATCACTAGACTCATGAACTAAAATTCTAAGTTTGACTGGGAAGTACTCTTAGGGTTTGAACTGAATAAATTTACTCATTACGTTACGAATCGCTAGGAATAGGGTGTACCGTTTTGATTGCATAAAGCATGCGATTATAATTCTTAATGCTGGGATATTTATTTCGTATGCGAGACATCGATATTAGGTAAATATTCTTAGAACTTGATTGCGAGGAATCGATTCAAGGTTAACATAGTGTGCATCAATAAGGATAGATAAGGATTATTGTATGGTAATATTAATTGGGGATAAAAGGATATGAATGATGAAATCCAATCCTACGCTTTTCCGTAACTTTCTGTAATTTTCCATAACTTTCCATAATTTTCCATAACTTTTCATAATCATAATTTTTAGTTGTTTTCTTAAAACAAATGAAACTACGCTCAACCTATTTGTACATGACTATTGAACTATTAAATTCTATTTGGATTAACTGAGTAAGCTCAAGTCCCTGTGGAGACGAACTTTTATAAATTTTGTAACTTACAACGACAATTGGTACGCTTGCCAAAAAGTCGTAACACTGATAATCAGAGGTTGGAGAATAAACTGACAGAATTAATATCCCTTGTGAGACAACTTGCCATTGGTTAATAACAGAATGTGATGATAGCCAATCAACCAAGGCTGTGTGGTATTTGCTATGCGCCTGATAATCCTATAGATACATGTCCTACTCTCCAAGAAACAGAATAGACTGCTGAAGTTTCTTTCTTAAAACCTGAAGAACCATTCAGACCTCAACAAGAACAGTATAATCATTTCTCTAACACTTATAATCCTGGTTGGAGAGATCATCCAAACTTGAGGTATGGTTGTGGTCCACAACAACAGCAGGAAACACAACAACTGCAACCATTCAGACATTAGCAATATCAATCCTCCACCAGCAAATACCAAGCTCTATCGTTCAAACAACAACAACAATTACAACAATCTGCACCTACACCTACAGAACCCGTGCAGAGCAATTTTGGACCTTCCATGGAGGACCTGATGAAGTAAATGACAACCAGAAACATTCAGTTTCAACAGAATGTGAGTGCCACCATCCAAGATCTGCAGACTCAGATTGGACAGTTAGTTACAACTGTCAACCAGATGCAACAACAAGGTTCTAGCAAGATTCCAGCACAACCAATTATTAATCTAAAGAATTTGAGTGCTATTACCTTAAGGAGTGACCAGGATTTTCCAAATTCAACAGATACTGGTGCCAAAACAGATTCTGCACCAAAACAAATTCCTCTACCTTTACCCTCTAGATCTATTCCTACAAAAAAAGTGGAGCTTGATTCTGATCTTCTCGAGACTTTCAAGAGGGTGGAAGTCAACATTCCCCTCTTCGATGCCATTAAACAGATTCCCAAATATGTAAAGTTCTTGAGGGATTTGTGCATCCACAAGAGGAAGCTGAAGGGAAATAAGCAAGTGAAGATGTGTAACGCTCGACCACTTGTAGGATCAATGACTGTCCCCATATACCAACACAAGACTTTTCAGCATGCTTTGTCTTCACTCACACACTTCCTGAGAAACTTCCTAGGAGGTCACCTATCCCAGAATTGCTCTAAGTCAAGCACGCTTAACTGTGGAGTTCTTAAGTTATGGGCTACCGAAAAGTAGATGCACCTTGTTGGTATAGGTAGTACCTATTATTTCCTTTTAAGTTATCCTCAAGTGTACAGTCTCATACCTGCACAACCTCTGGATCCCTCTCGTTCGGGTGTGTATTCGATTCATTCATGTACCCCTCTCGCTGGAAGCCTGCTAGGAGCCTCTCCTTGTCCGTGTCTCATTGCACCAATGATCACTCCTTACCCTCGTCAGCGCTCGGGATGTTACAAGATGCTCATAAATGTTTCTGTACTTATACAGAGCAAAACTGTTGCTTTCATTCCAAAAACCATCTTGCAATAGAAGTGCTAAGAACCTGACACTTTCACTGTCCATTGCACCATTGAAGATTGTACTTTTATAGATGCAATGCTTGACCTTGGAGCATCGATTAATATTATGCCCACATCAGTTTAGGGTCATTACATCTTGGTGATTTGAAACCCACTGGTGTTATCATTCACTTAGCTAATAGGAGTGTTGCACTTCCACTTGTAGTTATTGAAGATGTGCTAGTACTAGTTAATGATATGATTTTTCCAGTCGATCTTTACATTTTGGATATGAAGAATGAGTCTTTTAGCCATGATTCCACATTGATCCTAGGGAGACCATTCTTAATGACATCCAGGACCAAAGTTGTAGATATCATTTATGTTGCAGTAGATAGTGTAGGTATTTGTACAGATTTACTTTCTGAATTTTCTGACTTTGATCTTGGTTTTTCTAATTGTACTTGTGATGATTCTGCTATTGTGTGTAGTATTTGTGCAGAGATTTCCTCTGCACTTTACTCTGATTGTCATTATTGAAAAATTCTCGACAGATTCTCATTGCAACAATGGAAACTATTTCTTCATGTCATCCTCATGTAGAATTGAAAGTCACCTATATTTTGAAAATTTAAGTGATAACTTTGTTATTATCTTTTATATTATGTATTTCAATTTGTAGCTTTTATGCCTTGATCCAACTAAGCGAAGAAATAATGTATTAAAATATCATACTGGATCACAAATATTTTTTTATTAAAAATAATTTTATTCGAATAAGATAAAATTATTATAAATAATAAAATTATTTTTTAATTCATGAACAAGGGTATCTTAAGACACTCATTAGCAAATCTATTACTAGCAAAGAAGATTTGGAAATAGGTGGCAGCAAATAATGGGGCGGTGTCGGTAGATCTAGGAAGAGTAAAGGGTCAATTTTCCCTTTTCTTCTCAACCTTTGTGGCGGGCATGCCATGCATGTCATGGGTTATCTATCTCTGTATACACCACGTGCGCAAGTGCTTATCTTTTTTCTCTATTTCTTAAGTGAATTTGGACAAAATTTCGAAGAAAGACCACGTTGTGTATGCCATTGCCTCATGTTTATAAAATAGAAATATCTGCACAAATATCTGCAAATTCTCCTATCTCCCTTCTATCAGCCACCAACCTCTCCTTGCCGTCCACCATTTAGCCAACTTCCTTGGAACTGAAGCCACTACATGAGAACCTTCAATATGCCTATTTAGATGAGGCTCAGAAGCTTCTAGTCATCATATCTAACAGTCTGTCCCTTGAGCTTGAACAGAATTTGCTACATGTTCTGAGAAGCCACAAAAAGGCCATTAGATGGACGCTTGCTGACCTTCCTGGAATAATTCCTTCTATATGCATGCATCGGATACTTTTGGAGGATGATTCTAGGCCGGTAAGGTAGCCACAAATGAGGATTAATCCCACCATTCTTGATGTGGTGAAGAAGGAAGTGATGAAGATACTAGCCGTCAGGATCATCTATCCCATTTAAGATAGCACTTGGGTTTCACTTCTCCAAGTGATCCCTAAGAAATCGGGCATCATTGTTGTGAGTTTGCATTGACTATAGTAGACTTAACCAGGCAACTCGAACAGACCATTTCCCTTCCATTCATTGACCAGGTTCTGAGAGGTTGGCATATAAATCACATTATTACTTTCTTGATGATTTTTCAGGTTAAATTCATATTACACCGGATGACCAACACAAGACCACATTCATCTGTCCATTTGGCACATTTGCCTACATCAAGATTCCTTTTGGCCTATTCAACTCTCTTGGAACCTTCCAAAGGTGTATGATGAGTATTTTTTCTAATTTATTAGAGAGTTGCATGGAGGTGTTTATGAATGATTTCACTGTTTATGGTTCCTCTTTTGATGCATGTTTGGATAGCTTTCTAGAGTTCTTGAGTAATGCATTGGGGCTAACCTTGTTCTTAACTTTGAGAAATGTCATTTTATGGTACATGAGGGTATAGTCTTGGGGCATTTGGTCTCTAGTAGAGGTATTGAGGTTGATAAGGCCAAGATTGATGTTATTACTTCTCTATCTTTTCTTGAACATGCAGATTTTTATAGGAGATTCATCTAGGATTTCATCAAGATTGCATTGCATTGTCCAAGCTTCTCTAAAAGGACATAGACTTTGTGATTGACCAACCTTGCAAAGAGACATTTGAGGAGTTGAGGAAGAAGCTTACTACCTCTTCTATCATGCAATCACCAGATTGGGAGCTTTCCTTTCAGTTCATGTGTGATGCCTCTAACTATGTGCTTGGGACTGTGTTATCATAGAGAGTTGATAAACTATCTCATGTCATTGCTTATATTTCATGCTCTTTAGATGCAGCCCAAGTTAACTACACCACCATTAAGAATGAGCTTTTGGCTATTGTTTTTGCTTTAGATAAATTCAGATCTTATTTGCTTTGCTTTCATATCATTGTCTTTACTGACCATGCAACTTTGAAGTACCTGTTGAAGAAGCCTGATGCTAAACCTAGATTGATAAGGTGGATGCTTATTCTTCAAGAGTTTGATATTGAGATTAAGGATAAGAGTGGTGCAGAAAACTTGGTTGCTGATTATTTGAGCAGGATCCAGGGACCTGCTGAGTCCTTTCCTATTAGGGATAATTTTCCTGATGAGCATTTAATGCATTTGCATTCATCACATGTTACACCTTGGTTTGCTGACATTATGAATTTCATTGTTGCATCTATTGTTCCACCTCATGCATAGGTCTTAAATAAATAAACTTAAGAGTGATGCTAAATACTATTCGTGGGATGATCCTTATTTGTGGAGGTTTGGTAATGACCAAGTTGTTGATTCTGAGAAGAAGATTGTTGATTCTAAGGAAAGCTGCAAGAAGATTGAAGCAATGATGAAGTCTTGAGGTTTTAGCTTTTTACATGCCTAATCATTTGAAGGCATTTGTAATTTGTCTAAGTGGTTCAAGTGGTTTTCCTTGTGATCTTTCATTTGCCTTTGCATTTTCATTATCATGCATACATAGTTTTTGATTAAAATCTCAAAGCAATCCAATGATTTCATAAGAAGATAAGTTCTCATGGCTAAATTTTTGAAAAATGAAAACTTATTATTTTAATCGATTACACAATCAGTTTAATCGATTACACAATCAGTTTAATCGATTAAATACATTCATACTATTTTTGGAAAAGCCTTGAAGAACAGTTTAATCGATTACCAGCTTCTTGTAATCGATTACATAGTTATATTTGAAAAACATGCATCACTGGAATAATCGATTATTCTGTTATGTAATCGATTATCTTAACTTGTTTGTCATGGTGTCTTACTGGAATAATCGATTACCATTTTCAGTAATCGATTACATAGGCGGGGTTCATGTTTTTCATGTTTGAGCTTTACTGGTTTAATCGATTACCAGTCTTATGTAATCGATTATTTCTTAATGTTTCAAAAATGCTTAGACTGCTTTAATCGATTATCCTGTTCATAGAAACATTTCTAGGAAGCTCAAGAACATATTAATCGACTATGTGAAAATTTAATCGATTACATATGATTAAATAATCGATTACCTTGTCATTTTAATCAATTATTGTAAGTTAAATCTCTTTTATAATAACTTTGCTTAACTTGTCTTTATAAATAGACTTAGAGCGAATTGTTTTACAGAATATTGAATTTTTGTGTGAATCATAAAAAAGTTAGAAAGTTGTTTCAAGAGCCAAAATACTGATTGGCTCTAAGAGTGAAAAATCTCTCATGAGATCAAGAGAGTAAAATCTTTGAGATGAGTTGTTAAAGAAAAGAAGAGATTTCAAGAGTTCTTATTCTGAGCTTTGATTTGCATTCAACCTGATTGATCGGTAACTTCATTCATTCATTCATTTGAAGGATCACAGGTTGAATCTCTTGAATCTTTCTTTAGAATTTTTCTGTGTATTAAAAATTATGTTGATATATCTTTGATTCTTTAAAGTGGTTTTCTAGAATAGGGTTCTCTAGAGGTAAGAACAGAGTAGGGTTCTCTGGGTCTTGATCATTTGAGGTCTATAGGGTTTAGATTTTTGTTTCTTTATCTAGTGTGGATAAAGGTGATCATTGTAAAACTGCTTGTAAAGATTCTTTGATATAGTGAAAACGCTAACCTAGCGTTGGTTGGAAGTAACTGGATGTAGCCTTCATGGTTGAGAGGTGAACCAATATAAATTGCCCTGTCTCTTGTTTAGAATTCTGTATGTTTCATTACCTATCTTTGTGAAATCAAATATTATCTTCAAAGAAACAATTTCTGTCATTACATGTATATCAATGTTTGATCTTGGTTGAAGAAGGATTTCTGGATTTCCAAAAGGTGAACAAGTGATACGATCCAAGAGTTTAATTCCGCAATTTGTTTTAGAAAAATTTTAAATATCTGTTTTGAACCAATTCACCCCCCTCTTGGGTTATTTACAGTTTATTCATTGTTTTCACAAGTGATCTGCAGGTGTATGCCAGATCATAAGATTAAGTCTATTGTTCAGCTTTGTCATGGCATACCTATCAATGGTCATTTTGGTCCTCTACGGACCACTAGTAGAGTATTTGAGTGTGGGTTCTATTGGCCCACCATGTTTATATATGCTCATCATTTTTTCACATCTTGTGAGCAGTGTGAGAGAGCAGGAGGGACTATTACACATAAGCATGCAATGCCTTAGTAGCCCATTATTTTATGTGAGATTTTTTATGTATGGGGTATTGATTGAATGGGTTCATTTCCTATTTCTCATTGGTTTTCATATATTTTGCTTGTTGTGGATTTTGTGAGATCTAACATTTTTTGTAGGTTTGGTGTGCCTAGAGCCATTATTAGTGACCAGGGGAGCCATTTTTGTAACAGGTCATTGGCATCCTTGCTCCAGAAGTATGGGGTTGTGCATAGAGTTGCTATAGCTTATCATCCCCAAACTAATGGGTAAACAGAGGTTTTTAAAAGACAAATCAAGCAAGTGTTGCAGAAGGTAGTGCAACCTAAAATGAAGGATTAGAGCAAGATACTTGAAGATGCTTTATGGGCTCACAAGACCACTTATCAAACACCTTTGGGGATGTCTCCCTATGGGGTGGTTTTTGGTAAGGCATGACATCTTCTGGTGGAGATTAAGCACCATGCTTATTGGTTGGTGAAGAGTTGTAACATGACATTGGATGAAGCGGGTATGGAAAGGAAGCTTCAATTGCAAGAACCTGAAGAGATCCGCTTATAAGCCTATGAGAACTCCAAGATTTATAAGGAGAAAGTGAAGAGGTTTCATAACTCTAGGATTCTTAGGAAGGATTTTTATATTGGCCAAAAGGTGCTCTTGTTTAACTCTTGCCTCAAGCTTATTTTCGATAAACTTCGATCTAGATGGGATAAACCTTTTGTTATTACTAATGTTTTTCCCCATGATGCAGTTGAGATTAAAAATGAAGTTACCGACAAGGTCTTAAAAGTGAATGATCATCAACTCAAGTTATTTCATCAGAACCCTCAAGTGGGGGAGGAGCTTGTGACATACCTCTCTTTGGTCTTGCTAATTTTATGTGATGATGTGTATTAAATGGCATTTCAGGAGTTTCCTTTTCCCTTTCTTTTCTATGTTGTCTCTTTGGTTGCATTTCATTGCATGCTTACATTGAGGACAATGTGCCCTTAAGTGTTTGGGGGGGGGGGGGGGGAATTTATAAAAATTGTTTTATTTGTTTTTTGTTGTCTCTGTTTTCTGTTTTAACTATTTTCTGTTATATTTTTTTGTTTTCTATATCTGTTTTTGTTATATTTTTGTCTGTTTTCTATTTTCTATTTTCATTTTGTTGTATTTGTTTTATTTTATTGTTTCTGTTTTTACTTACATAAAATAAAAATAAAAATAAAATAAAAGATTTTGCAGTAGTTGTTTTCTGTATTTGTTGAATTTAGGCACTTTTTCATGTTTTTCATAGGATTTCTAACTTGTATAAATTGTGAGAAATGTACCAATTTTTGTTGGATTGAGAGGTTTCATACTTGATGTGAATAATTATTGCAATTGTTGAAGTGATAAGTAGGCTTGGTAAATAAAATTTAAGGTGGATCATGTGTGATAGAATTATGCCTTGTGAGTTTTTGGACCTTTGTGGATGAATCACATTATTCCATTCATGTTCTTTCATGTGTGATTTCACTCTTATGCTAGATTACTCTAAGGTTTATCTTGTCTCTCTTGTCATTCCTTGTTACACATGCATTGATTGAGATGATTTAGGCATTCTTTCTTATAGCCACTAGCCAAATAATCCTACCTTGCATTGATATCCATTGTCACGCTTTTTGAGCCTTTAACCTTTTATTTCTTGTGTATCTCATTATAAGCCAAAAAGTGGAAACCAGGTTACCTAACTTTAGAGAGAAAATAGGCCTTGGAATTGTTTTGGGAGTGGGTTTCAAGCAAGTGTGGGGACTTTGTATTTTGTTTTGATTTGAAAGAAAAGAAAAGAAAATAAATAGTATAAAAAGCAAAAGTTCAAAGAAAAAACAAAAAAATAAAAGAAAAAGAAGTACAAGAAAAGAAAAAGAAAAAAAATTGCAATAATAGTGTGTTGTGGTTTATTTTCATCCTTGTAAGTTCTTTTTATTTTAATTTTGTTGTTCTCTACCTTGTTTCTTTGTTTCTACCCCTCTTTTTCCTTGTTGGTTTACTCCCCATTGCCCTTCTTTTCTTTTAGTTTTAGTCTAAATATCTTTCTCTTATCCACCCTTACCTAAATCATACATTACAAACCAATAAAAGCCTTATTGATCTTTTGATGCATGTGTATTTCAAGTTGAATGAATTAGAGTCTTGTCAATATTTTGATGTGCTAGTTAAATGTGGTGTTTGAGTGTAAACACAAATCCATACACATTTGATGAGGTTAAGTGTCGTTCTTTGAGAGATTTATATTGCTTTGGTACATTCTTAATTTTAACTTGACTACTTTTTCACTTTGCACTTTGTGATCATGGAGTGCTAGTTACCTTGATATAATTCTTCCATTTTTCATCTTTCTTACATTTGTGCATTAGTAGGATCCATTGAAAGATGTGTGTGCCTTGTTCATACTTTTTTTTTAGTTTTTGGTTTATTCTAGTTTAATTGTTTTTCTCTTAGTATTTCTTTTAGGTTTGCCCAAGAGTGCAAAAGATAAAGTGTGGGGGAATTTGATTGAGCATTTTTAATTTAGTATTTTTCTATTCTTCTTAGCTTATTTTAATTCTCTTGGATTCTTATTTTCTCACTTTAACTTAGTTTTGGTCTTAGGCAAATAATTGGGCTTAATTGATAATTGTTGCTTATTTTCAGATTTTGTGATTACTTGAACTATCTTTCTTGTGCAAAACCTAGAGGATTCTACAAAATTCCAAAATGAGCATATGAGTAGTCCCTGGAAAGTTAAGGAAAAGAGCTACAATTTTGCGTGAGATAAACGTGGGCCAATTTTTCTGATTTGAGTGTCAAATTAGGCTTGGAAGTCAGAATCTTTGCATTTGAGTTTTGGGCTACGAGTTTGGGTTTTGATTGGTGTAATCAGCATAATTAGCTAGTTAAGATGGGCCTAATCAGAGCCCATCCTTCATTCTGTTCAATCACTATATATTAGTGTAACTAGGGGATAGAAAAAGAGAATTTCTAGCTTCTTGTGTAAGCTTTCATAATTAAAATCTTTTCTCTCTTTTTCTCTCAACTGTTCTTCATTGTTCTTTATTTTTCTTCTTCCTTTCATCTCTGTTCTTCTATTTTCTTATACAAATGTTTTGGCTCTTCCATTGATGATGGTCATGGAAAGCTAAACAATTAATCAATCCAAGGATTCAGTCCAAGCAAGGAGAATTTGAGTTCTGGTTTGGTATTCTAATTTTTGGGTGAATGTTCATCTTCTTCTTCAATCCTATTTTCGATTGTGATGATTATGAGTATGTTTAGGATTGAAAATCAATTAGGTTATAGATTTATTCCCTAATTTTATCTTAGTTTTATTTATTTTGTAGCTATTTGACAATCGTTATTGTCAAACCAATCTTGTCAAATAATGGCTATCGTGGCGCTATCACGCTATAACATAGCGGGTTTTGGAGAAAACACAATCGCGACACCATCACATTGCAGACTTTGCTAAAATCTTAATCGTTAGCCCCTTATGCATCTTAGAATCGTGTTGGGTTGCAGCTATTGCATCGTCGATTTCTGACAAGGATGAATCCAGAAAGAAACTGCACCTGCAGCGACAGTAGCGGCAATGGCAACACGTTTAGGGTTCATCGTGCTGAAAGAAGAAATCGGGTTAGAGCAGATGCGAAATCAAGTCAGCACAGATTGCAGTTTTTTGGGCTTGCAGAATGCACATAAAGGCCCAGCAATAGTCTTTCTTATTGACTTTGTTGAAAGTTAAACCTTATTTTACTTTATACTCTATTCTTTTTACCTTTTTCGTATGGACTTGGGCCCAACAGTAGCATTTTAAATTAAGGGGAAAACTTAATACACCAGCCAAAAGGCTAATACACCCAGATATGAACAGTTAATTTCCATAAATGCCCCTGATTATACACTTAAGAATAGGCACTATTCATTTGCCGCTTTCACGCATACAGCTTTGTCTCGACTCCTTGCTGCGATTTTGTTCCATTTGTCGGCGCAAGTGATAGATTGGGGTGAGCTCCGGCGAGTTTCAGGCGACATTGGTCGTTGACGGTGGGAGGTGGTAGACTGTGGCAACCGGCGTGAGGTTCGTCTTCGTTTTCAGCTTGTTTTATGGATGCTACGGATTGGAAAATCTGTATACTCCATACGAATTGGAAAATCCATATACTCCATACGGATTGAGTAATCCGTAGGAGTGAGTGGGATTGGTAATCTATAAGTAAGCTACGGATTACTCAATCCGTATGAAGTATACGGTTTACAGGATCCGTATACTTCATACGGATTGAGTAATCCGTAAGAGTCTTACAGATTTTATTTTTAAAAGGATTTTTTTAATTAATGATTAAATAAATTGTGTTTTATTGGTTATTGTACATATTTGAGCCCTTAGCAAATTTAATTAGATTAGATTATATAATTAGATATTTTTTTAATGATGATAATATTGATTATTGGATCGAAGAAGCATTATATTTGGTTAATTAATTTGGTTACACATTACATCATAGATCCAATTGTGGTGCTTTGTGATTTTTTGTTGATTATTTTTGAACTAGTTTTCTGTGATAATATTGTTATTTTTTATTTGGTTGTTTGGTTTTATTTTCAATGTTGGTTGCTTGTAATGTTCGGTTTTGGTAGTGGTCATCATGCTTCCATGGATTTATTAGTTATGGCTTATTGCTCTTATGCTCTTATACCACTTATGCTTGCCTTTGGTAGTGGTCATCATGATTCCATCAATTAAGGGAGTTAGATGAGTGAGTATATGCTGCATGATTAATGATATTTTGGTTAGTGGTCATGATGGTTGCCTTTGGTAGTGGTCATGATGCTTGGCTTTGTGATTGTTTTGTTGATTATCTTTGAAAAGATTTTGTGTGATAATATTGTTATTTTTGATTATATTTGATATCTTTCTATTTGAATGAGATTTGAATTCCAGATTGGTTGTCTGGTTTTATTTTCATTGTTGGTTGGTTTTGTAAATTGACAAGATTAAGCACTTGGTATCCCAGATTATGGCTAAAACACGAGGGATGCATCCGGCATTAGGTCGAGATGTCGACAGAGGATCTGGTAGAGACAATAGTGGGAATGAAGAGCCAGCCCCTCAACGTTGTAGGCCTCGACATCTGCCAGAAGACAAAGGCCAGGGGCAACTGTTGTTGACCCTTCAGCTCCGGACGTACATTTGGGGGCTGCTTTTGATGAGAATGGTGGTGTTGAGGACCGACGTGTGGAGGCTGATATCCCTGCCATGGAGGGTGCAGGTGATGAAATACAATCTTATCCAGGTGGGCCGCAGGACTGTTTAGTGTTGACAGAGTACACAGACCATGTGGTTCTTCGAGTGTGGGAAGGACAGGTAGTTGTTTTATTTTTGAAAGTGGTTTTATTTTTGAAGTATATGACTGTCATTCATGTAATCTGTTTGCAGGAACGTCCTGAGTTAAAATTAGTGTCGCACGGAAGAAAAGTTCATAAATTTAGGCGGCCTGCACTCGAGATAGAAGGATTGGTTGCTGCTATCGGCTTAGCCCCTTTGATTTCATGCTCAGTCGAGATAGGTGACAGGGGGTTGCTCTCGGCTTTTGTAGAAAGGTGGCACTCCGAGACCAACAGCTTTCATTTGCCTGTAGGGGAGCTAACTATCACTTTGGATTATGTTGCTTCGCTGTTGTATATCCCCCATCGAAAGAGCTTTGTTATCATACGAGACGCTTGATGTTGGACAGACAGTACATTTGATTGTTGAATTTCTTGAGGTATCCCCTGAAGAAGCTAGAGCAGAGATGGAGCAATGCCATGGGGCATATGTGCGCTTGTCTTGGCTACGAGACATATATATATGAAATGTTAGTAGATAAGGTGGATTGTAGCAGCCAGAGCGTACTTGCTTCATCTGGTCGAGTGCATACTCTTTGACAACAAGAGTGCCACACACATTAGTGTGGTGTTCTTGGAGGAATTTCGCGATCTGGACGACTCAGGAGGATATGCTTGGGGTGTGACAGCTCTGGTTCACATGTATACTAATCTTAACTATGCATGTCAGCACCACGGTAAACATCTTGCCAGTTATATCACCTTGTTGCAGGTAATGGTTTCGACTCTTCTCATAGTAGATAATAGGAATAAATTTGTTAAAATTTTCATCATATGAAATTCATGTTGGTCATTCTGCTGTAGTGTTGGATCTATGAACATTTCCCATTTGTTGGAAATGTCACTGTTGACTAGAATTACCTGGAGAGACAATCACGTGCATGTCGCTGGAAGGGTGCCCAGGCATTACCTATCATCACCTATCCTAGGCGACTAGATAGGTTGATAATGGATGATGTTTGCTGGACTCCTTATGGTGATCACCGTGCGTATAGAGAGTTTGACATCATTTCCCTATTCTCTGGGCATATTCGGTGCGGATTGGTTGTTGTCAAACTTTTACCAGAGAGGGTGCTAAGGCAATTCAGATTTGTTCAACCAATTCCAGAAATCCACTTAACAGAATCGCTAAGCACAAAGGAGGTCGATGATACATGGATACAGTTTGGGGATCACCTAGCATCCATCGCAGAACAGGTGACTCATCCCAGTCAAACGATGGTTGGGTATATGGACTGGTTTTTCCGTGTGTCTCATCCATATATGAGTTCCCCTCAGATTGGTGGTCCTGTTAGGCACCCTCCGACTGATCGACACATTGTACCAGATCCTTCGCATCGTCATAATGATGACCGAGCACTAGTTCCAACTTTATCTGAGGAGCCTCGACATGCTTTGGTATAAAACTACTCTATAACAATTTGTTTTCAATTGTATTTATTGTTATGTTATTAACCATTACTGTTGATCCAATAATATTTTTGACATTGGTTCAGGCTACGTGCCAAAGGCTAACAAAAGGCTTACAAGAGATGATAGACCTGCGTATGGTTACTCGTGGGACTGATGCCTATGCCGCTACAGAGCACCTACTGCGTATAGCTCGTTTTGTCACCAAAGAAGGATGTGTGTATTTACGGCAAAGATAGACGAGGCATAGGCACGAGTAGTGATGTTACTGGACACATTGAATTTCATTGTACTTAATTAGTATATGACTTTAATGTGGTCTTATCACATGACATTTGTTTTTCTTAAGACAAGTTGATGTACACAACATTATTGTATTTACCTTTTCTATCTAATATATTAAGTTTGAACAATACGCTTGTCGGTAAACAAAATTTAAATACAACGGAACATGGTATTGATGGTTAAACAAGTCATTGAACAACATATGTCAAATAACACAATCTTCACTAATCTCTTAAGTCAACATGTTCAGTACGCAAACGCTTGAGCTGACTATATGCTTGCATTCTATGTTGGTAAGGAAGTATCCATTGCTTTGCAACATTGTAACAATTTGGTGACCATAACAACGCAGGTGGCGGAATAGGACATCCAGGTGTCAATGCAACCTGAAACAATTACCAACACTGGAGTTGGTTAACATTTGTGGCAAAATGAGGCAAAAAAATAGTATTGACAATCAAATACCTGAACAAAATGGTTACCAAAGACATGACCAATACATAAAATGCGATGAACACTGACATCTGTAGGCAGTTGGCTTCTCAAAGGAAAAAATGTCATACTTTGTTGGAGAGACAGAGAAACGAGAACGATGTTATACCTTGATGCAATGACGTATCCCTAATCGATAATATCCATCCACTTATCAATGGTTACCTGCCATTAACAAAGAACACCTGTAAATATAAGTCAAATAAATATGCATTAAAAGTACCAACATAAGAAGATTGTAGTTACCTTTGACAACCCATCAACAAGTAAGGACCGATTCAATTGCTCAAATCTATCAAATCCACCAAACAACGCTATATATTCATCAGACCATTGTGCAAGTTCTTTGAGCAAATGATTGCGTACCAAAGACCAAGATTCTTCACCATATCCTAGCAAGGCAGCAATTACATGAAATCCATAATTACCATCAGCTTTAACATCAGTGATGTCTACAATAAAATCGTGCATAGATGTATGAAATTGATCTAGCATAGGAAGCTTCCTCTTTGTATGTGTGTCATACTCTGAAGATGTAGCAGACAGTTTTGGTGTGGAACAACTATTTTGCACAGAATGTAATTCATCGACATACTCCCAGTAAGATGGATCCCGCTTGGTTGATCTGGCGTGTTGCGAAACTTGTTTCTTTTGAGCACCTTTTGTTTTTACCTTTTCAGGAGGAGGACACATTGAATTTTTGTCAAGAAATGCAATTTCTCTAAGTTTTGTCTTTAAAGTTACCTTCCCACAAAAGTCAAGGTTGTCAAAGCGCTTAGATATGGCTTCTATCTCTTCAGTTATGTGAACCTGACACTCATCTAAACCTTGATCTTCAAAACTTAATCTTCACCAAAAAATATCAATAGTATCAATAGGTATGCTCCCAACAACATACTTAGCTAGCTCACATGCACAAGGCAGTCCATGCGTAGTTCTCATAACACATCCACAACGAGTTCTGTTTTTGCCTGCATAATGGACTCGCTCATACTTTGCAGCTATTTGGTTTAATGCATACCTGGACACCATGCCAATTAGTTTTTTGTAGAGCGTTACTTTAAACACATGACCCACCACATGTGTGCTTCTCTCCAAAGATGCCCTAATGTCAGTATGTTGCAAGGTCAACATGTTGTGCATTGCATCCCATACACTAAAAAGATCGCCAAGACTATTCTACAATAGTCTCTTCAATGTTCAATGGGTAGACTCTACCCTGCAGTCAAATTTAAAAAGTCAAAAAGTATCCCCCACATCGACGATATGTCAGCAACAAGTTAACAAAAGTTAAAGATTTTCTAACCTGTTAGTTGTTGTGTTACCCAAATGCATGACTTGTTTTGTCCATGCTGTAACAAATTTTTCTTTGTGTGGATTCAACCATGTGTTTTTCACGTAATCAACAAACACTGGCCATGGCGAACACGCAACTTCAAACTTTGTAATACAATCAGCATATTGATTCTCATTAGCACAATCCACAACACTCCCCTAAGCTTCCATCACATAGTCCCATGCATTACTCTATCGGATAAAACTTTTACATTTTGCCTTCACATTTTTTTCAATACGGAACTGACATAGTAAATTGGTACACATAGGGAACACAATTATAACTGCACTCATCAATGCTAAATCTCTATCAGTGACAATGACCTTTGGGAAAAATTCACTTTTAATAAATATGCCTCTAAACAAAGCAAATGCAGCTGAGAACGTCATCCCAGTATGAGTGACACCAACAATGTCAACTAACGGAAGTCTGTACCTGTTTGTTTTGTATGTGCTGTCTATGAGGAAAACAACATCATATACATTGCTCAACTTCACTGCATCCGGATGTGTCCAAAATAGGTCACGTATGACATTTTTGTCCTTCACTCTATGCCAATGAATATACATGTCACGTTCAAGAAGCTTCATTAATTGTTGCAATTCAATATTACCTTCTCTGATACGCGTACGATATGTATATCTTGCATTCATTACTTGCTTCAAAGATGTACAATTATTGGGATTATGTTCTTTCAAAGTTAGGATAATATTCTTAGGTTTGACCATCGACCTTGTCATATCATGCACAACAATCTTCTCATCCTCTGCCAGTCGACCAGCATATGGGTGTTCACATAATGACTTTGCCAAAGCATGATTATGAGTGCCACATAATAATTTTACCATCCACCCTTCACCTCCCGGTACTGGTTTGCCTCGTAACTTAAATGGGCAATTACATTTTCTAGTGCTAGTCACTGTAGGTACCATGCTTTTGTTGAATGCTTTATACTTTCCACTCCTTTCATAACAAATTAAAACAGATGATCTTCTTCCCTTCTTTCTAGTTGACATGTCTGACCTCATTCTTACGGCTACAAAACCATTCTCATATGCAACAGTTCTAGCCCATTTTAATACATCCTCACGGGAAGGGAACAGCTACAAAAATCGATAAAAAGGTTTCAGTTCCATAAATCATGTATTTAAAAATTTTAACCAATTTAAAAATAATATAAATACCTCAGAAGTAATGAATGCTGCAGAACAATCAACTGAACAATCAATATTTTCAAACACACTAGGTTCATATCCCATATCTTCATTCATATCAATTTCTTGAGACATAATACTGTCATACATCCACTCATCATTGTTCATCTTAATAAATGACAGTAAATTTAAATAAGTGACAAAACAAACACATTATAATAATTAAGAACATTAAAACCATATTATCAACCAAATTCTATACATTTTTTTTCACCATCAATATTACAAAATAAAATAATATCAAATTAATTGTTCATTACAAAATTTAAGATATTGTAAAAATACATTTAATTAAGTTTTTTTTAATGTAAATCAACAAATAAAAAGTATAGAAACACAAGCTACCCAAGTAATGCATTCCCATAAATTAAAACTAATATATATTGTCACCTACTTATTTTATTAATAATTAAAATTATTTTTTATTAATTAAATTAAGTTATCTATATCGTATGGATTGCTTAATCTGTATAATCTATACGGATTAAGCAATTCATATAGATTATACGGATTATTCAATTCGTACGTTTCATACGGATATACGGATTACGCAATCCGTAAATTACAAAAATTTCACTTACCTTCAGCGCCACCGTTTGCGACTTTGACGAACCCAACAACGATAAATGCTTCTACCACCAGCCAAAAGGACCCCCCTCCACCAGCTATTACTCACAATACACTCAACCACTAGCAACAACCAACCTTCAAACGAAAGAAAAATGCAAAAAAACTACCTCCGTTGACTCAGTCCGTAATTTAAATAAGCGAAGGTATTTTTGGTATTTTAATTAATGAAATGGTATATAAGTCTTTTGGTTGGTGTATTAAGTTTTTCCCTAAATTAAGTTATACTTCTACTTCACGTAAGTCAGAGCATTCTAGAGCCTCTCATTTGTCACCACGTAGCCTTCTTAGTCACCACGTAGGCTTCTTCTTCACCTTCGTCCAGCCTCTGTTTTTTTACACGTAAGGTAACAAATTTTTTTTATTTCTTTTCTTTAATACTCTCTCTTCTTCTTCGTCCCAACCTTCTTATTATTCTAATTTTTAAAAAAATCATAGTATGGCAAATGAAGGATAATCAAATCCTCCTAGCACTAGTCCTGGATGGAAATATTGTACTCGAGGACAAGGAAATAGTTGTGTATGCTTTTAGCTTTTTTTGATTATATGTCTTATTGGGACATTTAGCTAATTAGCTTTTAGCTGAATTTGATTATGTGCCTCACTAGGATTTGTTTAGCTAATTAGTTTTCAGCTGTTTATAGCATTTTTGATTATATTGGGGAAGGGGCAGAGGAGAATGAACATATTTTGTGTTGAACAATTTAACTTTTGAGATAATATTAAGTTAATGTTTGTCCAATTTATTTTTTTTGCATATAGCATGCTTTTTTAATACACATTTAATTGTTATATATGTTCTATTTCAACCACTATGCGGCTTCCGCTATTTGGCCACGACGCTATCCACTATATTCTATTGCGGATTTTCAGCGTTTCGCGATTTTCTGTGATATGCTATTGACAACACTGAGGCAGATTCTAGAAGGAGTTTGTTATATTTATGTTAGAGGAGATTGTGAGTATTTGTCCATATATATACTTGTGTAATCATGATGTCATGGTATTAATGAAGAATAGTAGAATTGTTATGTTACCTCTTTTAGTTGTAGAATAGTAGGAGTAGAAGTAGAGTAAATTCCTTCACTTGTCAAATAAATTTTGTTGTATTCACTATTAATTTAACTCTTTTGAAAATTTATAATAATGATACCTCCTATATATTCTCACTTGGCAGGATAAGACTTTTGTGTTATTGTTGTTGATAGTTCTTATATATCATTATATCAAGTGACAAATCCAACAGTAAGCATGTAGTGCTTCTAGGAATAAATGTTATTTGAATACTTTAGCCGTTGTTGACTTGCCATTTATTGGTGACAGATTAAGAAGCAGGGAAAATAGGCTGATACTTCTCAATTTCGGACTCAGTTGGATGCTCTGGGCTTATGCATTATTGAAGTGACTACAAATGGTAATTGTTTCTTCTGGTCAGTTTGAATGCTTTGCATCCATTTTCACTTATTATATTATTTGTATTGTGTGTGGATATATATATATATAATAGAGTATTAATTTGCTTCAGCTAGTGCCCAACAGTTGTGTGTGCTTTTACATACTACTACACTAGGTATATTCACTTGCACACAAATATCAATCTTGTTATTTTTATGCTG
Source organism: Glycine latifolia (assembly GCA_013407115.1). Classification (NCBI taxonomy): domain Eukaryota; kingdom Viridiplantae; phylum Streptophyta; class Magnoliopsida; order Fabales; family Fabaceae; genus Glycine; species Glycine latifolia. Next base: position 239,236 of record QARZ01000584.1, on the reverse strand, counting down.
AAACTGACATTAGGTTAAAGATCCTAAAATCTTAGCATATTGAGTTATTAAATTAGATCCCTACCACTTCCCAATCCCCTACCCCTCAACCTTTCCTTTTTGGCTTTTTGGGTTGGCAAGTTTCAGTGGCATTTGGTGTTTTCAGTATGATGAGTCAATTGTGTTAAAATCATCATATATTAGTTTAACATCTGCATTCTCTTGTTCTTATGCAGAGCCGTTGCTGATTTGTTGGAAGGCAATGAGGAGGAACGTCAAAAGTACCGCAACATGGTGGTGGAACACATATTGGTACTATGTTTTGGAAACAATTTTATTCTTTTCTTCCTTCTTGGTTCAAATTTTCAACTTATTACTCTGAGTTTTAATCTTATGTATTGTTTATGTAATGATTTTGATTAATGGGATTTTAAAATTCATTACAAAAATGATATGATACAATTAATTTATCGTTGTTATTCGCCCCCTCCCCCATTTTCCCGTAATAAGAAAATTAGGAAAAAAAAACAAAAGGTAGGACTGGAAACCTGTATCTGGTTAATCACCTCAGTATTCACAGTTAACTTTGTAAGTATAAAGAAAGTTGGCAAAACGTAAAATAAGATCCATAATCAATCGTAAGGATTAAGGATTGTTGATTGCCTACATATTGCCTATTTTTTTTGCCAGTGATACTTTATGTTCGTGTGCATAACCATTGACTGAGGCTGCTAAATTTCCTATGTTAGTTTCCCTCTTTACTCTTTGGGATAGTTCCTTCACATAACCTAGTCTTAAAGTTGTAATTTACAGGATAACCGAGAGATGTTTGAGCCCTTTATTGAAGATGAAGTCCCAATTGCTGAATATTGCCAGTCTATGGAAACTGATGGTACATGGGCTGGACATGTGGAATTGCAGAAAACTTCTCTTGTAACGTTTAGTAATGTATGCAATCATTGGGTGAGTAGCATCCTTGTGATAATTAACTCCTCCCTTAATCTTGCATATTTTTATATGGTACATGTCATTGGTGTAGTTAGATTATTCATTTTTCATACTTTTATACAAATTAAGATTGGGATGTGCTGTAGTGTTTACATTCTATCATCTTTGTCCCATGCAATTTTATTTTGTTTTTGAATATGCACAAGCTTTGTTCATTAATGTGAATACTGAAAATAGTAAAATACACATTTTTCAGATACAAATAATTGTTTCTAAAATTTCTTGGATAGACTTTGCATGTTGATACATTCTAAAGTTAATTGAAATTCCTAATCTTATTGGTGTGCTTTTGCAGAACATGTACCCTCGGTGGTACATAAGAAATTTGGGTGATCAAGGAATTCGTATGATCCATTTGTAAGTACTATGGTGTCTATGGTTATTATATGCAATTTCATTGCTTTGTCTATTTTGTCTTAAAATTATATTGATTTTTTCATATGTGAAATCTATGCTAAACAAGAAAAATATTGTTTATATCTTCAAGTTGCTAGTAGACTCTGGGTCTTCATTTTTATGATTAGGAGACATTTGCTTTCAAATCATCCATTCAATTAGTAAAACCACCACCTTAGAATCACACACACATGCACATGAATAGAGTACTAGAATTGTAGTGCATGTTGATTATTTAGACATGAGATATGGCAAATGATAATTGAATGTGATTTAGGAATCTGGTAGCAATTGATATAATTCAGTTGGATTGTTTGAAGGAAAATTGTTAAAGTCAAGGACTGAACATCCAATCATTGTCTGTGAATGAAAAATCCTATTACTTATTTTGCCAAGGATTTTGATCCTATTATTTATTAGTTCTTACAGCTCTTATTGGTATGTCATTTGAGTATTTAGTAATTAATATTTTCTAATCTTAATCACATCATTTTATCTCTTTAGGGATGACTATGTAATGTAATATTGTCCTATGTGCTGTTAATCTATTTATGCATAATGCATGTAATTAAGATTTAAGGTATATCAATTCGTAAGGAAATCAATGCAAAATAATTGTCTTGAGTTTGCATATGAATTTGGTTATTTTTATGTGTACTATGTTTTTCCAGGTCTTATCATGATGAGGAGCATTATAACAGTGTTCAGTTAAAGGATGATCCTTGGGATGAACCTGCAAGGCCAATTGTAATTAAGGTTCTTATTATTTCCGTTTTCTGACTCTTGGATTAATTCTAAGAGTTGTAGCTATTGCTTGATTAATTCTAGTTTGTGAAAGGCTGATGCTGATCTTTCAGTACCATCACATCAAAAAAAAAATTGTGGACAACAAACCCGATGGGCGAGCTGGTAGGGAAGCTTTCCAACCAGGACCCGGATGTGAAAATGCTGAAAAAGTGGAACAGGTGAAATGAGTGCAGGCCTTGTTTATGTTGTTTTCTTTGTGTTGCATGACATATTTCCGTTCAGCCAAATCTCTTGCGTGTTGCTGTCTTTTCTACAAAATTTAACTACTTGACATTGACATATCTAGAGCAGGTAAATGGAGATGTCAATGTTGCAATATAGTTTCTAATAACAGAACAAAGAACAAAAGAATGCTCTGCATACTCTGATTCCCTTCCAAGTCAGGGTAATACTCGCAGTAATGTATTCTTGTATAATAAATGCATTTTGTACTTTCTATATTGTCAGAGGGAAAACTAGCATGTTTTCATGTTATTGGCAATTTCTTTTCTCTCTAGCATATTATGTCTTAGTAAGATTCTGATGGAAACTGGACCAGAAAGCTAGATGAAAGTGAGTATTTTATTGAATGAGAGAACAATTATAACAGCTACAATGTGATTTTGAGGATCACAACCTTCTATTACATTTTTGGTGCCTTTCCTCAACCACCAACCTACTATTTGTCCATATCTCTAACCCCACAGTTAGTTATAACTAACTAACAATAAGTTATAACTAACTGAACTAACTATTATTTGCTAATTGAACCCTCTTATTATACACTTTTCCCCACCTCTTACTTCTATCAATACCCCCCTTCAAGATTGACCTTGTCCCCAGGTCCAAGTGAGGGAAAACCACCTGCATATCCTCAACAAGCTCCCATGCCACTTGATGAGTACTTCTAGTATGTCAATATCTGAAATCCTGGTCTGCATGACCTTCTTTGGTTGAACTTGAAGCTCCCAATTCTCATTCAGAGCCAAAGGAAGAGGTTGTGGAAAACAACTGACCTTAATAGCCTTATTGAGCAGTGATACATGGAACACTAGATGTATCCTACTTTCTGTTGGTAGCTCTAGCTTATAAGCAACTTCCCCTATTTTCTGCAGCACCTTAAAGGGTCCATAGAACCTAGGACTTAATTTCTCAGTTGGCTTTTTAGCTAAAGATTTCATTCTATAAGGCTGTATCTTCAGAAAAACCCAATCAACTACATGCAAAACCAACTCTATCCTATGCTTATTAGCATATCTTTTCATCTGATCCTGAGATTTTAATAGATTGCTCCTTAAATCCTGCAACAGATCATCTCTATCCTTGCTTAGCTGATTAACCTCTTCTAAATTAGAAGGAATATCAACTCCCTTAATCAACAAGGTGGGTCATGTGCATACAAGGCTTTAAAATGGGACATTTTGGCAGAAATATTAAAGTTAGTATTAAACCAAAATTCAGCCCAAGCTAAGTGTTTGGGCCACTGCTTTGGTTTGGACCCAGATAAGCATATCAGATATGCTTCCAAACATCTATTAGCCATTTCAGTCTGTCCATCTATTTGTGGATGATAAGAAGTGCTCATTTTTAATTGAGTGTTTGTTCTTCTGAACATTTCCTTCCAAAAGAGACTCATGAATAATTTGTCTCTGTCAGAAACAATGGAAGCTGGAAAACCATGCAGCTTGACCACTTCTTTGATGAATAACTTAGCAACCTCCTTAGCTATATAGGGGTGACTTAAAGCAAAGAAATAAGCATACTTAGTTTGCCTATCAACCACCACCAGTATAGTATCCTTACTCTCAGCCTTTGGTAGTCCTCCAATAAAGTCCATGGAGATATCAGTCCACACTTTAGTTGGAATAGGTAAAGGTTGAAGTAACCCTGCTAGAGCTAAAGTGCTACTAGCATTATTCCTCTAACATATTTCACAACCAGCTACATAATCCCTTATGGTTTTCTTAATTCCTTTCCAAAACACCACATTAGCTACTTTTTTAAAAGTTCTAAAAAATCCAGAATGCCTTCCCACAGGGGAATCATGTAGATCTTTTAACAGTAAAGGGATTCTAGAGGAATTTTTTGGATAAAACCAATCTATCATTATAATATAGTTTACCTCCATGAATGGAATACCCTTCTTTCTCTGCTGTCTTAGTCAAAATGCCTTGATAAATCTCATACAGCTAAGGGTTAGCCTGTATTTCTTCCTCCCAATCACCCTATTCTTCCTTTTGTACCCTTGAAATAGCATAGAGAGCAAACTGCCTGGATAGTGCATCAGCCACTATGTTTCCTTCCCTGGCCTATATTGAATATCAAAGCTATATCCAATCAGCTTAGTGACCCACTTAAATTGTTCCTCACTCAATAATCTCTGCTCATTCAAAAACTTCAAACTTTTTTATCAGATCTAATTATAAATTTCCTGCCCAACAAATAATGTCTCCATTTTTTTACTGCTAATACCACAACCATTAATTCCCTCTCATAAACTGATTTCAGATGATCCATTTTTGACAGTGCCTTACTCTAAAAGACTAAAGGTTTCTCTTCTTGTAGTAAAACTACTCCAAGCCCAGTCCCTGAAGCATCAGCTTTTAGGATAAAAATTTTAGAAAATTTTGGTACTACCAATGTAGGTAACTTCTTCATAGCTTCCTTTAGCTGATCTAAGGCAAGTGTTGCCTCTTTATCCCATTGAAAAACATCCTTCTTCAGTAATGAATTTAAGGGCTGTGCCAACTTCCCATAACCCTTCCCAAACCTCCTATAATATCCCGTCCACCCCAAAAAATCCCCTTAACCCTTTCACCTCCTTTGGAATAGCCCAATTAGACATGGCTTCCAACTTATTTGGATCATCCTCCACCCCTCTGCCTGATATAATATGACCCAAATATTCCAAGGACCTCTTGCCAAAGTGACATATCTTTTTATTCACTTTCAATTCTTGTTGCTGCAGCACTTGCAAAACTGCCTTCACATGCATACTATGATCCTATAAATTTTGACTATACACCAATATGTCATCAAAGAAAACCAAGGCAAATTATCTCAAGAAAGGTCTAAGTACCTTATTCGTGAGTGCTTGAAAGGTAGATAGTGCATTGGTCAGCCCAAAGGGCATAACCAAAAATTCATAATGTCCCTCATGAGTCTTGAAAGCTGTCTTATGAATGTCTTATTCCTTTTTTCTGATCTGGTGATAACCAGCTCTTAAATCTAGCTTAGAAAACCATTCAACTCCACCTATTTCATCCAACAATTCCTCTATGATGGGTATAGGAAATTTATCAGGCACTATGATCTTATTTAATGCCCTGTAATCCACACAAAACCTCCAACTTTCATCTTTCTTTTTGACTAAGATCACAGGACTAGCAAAAAGGCTAGTACTTGTTCTGATAATTCCCACAGACAGCATATCCCTCACTAATTTTTCAATCTCAACCTTCTGATAATGAGGGTATTTATAAGGCCTTAAATTGGGAATTTTGTTACTTGGCTGAATGGTTACATCATGGTCTATTTCTCTATAAAGGGGCTGACCTTGGGGTTCCTGAAATAGCTACTCAAATTATTCCAATATTTGCCCCACAAATTCTGGAATTTCTTCATTTTTCCCTTCTCTATCTACTGCTTTCAGCTTTACTACAAATCCTTAATCCTCTTCCAAGAAGGTCCCTTTAATCAGCTTCATACTAATGAAAGATTTAATCAATTCTGGATCAACCCTCAATGTAATCTTACTATTTTGCACCCTCATAGTTAATGTTAACTTCTCAAAGTTAGCCTCCACTTCCCCCAAACCAGCCAACCATTCCACCCCCAAAACCACATCAGCTCCTCCCAATTCAAACAAATAAAGTCCTGAATTATCTATAAATCGTGCAGCTCCATATGTAAAGATTTACATACTCCTTGACACTTTACCTTATGTCCATCTCCCACTTTTACAAAATATGGTTTGGTAGGTGTTACCTCTAACTCCATTTCTTTCACCAAATTCCTGGATATGAAGTTATGAGTGGCTCCACAATCAATCAACACCATTACTTTCCTATTTCTGATTCTGCCCCACAATTTCAAGGATTTCTTGGTAGTAAATCCTTCAATGCTATGTAAGGATAATTGATGAAATCCTTCACCTTCTTCCTCCTTATTTTCTTCTTGATTTTCTCATCTTCCTCTTCCATAATCATCACTCTTAATTATTTGTTTTTGCAGACATGAGTGGGATGATACTTCTCCACACATACGAAGCATTGTCCCTTCCTTATTTTCTCATTCACCTCTACAAGTGACAATCTTTGAAATTGTCTCCTTCCCTTCCATCCATTTTCCCCCATCCTACAAGGCTGTACTGTTTCAGCCACCTTGCTATTGACTGGCTACCCTTCTTTCCCATTTTTCTTGTTCAAGAAACTTGGTCTTTGAAATTGGTACCCCTTGATGTACCCTCTACTCATATTTCCCAAGACCCTATTTTTTTCTTCCACTTGTCGGGCTTTACTCATGGAATCCATTAAATTTCTGGGTTCATAAAGTCTCATCTCTATGCTGATTTCTTCTTTTAATCATTTGAGAAAAATTTTCATCAAGAAAGATTCCTTTAACCCCTTTACGGTACCCACACACTTCTCAAAATTGCTGATGAATTCTTGCACTAATTCATCCTGTTTCAGTGCTAACAGAATTTGAAAAGGGCTCCTGAGGCTGGACCCTTGGAATCTTTGAGACACGACCATCTTGAACCCTTCCCACGAGTGGTTTGGGTTCCAAGCTTCCCACCACTAGTACCAACCCAATGCTTCTCCATCTACAACCATCATCACAACTTCTAACCGATCCTCCTCTCGCGTGGCTTGTAAACGAAAATATCTTTCTATTTTTGAAAGCTAACCCAAGGGATCTTCACCCGTGAAGATGGGTATCTCCATGTTTCGCCACTTATGTTTTCCCGGTGACGAGCTTCCCTTATTTATTTCCTACGTTTCTTTCCCCCCTACAATCGTGGTCATAGCTTGTTTCTCCCATGCTGTTGCTAACTTCTGTATCACGCCCTCCATTGATCTCAGCCGTGATTCAACAATATCGCGCGTCTCCTCCAAGGCTCTCTCAATCATGTCCATGTGCACTTCCATCCTGGCGTTGGCTTTGGACACCATTAACAACCCACAACTCCAAGATCGGAGCTTTGATACCAGTGGATAGAAACTGGACCAGAAAGCTAGATGAAAGTGAGAATTTTATTGAATGAGAGAACAATTACAACAGCTACAATGTGATTTCGAGGATCACAACCTCCTATTACATTTCTGGTGCCTTTCCTCAGCCACCAACCCACTATTTATCTATATCTCTAACCCCACAGCTAGTTATAACTAACTAACAATCAGTTATAACTAACTGAACTAACTGTTATTTGCTAATTGAACTTTCCTATTATACATTTTTCCCCAGCTACTACTTCTATTAGATTCATACATCCTTATGTTTATGCATTAGCATTTAGTATAAACTATTATGATTAGTAGAAAAGAATTGAATTTTTGGTTCTAATGTAACTCTTATCTCAAATTTCAAGCATTTGCAGGTCATGATGAAAATAAGAATCATAAGCAGCACAAAGAAGACATGGTAGAGACAGTACTAATGATGAATCAAATAATAGCTCCAAGAAGACCAATAATAATATCACATTGCAATCAAATGACAATGTTATCTATTTTCTTCTATATTTGGTTTATTGGTGTTTACTTTAATCCCTTGGGGGGACGGGGGATGATCCAAAATAAATATGCTTTTCATAGATGATGTTCTACTATTATGATGATATGATCTCCTTTCGCATGCTTTTGTTTGTTGTTCTAACTGCCTCTTCTTTGTGGGGTTAACCACAAGATTCCTAGAAATAAGGTCTGCCCGTGTGGTTCCAAAAAGAAATACAAAGCTTGTTGTGGATCTGCTTTGGGGAAACAATCGGCTAAGTTTGTTGTGTATATGCCTTGGACTTTTCTATTGCTCTTTTTAAAAGTTCAACTATTGAGCTAATGTATGCAGAGTGTCTAGAAATTTTTTCCCCGGGAGCTCTCACATGATGTTCTTTGGATTTAAGTTTGTTGGCTTGATTTAGTGTGCTACATAATTGTAATCGGTTAGAGTTCCACAGTAAAAGATTTTAATGTGTGTGGCCAATACATTTGTTGTGTCAGTAACCAAGCAGCTGACTCAAAAAGGGGCAAAAAAGAAAGGAAGCAAGGAAAAAAGGGGGTTCTGCAAAAGCTGAAGTACCTTGTGAATATGACTTGGTAACACCTGACATGGGTGCACTTTGCATTTGAATTGATAATACATGTAAGATTTATACCTTTAACTACTGTCTACAGAAATTTTTAATTGCTTTGCAAAAATGATTAATGAGTTATTGTTTCTTCCAACAGAAGTTAGTTTTGTGCTTCCCCAGAGGAGATAAACTGCTGAAGGTCAGTAAGTTTTGACTGTACATTCCATTGATTTGCAAGTTTACTGAATGGCATATAAAGAGAACTCTAACCATTTTATTTTAGTCATAGCTCTTGTTATGTCAACTGGTTGATGTATGACATCATAATTCGCATCTGTTTCAATTGAAATTTTTTAATGCTTCCCAGATCGTTCTACCTATACTGAGCTCTTCACTACTAAAATCCTCTATTCATACTCAAGATTTCCAAATAGAAGGTACTTTATTTCCTTTCCTTCTAAATGAGGCATAGCTTTTAGTAATCTAACATGACAACTTGTTGGCTTCCAAGATGCTAGACTTGTAATAATTATGCTGTTACCGTGCCTTCAATATATAGGACTTTATATGTAGGCTATACTCAAAAGTGAATCTTGTGTAATATCAAATATTAGGAGATAGCACTACATGGGGTATTGCTTTCTTGATATGTGGCTTCCTTTTTGTAAACAGGTTTACTTTTGACGGAAGCAATATCATGAACAGGAAAAGGATGTACAAAAGGAGAAATAGTGTTATAAAAATCATTTATAATTTTTGTTGCTTCGGGGAGAACGTGGAAGTCTTGATCATTCTTTTCATGGAAATGTCGTGTGAGAATCAATTTGTCTAAAATATAGGTGTTAGAAATATTATTGATGATGATTTGTAGTCAAAAAGTTCAGCTGAACAAGGGTCCTTTCTCCTCTTGACATTTTTGGCTAGAGTCAATGAACCTAATCACCCAGAGAGAAAAATATATTTACATCGTCTCAATAATCTAAGACTAGACTAGTTCAAAAGAGGAAGAATTAACACTCCTAGTGGTTGTCACTTACTAGTTCTTAATCTGATTGACTTGGCATGATTTTCGAGAAATTCCACCTTCAAGATATATTCTGGTATACTAAGTTTGTTTAAGGGTATGTTTGAATTCGCATGGGAGGGTCTAAAAGTATGTTTGAGAATAAAATCATTTGACTATCCTTTAAAAGTATGTTTAAGGGTAAAATTTTTCTTGAAAACTTATAGTTTAAGAAAAGCAAGACTTGGAATGCTTTTGCAAACTCAATTTGCAAATTGAAGTTTCCTTTAATCCAAACATTCACAAAATTTGAAACTAATAATGAGATATATAGTAACGAAGTAAACCTATGGGGCGTGATGATTGTTACTTAACGTAGGATTTCGGTACAATTATTGTAGTTGAAGTTAAATTTATTCATAATTTCTTTCGCACTTGTATGTGTGATATGACATTATGCTTCCTTTAACTGGACAAAAGTATATGTAGGGTTGCCAATTACTACACGAGCTGGGTGAATCTAATTAAGAGACAAAACTCTCTTACTCATTCACAAGGCTTAAAACTTGAGATCTTAAAATTACTTGGACCAATAAAAATTGGCATTTGTTCCCTAGTGTTTCAATAAATCTTAAATACTTTTATAATTTATTACTTCAAAGAGAATAAAAGGTTTTAGTATAAACCATTTAATCGACTTTTTTCCTTAATATCTATCCCATTATGCGTGCAAGTAGATTGTAAGAGAGTAAAAGACTAGTGATCCCTTTACGTTTCTGGATTATATGAATCAAATTTCGATCATGATCCTATGGCTAATTTTCTACATTTAATAACAATAAATATTTCCCATATGTAGAATTCATTTATAGATAGCATGTAATTTAAAGCAATTGATGCGCGCAAGAGTGCCTAAATGTGGTTTAATATATTCATTAACGAAGAGTGCTGGCGGGACGGATTATGCTTACTTCTTACTTGATCTTGATTTTTTATTGGGCGAATTTTTAAATTTGTATCCGACCTTTTTTTTTTGGGTGAATAAATTTGTATCCGAGCTATTTCTAAAGAAACCTGATTATGTACATGTTTAATTAGCGTTGGTATAAGTAAGATAGGATCAGATAAAATGAAGTGCAAGTTAAATAAAGTTTCAAAGTAATTTATATTATTCTTGCTAATCTAATTAATCAATGATTACGTATTTTAAACAAACACTTCAAAATTAGCTTCGGTGTATTGCATCATATGTGTTAAAATCCATGTATTTACCTATTGAACTTTTTTTTTTATAACGCCTATTGCATGCTTTTTAGAAATATATGTATAGAGGTCGAGTTATTTGAAGGTTAGCTCAAATTCATCCTTAGTTGAAACTAGGTCTTTAAGCAGGACATTGTTCGTCTTTTTTACTTTTGCTTGAATGACATGGTCCAACTCAAGACAAAAAGTTCTGCATCAAAATTGGATGAATAGCTAGGTTAACTTTTAAACACTTATATTATTATTTGTTATTTTTGCCATTATGTTCTCAACATTATTATTTGTTAATCACACATCACAGAAAATTAATATTACTTTTTATTGACTTTGTTTGCACAAATACCATTAAATATGGTAATAAGGTATTTTGATAATAATTAAATTATAAGACAATTATTTTTTAGTTGTGTGACTAAAATAATACAATGTACTTAATTCAAAACAAATCAACTGGTTCAAATGACAAAAAATGGTTTTAAAATGGATTTGATTTTTTTTAGGAGATCTTTAATCCCCAATT
>QARZ01000584.1:173572-219810 GCA_013407115.1 Glycine latifolia | reverse complement strand
TATATATATATATATATATATATATATATATATATATATATATATATATAACTCCTATTAATCATGCAATTGAATTTGCAAATAAATTCTTGATCAAATCATTGGTTGTTTTGTAGCAATTGCTATCCTTGATTTGAATTTGTCAAAATCAAGATTTCATATCAAACTTTGAAAAGATTTTAGCGGAAAAAGTTGTAAGAAAATTTATTTATTTATTCTGCAAACTGTTAAATTTTAGGGGCTTCGTACTCGAGAAGAAGATGATAGAATTTCTAGTCATCTTTTGATCAAGGTGTGAAAAAAATTGTGAAAACTTTGTTCTGCTATTTATTTGCACTGGAGTATTTTCATGTGTGTTTTTTTTTCTTCTTATATGTCTATTTGGTCCATGCTACCTACTTATTTGGTCTATGCTATCTACCTCTTTTTGTTCTTATATATCTTTCTTGTTCTCTTTATTTAAATTTATTTACCTTTTTTTGTTCTTATATATCCTACCAATATTTTTTTGGAAATATGATTGTATGAGTATTTATATTAATTGTTGATAGAAATGCATTAAAAATTTTATTTAAGCTTTTGATATGTCTTTTAAAATTACAGGGAGGGAAATAAAGCGCATAGACCATATATTTTTTTAAAAAGTGACATTCTACATCGGTTATGTATTAAACGATGTAAAACATGATTATACAACATCAATTACAGGAAAACGATGTAAAAAGATGGTTCTACATTGGTTTTTGACAAAATCGATGTTGTAAGTACTACTCAACATCAATTTGGTCAAAATTGATGTAGAAGTGTATTTTTCACATCGGTTTTTGACAGAACCGATGTAGAAAGTTTCTTAACAACATCGATTTTTAGTAAAAATCGATGTTAAATCATGCACATCAACATCAGTTTTTAGTGAAAATCAATGTTGTTTAATGAATATTTTACATTTTCTTTTGTTTATTTCTTATTAGGCAACATCGATTTTTCTTAAAAATCAATGTTGTAAAGTTTTGTTAATGTCGGATTTTTAAAACAAATGATGTTAACATTGATACTTTTAACATCGGTGGTTCAACATCTGTTAAAAACTGATGATAAAAGCCCAAAAAAATCGATGTTAAAAGCCTATTTTCTAGTAGTGAGTTTTGGTGGTCTAGGTATTCGAACGTCCAGGAACAAAAACACAACCCTTCTAGGTATACTTGTTTGGGATATGATTCACCCAACCAACTAGTTATGGGTCTCGATTCTAACCTCAAAGTATTTGAGGGATGGAATGAAAACAGTATGAACAACACACAAGAACCAAAATGGGGGTGAATTGGTTGTTCTTGATCAATTAAAATTTCTTAAACAATCAGAGTTAATAAGATCATATCACAAAATAACCAAAAAACACTTTCAATCAATCAAACACCAATCTTTAAAGAAAGCAACCAAAACGTTTTTGTTCATTGTGAAAAGTTATACCAACGAATGACAATTAATAACCACAAGAAAAGATTAAGAAGTAGTCAATACAAAGAATTATACTGGTTCACTTCTCAACCTAGAGAAGCTACATTCAGTTCTTCTAACCAATTAGTTAGAGTTCCATTATTAGCAATCTATTTCTTACAAACTCATACAATCACTCTCAATAAGATCTAGATCATGAACAAGAAATCTAACTCACTTAGACTCTCTGTGATCAAGACATAGAGAAAATCTTTCTCTATTTTTCCCTCTAGAAACACCTATTCTAGACAAGCTTTAAGAAAGACTATTGCTTCTAGTTACACAAACAGAAATTCTGAAAAGAATTACAAACAAAGTTGTATAGAGAGAAACAACCTGATGATCCACTATAGATGATTGCAAAAGATTACCAAACTAGAATCAAGGTTGAATGAAAACTATCTCAGAACTTTCTCTCCAAAATCTTCTTTAGAATGTTGCCCAAAAAGAAATCATCTCAAGGAATCTTGAAGCTTGAGGATTTGAGGGTCTAACGCAGAATAACACTTGGTATCTTTTCTCTATTCAAAAAGCTTATGAAAATTTGTTGATATTTTGTTGTTATTTCTAAAACAAGCTACATCTTATTTATAGAAAATTATTTTAACTTTCAGTAATCGATTAATTCACTTATTTAATCGATTAAATCGTAATGTAATCGATTATCACAGGAAGTCTTATTCAAATATGTTGCCAAGTAATCAATTACAACCATGTTGTAATCGATTATCAAAGGAAGTCCATTCTGTGATATTGAGCTATGCAATCGATTACCTCATACTTGTAATCGATTAAAATGTTCTTATTTCTCAAGTAATAGATTACCACTTGTTGGTAATCAATTAAACAAGTGAGAAAATATTTTTCCAAAACTTGAAACATTTAACACTTGGCTTTTTATGCAATCATGAAAGCTTTATGTTTCAGAAAAACTTTTTCATGAAACTTATGCTTTTATAAAAACATGAATGCAAAAACATGAATGAGTTTCATGCAATGAATCATAGGAAGGCTTATCTTAGACATACACAAGTTATAACTACCAATCAATTGAATTGGCATGTAAAAAGCCTAAACAATTTAATGCCTAGGAGACTTAGCTTCTTAATCCGCTAGAGCTCCCCCTGAGTTTAACAATCTCCCCCTTTTTGGCTTTGATCATGCCAAACTTCAATTGAACATCTTGAACCATAGTGTTCTTTTAGGAGAGAGTTTTCAGGAGCTTTTACCTGAAACCTGAAAAAGAATAAGCTTCTAGCCAAGACCAAGTGTCAAATATTCTTTGCATAAAATTTATATATCACAAGTATTTTTATTGCTCCCCTTTCTTATGAAATTTCATATCATTTCAGATTCAGAGCAATGTTTATGTTTAGCTTAATTAGAGCAAGTGTTCATATATGTTTCTGTTTTTATTTTATTTTACTCCCCTGCACTGCATATGTGTTCATTTTATGTTTATTTTTCTCCCCTTTTTTGGCTTATCAAAGGCAAAATATTCCAATAATTGTGAAATAAGCAAGGATGCTCAGAAAAACATAAGAACAATTTCATTAATTCATGATTAGTAAAACAATACAGCCGGGTAGGATATTAGAAAACAAAAACAACATAACTAGAAACCGAATAAGACAACCACTAAGCTAAAGATCATCAAGGTCCTTAAGAGCCATCCTAGTCTCTATATTGCTTAGTCTAGTGGTAATGTCTTCTAGAGAGAAGTGAATATCAGTTGAATGTTCATGATACAAGGCTATCATTGCATCCATCTTTTGAATCATGAGAGATTCAAAGGACTCCACTGTTGCTTAGCAGGTCCAACTTCAGCATCTTCATCCTCATCAACTTCTTGTTCCTTATCAGCCACTCCTTGAGGAGCTTGAGCTCCAGCCATGATCCACCCATTAGGAGTTTTCATCATCCCCAGCTTGGTGAGATGCTTCTTGGATATGAGGTTGCTTATGTTGGTGGTGTTGTCAACAATCTCATTGGACACATCAATCCCAAAGTAATCAATAAACCTTGAGACCATGACAACATAGGGAAATTGATAGCTTAGCAGGCTCTTTGACTTCATCATGATTTCTTTAATAGCCAGAACCCAATTGATTTGAGTTCCACTTTTCATCCCATATACCAATTGCAGATCATGATCAGTGATTTGTGCATGGTTGGTTGATCTAGGTGTAAGGAATTAAGTGATGATGTAATGAAGAAGTCTGTCTTCTGCTGTCATGGGACCAACACCTAATCTATTTGTTATTCTTGCATTAGGATTCAATAACATACCTCTACAGGTGTCCATCTTTGAATAGCCACCAATTTCTTCTTCAAACATCCGGACACCTCTGAAAGTTATGCCTGTCACTACATTCCATACAGTGTCATCAATTTCCATAGCCACTCCATTTACTTTGGAGCAGAGAACACCATCCATCACAACCTTGGCACAAGTATATAATACTTTTACCAATTCAGGGTAGTAAGTACCCTTCATTTCCAGCAATTTTGTAAGGCCCTGCGCTTGTAGCATCTCAGGGAATGTGAATCCCTCAGAGACAAACCAATCAAGCTATAGATATTTTGGAGGCAGAACAAGCTTTGTTACAATGAACTGCATATAGTTGTTCCTTTCTTCCTCAGAGGAAAACTAGGTATCTAACCTATTCTTAGCAGCCTTAGAACTTTGGCTTGCTTTTCTTTTGCTGGTTTTGTGCTTCTTAGATGAAGATGGTTGAGACATGGTGATTTTGAAATAAGAATAGGCAGAGTTTTAATAAAGAAGAAGAAGAGGCAGAGCAAAAAGCTACATAGTTTAGCTAAGGGACAAAATAGATTTTTGGTGTGAGGAGTTAGGCTCATGGTTCTAATTTTATAGAGCTATTCCTAGTTTGAAATTTGAAATTTGAAATCATAGTAAATACTCTCACATATTCCAATGTAGTATGGATTCACTGAATCAAGATTTGAATTTGAAAATAGAGATGAGGTTTCAGTTATTTTCATTGAAAGATGTGCAGAATTGCAGAAACGTCATAACTAATTGATTACGAAACCTTGTAATTGATTATTCCAAGGTGAAGGTATAACTCTAAGCATCATGTAATCGATTAATTCAAGAGCGTAATCGATTACTCCAGAGAGTTTTTAACCTGAAATAGCCCTTAAGCATCATGTAATCAATTAATACGTAGTTGTAATTGACATTAGTAGGTTTTTGCATAGTAATTGATTAATCCGTAGATGTAATCAATTAAGTCAACAAGCAAGGCCCAGTTCTGGCCTTTGGTAATCGATTACTATTTGTTGTAATCGATTATCACAGAGAATTATGCAGTATAACTAGTGACATTTATCAGGATTCGAATTTTTGCTAAATGTGATGCATAATGAACTTATGAGTTGAATTTCATCAAGAATACCTACATGTTCCTTAGAGCAAAGAATATATCTCTAGCAAGGGGTTTTGTAAATATATTAGCCAATTGATTATGTGTATCAATAAACTCAATTGAGCAATTACCCTTTTGAATATGATATCTGAGAAAGTGATGTCTGATCTCTATATGCTTTGTACTTGAGTGCATTATTGGATTCTTCGATTGGCTGATAGCACTTGTGTTGTCACATAGCAATGGGATTTTTTTCAATTCAACACCAAAGTCCTGCAATTGTTGCTTAAGCCACAGGCTTTGAGCATAGCAACTACCAGCTGCAATGTACTCTGCCTCAGCTGTTGAGAGAGCAACACAAGACTGTTTCTTGCAGTGCCATGAGATCAAGGAACTTCCCAGCAAATGGCATATTCCACTTGTGCTTTTCCTATCTAACTTGTAGCCTACAAAATCAGAACCTGAATAACCAATTAAATTTAGTGATGCACCTTTAGGATACCATAGACTAACTTTTAGAGTTGATAGAGGTATTTAATGATTCTCTTGACTGGTGTGAGGTGTGACTCTTTTGGATTAGCTTAATATCTTGTACATAAGCACACACTTAACATAATATATGGATAACTTGCAGTCAAATACAATAGTGATCCAATCATTCCTCTGTATTTTGACTCATCAACCTTCTTGTCTTTTTCATCTGAATCAAGGTAAGTTGTGGTTGCCATAGGAGTTGCAACATCCTTGCTTTTCTTCATAGTCAATGTCTTCCTCGTGGTTGTAACCCTTTGCAACCAATCTGACCTTATTTTTTACTATGATGCCACTTTCATCAATTTTGTTTTTGAAAACCCACTTGGTGCCTATTGGCTTATGAAGAACAAGTTTCCATACTTCATTTCTCTTGAACTGATTAAGTTCATCATGCATAGCAAGCATCCATGTTCATCAAATAATGCCTGATCAATATTCTTAGGTTCAATTTGAGAAACAAAGGGCATATTACAACATGGATTTCTAAGAGATGATCTAGTGTATACTCCCTTAGATACTTCACCAATGATATTATCTAGGGAGAGATCTCTTGTTGTTATCCAATCTTTAGGCCTTTGAGTAGGAGTTTTGAAGGATCAATGTCTTCATTTGATTCATTCTTTTTCTTCTCATTTGATTCATTGATTGTGACATTATCTTCCATTGGTCCTTTAATCCTTTATCACAAAGCTGGCTTATGCTCAGAAGATTATGCTTTAGGCCTTCAACATAAAGCACATTTCTGATTTGTGTTTTGAAGCTGTCACCAATATTGCCTTCTCCTATTATTTTTCCTTTATTGTTGTCTCCATAGGTGACAAATCCTCCTTCCTTTAAAGTCAAATTGGTGAACATGGATTTATCACCTGTCATGTGTCTAGAGCATCCACTGTCCAAGTACCATAATGATGCTTTAGCTCTTAGACACACATGCAACAATCAAATCAAGAAGCAAAGAAAGGTATGCAATTAAGGTTGGGTCCATACGAGTTAGTTGTTTTTCTCTTTTTCTTAGGAACCCATATACATTCTCCATGAGGCACATAGAACCTTCTAGCATAACACTTGTGAGATGTGTGACCTTTCTTCATGCAGTAATGACATGTTACAGATTTTGACCATCTTTCAAAATGACTCATTTTAGTATGCTTTGTTTTTCAAAACCTTTTTCTATTCATCTGTTTTGGGGGTACAAACTAGGTGTTTTGTTTTGTTTGATGGTTGTAACACAATCCAAATTTATCACCAACATACTTTTGCACACTTAACATTTGATTCGAACTACATTTCCCTCGATAGAGCTTTTTCAAGAGATCTACCAAGTATGAGTTTTCAGTTTGTAAAGTCATGCATTTTTCAAGATGACTTTTTTTGAAATCATCAAACTCTTTTTGTAAAACTTTATTTTCATTTACTTTTGAAGAAGAAGAGAGACACACACAACCATTTTCTTTGTAGCTTGAAACAAAATTTTCATTTTCTTCTTTCAAGTTCCAAAGTTCAGCTTGCATTAAAGCTAGCTTAGTGGTATGCCATCTAAGGTTACTGATAAGTGCCCTATTTTAGAACAATTCAAACTTACAAAATGGCACTTATCTTTTGATTTCAATGACTTTGTATATAAACTTGCCCTAAAACCTAGTTAGTTTGTAAATAGTACATTTGATGAATGTGTTTTCATATTTTGAAATATTTGTCCAATCATATTTTGCATTTTTGATAGATTTGAGGAATTTTGAAGCTTCCGAACACGCAAAGCAAGCAAGAAGGGATTAAAAAAGCAAACATGGGAGGTGTTACAAGCAAAACAGGCCCAAAACCCATCAAGGCCCAAAGCATTCTTCAGGGCTAAGTTTCTAACTCGCCCAGGCGACCAATTCCAGTGCATTTGTCTCGCCCAAGCGAGCTCCAAGTTCCCAAAAGATAAAGATAAGCTCTCCCAGGCGAGCAAACAAGGAATAAACCACTCGCCTGGGCGAGTGAAGCAGGCAGAAGGGAGAAACCTATAAATAGGCCACGAATTTGATAGGAAAGCATTGTATTTTCTTCATTCTTTGCTCCTTAGTTTGTTTCTCAGCCTTAGGTTCTTCAAATATTGTTAGTAGGTAGCTTAGGAGAGTGAGAGATGTGAGGATAGGGGAGACTCTGTCGGAAAGGAGCGGCGATGATTTGCTTCACCAATTCTTCTCTTGAGGAGGTTCTCTCCATGGTCGCCTAAGCTTCTCTAAGGATTGGATGTAATCTTCTTAACCCTATGTCTCTCTTTTAATATTTATTTATGCATGAATCGTTTCGATTCCTTATTGGTAAATTCATTCTGCTATTAATGCTTGATTCTAATTGATCACTAGTTTCATGAATTTAATCGTAAGTGAGACCAGAAAGTAATCTTAGGGTTTGAATCGAATGATTTTACTCGTTATGTTACGTTGCTAGGAATAGGGCATAACGTTCTTATTGCATAAAACACGTGATTGTGATTTTAATGCTGGGATATTTATTCGATATGCGAGGGATCGATATTTAGTAAATATTCTTAGGATTCTCAAATGTGAGGAATCGATTTGGGGTAATTTAATGTGTGCATCAATAAAGATAGAAAATGATTTATGCATGATAAAATTGATAGAATATTAAGGGTAAGAACGATGAAATCCAATCCTCCACTTTCCTAAAATTAAACTCGCTTTTATTTGCTTTTGTAGTTTCCGTATCTGTTAGATTTTTATTCTCTTTATTAGTAAGTTTCGTTATCACACAACCAAATGAACTTTCGCTTACAATCTTTGTACATAAACTATTAAACTGTTGAATTCTATTTAAATTAACTAAAGTAAACTCAAGTCCCTGTGGAGATGAATTTTTATAAATTTTGTAACTTACAACGACAAACTGGTACGCTTGCCAAGAGTCCAACAATTACCTTTGAGCTTGTTATGGGAGATAGTAAGTTTTTGAGCCTCCTCATTCATTTCATAAAAAGCATCAACTAGTTGATCAATTTCAGGATTTACTTATTATTCATCACTTGAGTCTTCTTCATCAATTGTTGATGTTAGAGAAACATTGGCTTCTTCATTTTCACTTGAAGATTCAAAAGTTGTTGAAACATTTTCTTCCCAAGCAATGTAGGTTCGTTTGAGTATACAACTTTCAAGGCAATGTTTTTCTGTTTCTTGTCTGCACCTTCTGCATTTGTTAGTTGAGACATTTCTAATTCATATTCAAGTAACTTACCAAAAAGTGCAGCCTTAGACATCTTTGACAGATCTTTAGATTCTTTGATCGCTGTCACTTTTGGTTGCCACGGTCTTGTCAAGCATTTCAAGATCTTGATGTTGAGTTCCTCTGCATCAAATGTTTTTCCAAGACCAAGTAGATGATTGACGATGTGTTTGAATCTGGTTTGGAGTTGAGAGATGTTTTTTGTTGTGTTCATCTTGAACATCTCATCCTCATGGATCAAGGCATGTTTTCTTGATCTTCTAATGATGAGGATCAAGAATTGCGAGGTCCCATGACAAGGGCAAGATCAAAAGAAGCACAAGAAGCATTGGATCATGAAGTGACCTACTTTCTTTCTCAAGCATTGGCTCAACATATCAACCTTTCCTTTAGTCCAAAGGCCAACTCGAAAGAACAGTTTTGATTGCTCCAATTGATTTAAATGAGTGAAGAGCCCAAATACCAATAAGTGAATAACATAGATATCTCCAATGTTTTGAACATAACTTGAGTTCTAGATGTCTGTTTTAGGCGTTCTTTGATGCGTTTGAAAGCTCTAAAGATTTCCTACAAGTCATATTTCTACTCTCAAGTCCTATATCTGCATCTATGATGATGAAAATGGAACATGAAGTTCAGCACGAATTAGATTTTTCTTAGTATAATTTTTATGTGACTGAAGTCCCACATTGGAGAGAAAGAGGAGAGAGACATCAATTGTTGGCTATAAATAGTCATTCATTTGTCTTATGTACTCACCTTTGAATTGAATAAAAACTTTTCACTTTTAAAAGTGTGTGAGAGGAAGTTCCTCTTGGGTCCTTAATTGGACCAAACATTGGTTCTTATCAAAGGTTTCTATAATCTTTGTGGTGAATCCCCACGGGACTTATCACTTTTCATAAGGTGTGGCGTCTTCTTCCATTTCTTGTCTTTCCCGCCTTTATTTTGTTTTATTTTATTTAACATTTTGTTCATGTTAAACTCGTTATTTTTGTTTTGCACTTTTCTTCATATTGTCTTTTATCTTTGTTTCTCTTCGTCAAACACTTGGCGTGCACCTTTTTCTTATGATTAAACAAGAAGCCTTTTCAAGGACGATCCGTAAAAACAATGAACCCCGTATTGGTTCATATCATGTGGTATCTTGAGCATGGATCCTAGAATTGGCCAATTTCTTGTGTTTGTGTACTGTTCTTTAATTCCTATCCTTTTTTTCTCTGTCTTTTGTTTTCGTTCTTTATCATTATGTTCTTTTATTTCTCATTCCGTTATTTTATTCCTCGTTCTTTATCATGCAGTCTTTATTCCTCGTTCTTTATCATTCCGTTCTTTTATTTCTCATTCTTTATCTTTTGCGCAATTAACAACTTTGTTTTATTCTACTCATAATATTGCTGTAACGACGTTATTCTATGCACCTTATTCTAAATTGAATTATTATTGTTCATAATTGGGCATCAACTAAAAATCATTTGCATTAGTGTGAAAAAGAAAAAGGGTAGCTTATTTAAAAAACAACAACAACAAGAAGAAGAGAAATCCAAATGTGCTTCTTTTAAACTGCTTGTTGTAAAAAAAAATTGTTTCATAAGAGAACCCCTTTGCATTAATTTATTTGAAAATTGTGAAAGTTCATTTGTGGTGCTATAAAGTTATTCCTTCTATTTTTATGCGCAATTGAAATTTTTTTTCTTCCTAGTTTTGCATTGTCTTTGTTTGGCCTTCTTATTTTGAGCGTGCCTTTCTTTTGTTACCTTTCCTAGTTTGTCTTTTAAAATTTCTTTCGATTTTTGTCTTTGTGATTTTCCTTTCGTTCAATGAATCTAGTGAACAACTCTTGTGAGGACCGCTACAAATTTTTATTAAAAAAAAAATTGATTTGGAAACGTGACTGATCTTGTTAAGAACCTAAAGAGAACTTTGAGTGGTAAAAGGCAAGAGCGTTTACATTAAAATCAAAAGTCATTTTCTGAGTGAAAACACGAGTTATTATTTCTTGAGTGAAACACGTGAGTAGAGTGGTGAGTTCATGTTCATATTTTCCTCATACTACTATATGATGGTTAGAGGTTCTAGTATCCCTCCCACCCCTAGAGCTGATGCAATGCAAGCTCGCTTGGACGAGTTGGCCAATTAATTTGCTCAAATCTTAGAGCACAATTGGAGGATTGAGAAGAGGATGAATAGAAGAGAAAGGCATAGGTCCAGAGCCTCTACTCAAATGAGTGATAGTGGAGATGAAGAGAGAGAGAGAGTCCTAGGAGGCATGAGGATAGGCAAAGGAATGAAAGAGGCATAGGAAAAATAATAGAGAAGAAAGACCTA
Organism: Glycine latifolia; assembly: GCA_013407115.1. Classification (NCBI taxonomy): domain Eukaryota; kingdom Viridiplantae; phylum Streptophyta; class Magnoliopsida; order Fabales; family Fabaceae; genus Glycine; species Glycine latifolia. The sequence continues at coordinate 208,834 of QARZ01000584.1, read as the reverse complement.
GAAGAAGAAATGAGAGGGATGAAGGACTTGAGGGGGTTAAAATTAAAATACCTAAATTTCAAGGGAGGAATGACCTCGAGACTTATTTGGAGTGGGAGATGAAAATAGAGCAAAATTTTTACTGCAATAACTATAGAGAAGACAAAAATGTGAAATTGGTAGCCATAGAATTTACAGACTATGCTCTAATTTGGTGGGACCAACTACAAAAGGAGAGAAGGAGAATAGGAGATGAACCGGTGAATACTTGGAGGGAGATGAAAGCAATGATGAGAAAAATATATGTTCCTCCCCATTACCATAGGAAGCTTCACAATAAGCTCCAAAGACTCACTCAAGGGAGTCTAAGTGTGAATGAGTATCATAAGGGGATGGAGGTTGCTATGGTACGAGCAAATATTGTTGAAGAACCAGAAGCCATCATGGCACACTTCTTACATGGGCTCAATAGAGAGATACAAGATGTTGTGGAGCTACAATATTATGTTGAGCTTGGGGACTTAGTTCATCAATCGATCAAAGTTGAGCAACAACTCAAAAGGAGGTATTCTAACCGAAAACCTTCTTCAACTTTCAAGCATTCCTCTTGGAAAGATAGACAACCCAAAGAAGATCCACCCACATGGGCCAAGGAAGGTAAATTCTCTAAAAACTCTAGTTCTTTGGTTTCTACTAATAATGCTTCTTCTTCTGTCACTCAAAAAGCCAAGAATATCAAGTGCTTTAAGTGCTTGGGCAATGGGCACATCGCCTCACAATGCCCCAATAAGCATGTAATGGTGTTAAGGAACAATGGGCACATTTCTAGTGACTCATGCCCCGAAAAAGCAATTACAAGTGAAGAGGAAGATAATTGTGAAGCTTATGCTCCGGAAGGTGACTTGTTAATGGTAAAGAGGCTCTTGGAAAACCAAATTGTGGTTTATGACCAAAGCCAGAGAGAAAACATCTTCCATACAAGATGTATCATTCAAGGGAAAGTGTGCTCCTTGATCATAGATGGGGGAAGTTGCACCAACGTGGAAAGCACTCGCTTGGTGAACAAACTCAATCTTAGTACCAAACCTCATCTGGGTCCATACAAGCTCCAATGGCTAGGTGAGAATGGTGAGTTGGTTGTTAATCAACAAGTGATGGTAAGTTTTGGCATTGGTAAGTACAATGATGATGTTTTGTGTGATGTTGTGCCTATGGAGGCCGGCCATATTTTGCTTGGAAGGCCTTGGCAATTTGATAAGCATGCTATTTATGATTGTTTTACTGACAAAATTTCTTTTTCTCATGATTCTCGAAAAATAACACTTGTACCACTTTCTCCTAAAGAGGTGTGCCAAGATCAAGTTGCTTTGAAAATAAAAAGAGAACAAGAAAAAAACATTTCTAAAGCTAAACATGAATAGCATGATAAAAACCAAACTCTTGTGCTTGAGAGAAGGATATAAAACTTATTTGCTAGGGAGAGTGATATCAAGAGGGCATGTTTGGCGAAACAAGAAATGTACATTTGCGTGTAAAGGGACTAGTATTTGAATGCTACCTCTAACCCTCTTCCTAGTGTTGTTGATTCTCTCTTGCAGGAATTTGGAGATATATTTCCAAAGAGTGTTCCACCTAGTTTACCTTCCTTAAGGGGGATTGAACACCAAATGGATTTTGTGCCGGGGGCCACATTGCCCAATAGACCTACCTATCGGTCCAATCCTTAAGAGACACAAGAGATACAAAAACAAGTTGAGGATTTGCTAGCAAAAGGTTGGGTAAGAGAAAGTTTGAGTCCTTATGCTGTTTCGGTAATCCTTGTTCCTAAAAAGGATGGCACTTGGCGAATGTGTACTGATTGTAGAGCTGTTAACAATATAACTGTTAAATATAGACACCTCATTCCCCGTTTGGATGATTTGCTTGATGAATTGTATGGTGCATGTTATTTTCCTAAAGTTGATTTAAAAAGTGGGTACCATCAAATTTGCATAAGGGAAGGGGATGAGTGGAAAATAGCTTTCAAAACAAAGTATGGTTTGTATGAATGGTTGGTGATGCCTTTTGGACTTACAAATGCTCCTAGTACTTTTATGAGACTCATGAATCATGTTTTAAGGGAATTTTTGGGAAAGTTTGTGGTTGTGTACTTTGATGACATATTGGTCTATAGCATGACATTAGAAGAGCATATTGTACACCTTAAGGTTGTTATGCATGTGCTTAGAAATGAAAAGTTGTATGTTAATCTAGAAAAGTGTGTCTTTTGTACTGTTCATGTAGTTTTCCTAGGCTTTGTGGTAAGTTCCAAAGGAGTCCAAGTGGATGAATAAAAGATAAAAGCTATTAGAGAGTGGCCTACCCCAAAATCTGTGAGTGAAGTGAGAAGTTTCCATGGATTGGCTAGTTTCTATAGGCGGTTTGTGAAAGATTTTAGCACCCTAGCTGCGCCTTTGAATGAAGTGGTAAAAAAAAATGTGACTTTTAAGTGAGGGAGGCCCAAGAAATGAGTTTTAATACCCTAAAAAAATTAACTCATGTACCCATACCTGCATTGCCCGATTTTTCCAAATCTTTTGAGCTTGAATATGATGCATCAAATGTGGGTATTGGGGCTGTTTTGTTACAAGGAGGTTATCCTATTGCATATTTTAGTGAAAAGTTGCATGACGTTGTTTTGAATTACTCCACTTATGATAAAGAATTGTATGCGCTCATAAGGGCTCTTCATACTTAGAAACATTACCTTTTGCCCAAACAGTTTGTTATCCATAATGATCATGAATCACTAAAATATTTAAAGGGGCAAGGTAAGCTCAATAAAAGGTATGCTAAATGGGTTGAATTTCTTGAACAATTTCCTTATGTCATTAAACACAAGCTAGGAAAAGTGAATGTTGTGGCCAATGCTCTTTCTAGGAGATATACTTCGCTTGCCATGCTTGAAATGAAGTTGCTTGGTTTTGAACACATTAAGGAGTTGTATGTGCATGATGATGATTTTGCCAAGATATATTTTGCATGTGAAAAGGGGGTTCATGATGGGTATTTTAGGCATGATGGGTTTCTTTTCAAAGAAAAATATTTGTGTGTGCCTAAATGTTCTTTACGTGAGCTCCTTTTGAGAAAAGCACATGAGGGGGGACTGATGGGTCATTTTGGGATACAAAAGACTTGGGATATGTTGCATGAGCATTGCTATTGGCCTGACATGTGGCACGATGTGCATAAGTTGTGTGCTAAATGTAACACCCTGAAATTTTACAAGTAGAAAGATATTTGTGTGGATTAATTGTTTAATATAAATCTTGAAATCTGTTAAAATGTTTTGCATGGGTGTTTGTGCGTAAAAGGTGAAAGTCAAATTTTGTGGCTGAGATAAGCTATCCGTACACGCATAGTAAAAATGGTGGTGGCTATGGTGGCTGTTCGGTCATGCAAGTGGGAAACTATGGTGGCTGTGATAGCTGGCTGAATCAAGTGGTTGGCAACTTGCCTCAATGCTTCGTCTATAAATAGTAGTGCATGAAGCAGAAGCACGATTCACTCTCTCACTCCTATGCGTGTTTCTCTTCTTTTCTCTCTCTAAACTCTTTGCACCCAAAAATCTCTCTTCTTCCACTATACCACCTTTAAACTCTCAAGAACCACTATAGTTGCAGCGGAAACACCCCTACGTTAAAAGGAATTGGTGAACGAAGCATAATCCTTTCATTCCTCGTTGCTGGGAGAACTCGTGTTCGAACAAAAACTCACGTTAAGTGTGAAAGAAAAGAATCCCTATTGAGGTAAGGGGAGTTTATTGTGTTAATAATGATTTTTGATATCATGGTTGGGTTAAAAGTGTGTATCTATTACTTAATATGCTGCGTAAAATATATTGATGATGTCTGTAAATGGTGTGAGGAAAACGACTACCGGGTTGGGTAAGTCAGGTGGAGTATGTTATATGTATATTAAAATAATGTTGTGTTGTGATGTCGGCTACCAAGATGGGTAGGCTGAGTTATATACCCCTTGTGTTGTGATGTCGGCTACCAGAATGGGTAGGCCGAGTTATATACCCCTTGTGATATGATGTCGGCTGCCGGGAAGGGTTGGCCGAGTTACATGTGTCTAACCTTTGTTTGTGACATCAGCTACCAGGATGGGTGGGCCGAGTTACATATATGCCAATCCCTTGTAATGTGATGTTGGCTACTGCGATGGGTAGGCCAAGTTATATATCCCTTGTGATATGATATCGGCTGCCGGGAAGGGTTGACCGAGTTGTATGTGTCTAACCTTTGTTTATGACATTGGCTATCGGGATGGGTGGGCCGAGTTACATATATGTCAATCCCTTGTAATGTGATGTCGACTACCGGGATGGGTAGGCCAAGTTATATATCCCTTGTGATATGATGTCGGCTGCCGGGAAGGGTTGGTCGAGTTGCATGTGTCTAACTTTTGTTTGTGACATCGGCTACCGGGATGGGTGGGCCAAGTTACACATATCAACCTTTCCTTTAGTCCAAAGGCCAACCCAGAAGAACAATTTAGATTGCTCCAATTGATTCAAATGAGTGAAGAGCCTAAATACCAATAAGTGAATAACATAGATATCTCCAATGTTTTGAACATAACTTGAGTTCAAGATGTCCGTTTTAGGCGTTCTTTGATGCGTTTGAAAGCTCTAAAGATTTCCTACAAGTCATATTTCTAGTCTCAAGTCCTAAATCTGCATCTACGATGATGAAAATGGAACATGAAGTTCAGCACAAATTAGATTTTTTTAGTATAATTTTTATGTGACTGAAGTCCCACATTGGAGAGAAAGAGGAGAGAGACACCACTTGTTGGCTATAAATAGCCATTCATTTGTCTTATGTACTCACCTTTGAATTGAATAAAAACTTTACACTTTTAGAAGTGTGTGAGAGGAAGTTCCTCTTGGGTCCTTAATTGGACCAAACATTGGTTCTTATCAAAGGCTTTTATAATCTTTATGGCGAATCCCCACAGGACTTATCACTTTTCATAAGGTGTGACGTCTTCTTCCATTTCTTATTTTTCCCGCATTTATTTTATTTTATTTTATTTAACATTTTGTTCATGTTAAACTCGTTATTTTTGTTCTGCACTTTTCTTCATATTGTCTTTATCTTTGTTTCTCTTCGTCAAACACTTGATGTGCACCTTTTTCTTATGTTTAAACAAGAAGCCTTTTCAAGGACGATCTGTAAAAACAATGAACCTCGTATTGGTTCATATCATCTAACTTCATATGTTCCTTCATAAGTAATCTCTAGCATTCCCCGCATCTCCTTTGCACTCTTACACCTAAGTGTTCTTAAAAATTCTTCAGACGACAAGGCAGAGGTTATCATATTCTTTGCTTTAAAATCGTATTGAACTACCCTCTTTTCTATGTCTGTCATTTCATCCCATTCTTTGGGAATCATTTCATTATCAACAATTTTTGTCGGTATCAAAAGACCTTTTTCTTTTGCATTCCATGCACCAGGGTCATTTGATTGAATGAAAATCTGCATTCTATTTTTCCAAAAACTAAATTGTTCTCCCTCAAACATTGGAGGGCGATTGAGGGAGGCACCCTCCTTGAAGGTAATTTGTGTGGTATTCATTTTCTTGAAAAGAAAGTGGTGATCTTGAGTAATACATAAGAACCTACTCTTGATACCAATTGAAAACAATATGAACAGCACACAAGAACCAAGACGGGGGTGAATTGGTTGTTTTTGGCCAATTAAAATTTCTTAAATAATCAGAGTTAAAAATATTTATCACAAAACAACCAAAGAACACTTTCAATCAATCAAACACCAATCTTTAAAAAAAGCAACCAAAACGTTTTTGTTCATTGTGAAAAGTTATACCAATGAATGACAATTAATAACCACAAGAAAAGATTAAGAAGAAGTAGTCAATACCAAGAATTATACTGGTTCACTTCTCAACCTAGAGAAGCTACATCCAGTTCTTCTAACTAACTAGTTAGAGTTCCACTATTAGTAATCTGTTTCTTACAAGCTCATACAATCACTCTCAATCAGACCTAGATCAAGAACAAGAAATCTAACTCACTTAGACTCTCTGTGATCAAGACATAAAGAAAACTCTTCTCTACTCTTCTCTCTAGAAACACCTATTCTAGACAAGCTTTAAGAAAGACTATTGCTTCTAGTTACACAAACAGAAATTCTAAAAAGAATTACAAACAAAGTTGGATAGAGAGAAACAACTTGATGATCCACTACAGATGAATGCAAAAGATTACCAAACTGGAATCAAGGTTGAATGAAAACAATCTCAGAACTTTCTCTCCAAAATCTTCTTTAGAATGTTTCCCAAAAAGAAATCCTCTCAAGGAATCTTGAAGCTTGAGGATTTAAGGGTCTAACACAGAATAACACTTGGTATCCTTTGTCTCTTCCGAAAGCTTATGAAAATTTGTTGATATTTAGTTATTATTTCTAAAACAAGCTACATCTTATTTATAGAAAATTATTTTAACTATCAGTAATCCATTAATTCACTTATGTAATCGATTAATTCACTCATGTAACCGATTAAAGTGTTCTTGAGCTTTCTGGAAAATATTTATGAACATTGTAATCGATTAAATCATAATGTAATCGATTATCACAGGAAGTCTTATTCAAAAACATTGCCAAGTAATCAATTACAACCATGCTATAATAGATTATCATAGGAAGTCCATTCTATGATATTGAGCTATGTAATCGATTACCTCATACTTGTAATCGATTAAAATATTTTCAGTTCTCAAGTAATAAATTACCACTTGTTGGTAATCAATTAAACTAGTGAGAAAATATTTTTCCAAAACTTGAAACATTTAACACTTGGTTTTTTATGCAATCATGAAAACTTTATGTTTCAGAAAAAAAATTTCATGAAACTTATGCTTTTAGGAAAATATGAATGCAAAACCATGAATGAGTTTCATGCAATGGATTATAGGAAGGCTCATCTTAGACATACACAAATTACAATTACCAATCAATTGAATTGGCATGTAAAAAGGCTAAACACTTTAATACCTAGGAGACTCAGCTTCTTGATCCTCTTGTGCTCCCCCTGAGTCTAACAGGGAAATCTATTTGTGGCTAAAGGAAGAAAGGGTTCTATTTCCTGGAATTCAATCTCTAAAGTGTTGGAGGTTTTGGAGGATGGCTTCTGGATCAAATTAGGTGATGGAAATCCGTGGTTATGGTTCGATGCCTGGGTGGTGAAGGAGCTGTTAGCCAAGAGGGTTTCTTGGGTGGATATCCATGACGTTCATCTCAAGGTCAAAGATGTGTGGGTATCACCGGAGTGGACTTTTGAGGGTTTGTATACGGCACTACCATGTAATATTCCTCATTTTATACAAAATATTACCACGTGTTTTGTAGAAGGTATTCCTGATATGTGAGTGTAGCACCCTGATTCTTTAAGTGAGTACTTAACTAAGAGTGCTTATGCTTGGCTTTGAGCAGACCAGGAGGAATCAATGAGGGGAGATTAGAATTGGATCTAGAAATTGAAGACAATGGCAAATGTTTATATTAGTTCTTCCTTTGGTTGGTTTTTTCATATGCATGCTCAAACATAAGGATATTGGTGTGCAGGAAGGTTTCGCTAGGTGTGAGACCATGCCTAAAACATTGGGTCATTGTTTGTTTTCATGTATTCTGTAACGACCTAAAAATTATGCTAGATATTATTAATATTATTATTAGGATTAAATTTTTAGGAAGCATATATTATTATTAATTCTGAAATGTATAACTTACAAAAGATTTGAAACTAATATATTATACGTAGCCACAGTCCTTGTTACAAAAGTCAATATTAAACAAGTACAAGCCTTTCCAAACAAAAAGCCTACTTCATATCTTCATTTCTACACCATCACCAACTCAGGTCATCAAGGAAATTGACCACTATTGCCATCTAAAAAAAATGAAACAAATATAGTGAGAAATAAAAATTTCTCAGTAGGCAAGGCCAAACCACCGAACACGTTAGTACGTTAGTAAATCATTAATATATTCAAACAAATCCATAAAATAAATATGCAAACTATATGAATGCATGAAATGAACTATCCCAGGGTGCAAATGGCCTCTACACATCATACTGTATATAGCTACACCTCGTACTGGATGTAGACGCTGCGATCGTCTTACGCAAACATGCATGAATTTTGCCATATATCTGCACCTGGGCACTACATATCGTACTGTATGTAGTATCAGATTCAGTTTCACAAAATCTCGTACTGGACTTGGAAACATGAATCAACCTATCATCACATCAACATCCATCCATAATAAAATCCATAAGCAAATACATACTGCCTTATGGAAAGATATTTACATCATAACATCACGCGTACCAAAAGTATGGTTAAGCTACCATACCTTATTCAAACAAAATCATACCATCTTAGGCATGATAATTGATTATCCTCAAGCTACAGACAAATCATGTTAGTATTCTAACTAATAAACCACAATATATCTTCCAAATAATTTCTAATTCCTTTAAACCTTCACAAGAAAAGATCATAACCTAGCATGCATCTTAATCTCCTTTCACCTACCACCTTGCTACTTCACCCTCAAAATTGAATCACTCTAGTATTTGAACCATTTAACTACACACCCTTCAACCTCTACTTCTAAAAATTAATACCAAAAAGCCCCATAATAAAAATATGAACAAACAGTCCAAATATTATCAAAATCACTTCCAAAGATCACTAATATTTCAGCCTATAAATCATCACCTATCCTATGGTTTAAATCAATATTTTCACATCATAAAATAACCTTCAAATGACATGAAATTCCAGCCTAAATAATAACCATAAATCTGCCTATTTAAGCATATAGGTTAATCCAAACAAATGTTTAACTAGAGATTAAAGCCTAGCCTACATAATAATCATAAATCTGCCTATTTAAGCATGTAAATTAGTCCAAATAAATTCTTAACTAAAGATTAAAGCCTAGCCTACCTCAAGTGAGTTTGATTTTTGATAATGAAATGGAGTAAGGGCTGCCTTCCTTGGGGAAATCCTCTAAGAAATGAAGCCTGATAACTTCTTATAAAGCTTGACAATCTTTTCCTAAAGGTGCTTAGCCTTCTACACGAAATCTTCAAAGGAAGTGGGGTTTCTTCTCACTTGATTTATGCTTTAAGAAGGAAAGGATGAAAGTGAAATGAAAGAGATGGGAGAGAGCTTCACGTGAAGGTGTAGTAGGATGAAGTCTTGAGAATGACTTCCACTTAAGGCCTCCCCCCCTTTATATAGAGTTTGGAAAATAATAGAATATTTACAAAAATCTCCTAGGTCATGATGCTTCCATTACAAGTGTCCCTGCACTTGTCATGACCTTTACAAGTGTCCCAACACTTGTCATGGTCTTGAAGCTTCTTCCTTCTTCCTTCCAAGTGTCCCTCCACTTGGCAAATCATGAAGCTTCTCCATGGTTCTCCATCTTTCACGTGACCATCCAATAAATAGGAGAATATTTTTCTTTTCTTCATGCCATTTTGTACACATGTCCTTCAAGGCATGACACCTTTCTTCCAAATGTCCTCTTACTTGGCATGTTCATGAAGTTTCTCTCTTCTTCTAGCTTATTCATGTGGACAACAAAGAAGGAGGAGAAAATTTACTTTCTTTCATGCTACTTTGTATAAATAATTCTCAAAGCATGATGGCTTCTTATCCCTTCATCAATGGTGGCTTACAAGTGACTAGATGTTTCTTAAGTCTTCATGATTGTATCTTATCATTTTTAATTTATGAAGCTTAAGATATTTTTCTATTTATCATGTTTTCATTTTCTTAAAGAGAAGAAAATTATGTGGTTTTCCTTGTATTCACATGTCACCTTTTATGAAGAAGAAGAATTCAATTTAAAGATAACTTCACACATGGCATTCATTGGAAGGAAGTAAAATTCAATTCGAATTCATCTTCACAAATGGCCTTTTATAGGAAGAAGTAAAGTTCAATTTGAACTCTTCTACTTAAAGGATAATATTAAATAATGAAACTCTAGAGTTTTCCAGAAACTGACTTCAGTTACAGTATAAATAGCTCACAAGTAGTCTATACAGAGTGCTACACAGACCTTACATTCAAGACTGCTTATATCTTAATTCTGATTAGTCCATTCCACTTCTGACCATCAAAATTACTAAATCATCTCTTTGAATAAGTCTATACCTCCTACAATTAAAAGAAAATTCTCTAGATTCTATTTATTTTTTTTTCCACTATAAAATATCTCCACAAAATATCTGAGGGTATTTGTGTCATTTTGGCTCAAGGGCATTTTTTGTAATTTCCAAAATATCCAAGGGTATTTATGTAATTTCTACCTTAAAATATCTAACTAAAATATCCAGGGGTATTTTTGTAATTTTCACCTCAAGGGCATTTCTGTAATTCCTGCTTTAAGGGAAGGGTAATATGGTCATTTCTCTTCAAATATTTTTGTATCCAAGTATCATCACACTTCCACAATTCAATTATAAATATGAATTTAATATATAATTTTGAGGATGTTACATATTCACTTTAGGGCACTATGGTTGGCGTGTGGTGTAAATGTTGTCAGGGTTCCCTCCTTAGATGTGGAGTTACTTACGTGGATGAGGGAACTTATTCGCACTCAACGGTTTGCTCATGCCTATCACTATGTTGACAATCTGGCTAGCTGGGAACAAGCTTAATTTTTTAGCACTTGGCTTCTTATGCCATCTCCATTCAAGCTCGAGCTGGTGCTTTGTTGACCCAGACTGCAGTAGTGTTTGGGAAGGATTCTAAGCCTAGTCAAGTTGTGGACGGGTGGCGTGGCAACGTCCGGATCCAGGTAGCGTCGCGATTAATGTTGACGGGAGTGTGATGGGTGATCCACTCAGAGCGAGTTTTGAAGGGCTTTGTAGAGATCACCATGGGAGCTTTCGGTTTGGGTTTTGTTGTCACATGGCTATAGTAACGTTGCCATAATATTAGCTTAATTTACTGAGGGGACTGCAGATCTGTTGGGGTGAAGGCTATAGTAACGTTATGTGTTATTCAGACTCCAAGTCAGCCATTGATCTAGCCATCTAGTCCTCCAGACGCCACCCGCGTTTCATCAGTTCAGTAATGAGGTTCACATGATTTGTGAATTCGTAGGCAAGGATTGGTCAGTCTCTCTTCTTCGCAGAGCATGCAGATTCGCTGGTGGTTGTTCTTGAGCAACCTCAGATTCTTATATTGCCCCTGGAAGCGGATGCAGATGGAGTTCGGTTTCCAAGAGTTTAATTAGTCTTGTTTTTTTCTACTTTTTTTTTAGCTATTTATAACAAAAAAGAATAATTCATAATACATATTTCCATTCTATGTATTAAGGAAAGAGAACAATATGGAGTCAATGTGTATTCAAAACATTCAATTTCATACAAATAATTAGATTATATAAAAAATAGCATACTAAATTATTGTTAGATATAAAAAATCATTAAATCACCAAAAATTTAGAATCAATATTTTATATATTCAATTAAATTAAAATGTAATGATCTATCATCTAACATAAAAAGAACATTAATACCACCTCTATTGTCACCCCTACTACCTACAACAACAATGACAACATGATGATGATCCTATGTTATTTATCACACTTAATTTATTCTTTAGGTTTTATATAAATGTGTCATTATTATATTTTCTTGTTTTTTATATTTATACTAATCTAGATCATACACTTTAGACAATTGAAAATTTTAATTACATTAAAAATATTTTGTTCTATACATAATGTCTAATGAATTGTAAGTTACTAATGTATTTAATTACTGAAAAGTCATAACTCTAAATGTGATTTTTTTGTTTTAAAATTTTAATAAAACTTCATTAATTTGATTATGAAAAATTAAGGTAAATTTTTTTTTCCACGATAATACATTCATTAAAAACGCACATATATATATATATATATATATATATATATAATTACATAAATATATATATACAACATATACATATTATTCCTATGTCAGAACATAACTCAGTTTTTACAAATATATAGATTTTAGATTACATGTCTGATCAAGAGAAACAAAGAACCGACTAAAAACAAATACAACTCTCTCTTCATGGCAAATTCCAACGTTGTCACGTTGGCTTGGCGGCTCCAACAGAAGAAATCTCTCTTCAATATCACCTATTGTTGATCATCTGCACCCACGAACAAAAGTTCACGATCATCACAGGTATCAACCACACAATACAAAAATTGCAAGGGTGAGTTTATTATACCAAAACCAATAAGCACCAGATAACAATAATTAGAAAGAAACAATAATAACAATCACAATCATTCTCAATAATAATTAAGTTCACCCACGCAACTAACTAGTCATTCACTTTTTCACAACTCAAATCAATCATGATTAGAATGATGTATGCACTGACCATGGATAGCTAGGGATCGGAATTTTAAACACTCTCGTTCTCTCTTGGGATGCTTAAAATTCATAAACCCTCCCTCGCAAGGTTATCCAGTCATGCACCCCCATGTACATACACAACATCACCGATACACTGACCATGGATAGATAGGGACCAGAATTTTAAACAACCCTTTTCTCTCTTGGGATGCTTAAAATTCGTAAACCCACCCTCGCAAGGTTATCCAACTGGTCAATGTACCCCACGTGGACATACACAACATACAACCATGGGTATCCATGTGTATCCACATCACACAATGACATTGCTCACATCAACATTATCTCTCATCAATGTCATTATTAACATCAATATCACATCATCTCAATTTCAATATCATACATATTAAACTTGTCTCATTTCAACATCAACAAACAATTCATCATCATCTCATCATAAATCACGTCATCATTATATCATTTATACATCATCAAACACATCATCGTTATCTCATTCAATCATCACCAACACATCAATAACATCTCATTTCAACATTATCAATGACATCAATATCACCTCAGCCATCCACAATCCATATTATCATAAGACTGGTATTTTAGGAAAATTCTAAATTAAAGAGGAGGACTACAATATAGAAATCACACTCTTATGCCCATTTAAAAATTTAATACGAAAACATATTATAAAATTTTGGGCAGAGTCTCCTCTGTAATTAAGACTTTTTCCAAAAATCCAATCATTACCACAACAACATCATTCACAGTTTTATCCATCAACAAACAAATTCATCGCATCCCATTAGTTAAAAACACAGTGTTTCTATAAATAAATAAAAATCAGTACACAACAGAGACAGACAGATATCCTCATAGTTGGACTCCCTGACCTCTAACTATGGTATCAAAAGCTGTAAACAAATAACAAACTCCCCTTACCTATCTTTGTCCCTTTGTTAGCTTCTTGTAGCGTCGTTTTGAGATCTCTCAAGTTCACGTGCTAATCTACACGTCATTAAATTCCCATATTTTAGTATCTCAAACTAGACTTCTCAAGATTTCTAACAAGGTATCACATGCCTTATTTGGATTTCTAAAACTCTAGCTATAGCATTTTTAAAACTAGACTTCAAAGCAGCCAGCGAGTTCCAATTTCTACACTGACATCCCTTAGTGTTTTCGTGACTGCAAGCAGTACACAATTCATATTTATCTGAAATTTTTATATGTTATGTTTGACATCCATATATTTAATTCCATATATCATACACCTAATTTGAGTAAGAAATGAGAGAGAAATAAATTTTTCAAAACGGATGGCAGAATCTGTTTGGTATGGACAGTTTCGGACAGCTTGAGCTAAAATAATTTCTGGGCACGATTCACTACTTAGTTTGGTCTCATATTTTAGGACAACATAGTATACATCCTAAGCTTTAAAATGAGTGGTAACACACCTCATTTGGTGAAGTACAGAGGAAGATATGGAAATTTCAAAACAGTCCAAAACTTCAGCCTAAAAACCATACGAATTTTAACAGCTATACTTACCAAAGCATTTGGCTGGAATGATTCAAGAGCTTGAGGAAGGAGCTGCAGTTTGAGTGAGAAGAGAAGAATAGAAAATGAAACAAAAGTGAATAGAGGAAAAGAAGCAAGTGACCGTGAGTTAGGGAACAAGTTCACTTATAGGTGCAGTTTTTTATTCCAAGAAGATATTTTTTTACTCTTGCATTAAATGCATTCTTACCAAGCAAAAAAATCAAAGATTCCCTCATATGGCTGAAAGGGCACGTGGTATGCTGGCTGAAATGCTAGTTTTTTGCTTTGTTTTATACATGGCTACACAATTGGATTAAGTGTACCAATTCTACGTACACATACACATGATTTTGCACTTCCATTTCAATTATTTTGTTCCAATTCTCACGTATAAACATGCTTTGGTTTATGTTTTTGTTTCTTTTAATTTAAACCAAGTGTACTCCATGTAATTTTCAATTAAGTTGATAGCTACTAATGTCTCATTCATCTAAAATCTTAAGCCTTTACCCCAAATCCTACACAGTCAGAATTGGTTTCTTTTCATAAATTAATTAATCATAACTAAATATATTCTAAGCACTTCCAAACTTGTCACTTGGATCCATTTGCTTCTATCCTATCCTTCTTGTACAACCATCACAGGTATTTCTCATGTGATAATTTTCCTCATCATATCATCTCATAGTCTGAAATTATAGCTCATGATAGCTTTAGATATTCATGAAATTTTTCTTTATTTATACTGTGAGGTTTATTTTCTTATTTTTATTATATTGAGTAGTAAAATTTAGAGAATTATCTTATGGCTTACTTAATCATAAATTTTTAGCCAGTCTAGGTACTCCTAGTTTTCTTGTATTTTGGTAATTTGCCATCCCAGGGGCACTTTTGTAATTTCATTAAGTTTTCACAAAATATCTAAGGGTATATTTGTAATTTGTCACTTAATCCAAGGGTATTTTTGCAATTTTCACTTCAAAATATCTAACAAAAATATCTAAGGGCATTATTGTAATTTTCCTTCAATGGCATTATGGTAATTTTCACATCAAGAGAAAGGGTAATATGGTCATTTCCCTTCCAATATTTTTATAATTTCTCTTTTTGTTTCTAATTAACATTTCATGCAAACAATTCAAACATAAACCAAATAAACTTCACATAACCTAACATTCACATCCAGTAGTTGCACAAGGTTAATTCACACAACATTTCAACCATATATTTTCAGTTATTGAAATTTTAGGGCGTTACAGAAAGACCTTGATTAGTCATACAAAAATTTAAAGAATAAAAGCTGGATTTCAAAAAAACTTAGAAACTAAAAAAATTAGTTACCCTATTTTATTTAGTCGGCTCTCATCCTGTTGTGTTGGTTATAATTATAACAAAAAATTTATTGTTTGCAAAATAAAAGTTCATTTTTCAAAGTCAATAATGGTAAAAAAAAATATTACAGCAAAGAATTTTCGAGAAGTTAAAAATTGTGTTAACTAGTATCACTGTATACAGTATATTAAACATTAGTCATCATATATTTAATTTGTTATAAGAAGTTCCACTTTAATTTAGAAGTTTAGAAACAACAAAACTACGGGCATCTTTTGTTCTTATTTTCAACTAATTTTTATAATTTAGATAAAAAAACGTTTAATAGTAGTAATATTTGAAAATTATTTTTAAATTATTACTTATTTAAATATATATATATATATATATATATATATATATATATATAAGATCAGAATATTTTTAAGTTTTTTTCCTTTTGTTTATAATTTTCTTTTGCTCGTGTTCTTTCTTCCTCTTCTATTATCTAAAACTTAGTTTTTAAAAAATGCTTTTAAAACATTTTGGCTTAGGTACACTTTTAAACTTATTATTTTATCTCACAAATTTTGATCTCTCTCTCTATTTTAATTATTTAATTATTTTAATTGTGTAATTTTAATTCTTTGATGTCTAATATATAACACAAACGTTGATGTGACATCTTTTTGCACTACCATGTTAGCACTTTAGGTCATGTCTAGAGGTGTACAACAGGTCGATTTGATCGAGTTTGGGCCCAAAAAATCCATCCGACCTAACCATACGGGTTGACATTTGTGTTCCAAACCCATTTGAAATGCACTTTTGGTTTGAGCAGGTGTTGAGTTCTCAGTTCGGGTTTGATGCAAACCCATAAATGGAAAATAGAACAAAGAAGATATTCAAATTTCTCAATTCGGCCACCACCCACCATCGACACTTCTAGCTACATCAGAACCACAAACACCAAAAACACAACCATTGTCATGAGTCTCACGAGCTCAATCACAACCCTGATTATTGTTATGTCGTGACAGTTCCCACTTCCCATAATAGTTTTGGCATTGTGAGGAAGTGGAGGTCAACTGCTTTGATGATTGCTCCAACAAGAGAAGAAAGAAGGAGGAAGGGGGGTCACATGGATGTGGCGTCGCAAGCTCCTCCTTAGGGTTTTGTGAGTGAGAGAGACCAGACTGGTGTGTGAGTTGTTTTTCACTTCTAACTTTTACTCTTTCAATTTTTAGGGTAAAATTTGTAATTGGACCGTGTACGATAAACTGTAATCTCATAAGGGAAGTGGGTTGGGCTTATTTAATCCTATAACAACATAAATAATTTTGGTTTAGGTTGATTTTCGACCGGTCTATAAATCATTATTGAACCCAACCACGCATAACCATCCTAATCCGTTGCTTTGATCCACTAAGAAAATAATTTTATTTATATTTTACTTGATTGCAAATGAACTAGTACATAAATATTTACATATGCATAACACACATCATGTACAAAGAATGTACCTTGAAACACTCTTGAAAATTATAATGTATTACATGTAGAAGGCTATATTGGATTACCTTAATAAATGGTCCGTCATGGACCACAATTTTGATCCAATAGATCAATCTCTTCTCATAGGTTACATCCTACATCATCCACATCAAATTATCCCTCCCTCAATCTCTTCCTAGCCTGCTAACTATCACTTGCCTTTGCCTAAGGCAATTTTCGACAGTGGCGTTTACACAAATATGGTAAGCGACAATGCCAGCAAAAGACACATCAATTCCCTAACTAAAAATTGGAAAAGGTAAGCACGATCTGATTCAAATCACTAATACAATTAAGAGAATATTAAAGTCAAATTGAAAGGGAACGAACAAAGAACAAATATGGAACAAAAATTCCCAATGATTGGAATTTTTCGACATATTGAGTCTATGACTTCCTGGAATTGTTGGTGGTGAAGATGAGCTTATTGTCCTTTGAGTGAACTTGTGAAACAAAAAATTACCAATGTCGTTGATGAGTACGTCATTGTTCCAAATCAAAATCATAGTTACTCTTCATTTTTACAATTTAAACACTAAATTCCTAAATCTAGCAAGGCAATAAACAAACACAAAGTTTTTTGAAGCTTTTCCTTCTTTGGAAGGCATCACTTGTTTTTTTATGTTTGTGTTCCAAGATATTTTCTCCTCATTTCAATGAGGTCGAGATTGTGGTTATTAGTAAACATGATGGGGATTCGAGTACAACAATCAACAACTGTGAATTGAAGTACTCACGACATCAGAGCCATGTTGGATTTAGTCCTAATTGTGAATCCATTTTAGGCTATATTTGTATTATGACTTTGATATATATATATATATATATATATATATATATATGTGTGTGTGTGTGTGTGTGTGTATGTATGTATCAATTCACTTTTTATGTTAGTTGTTTTATAATATGGTAACATCTTTAGAATAGGCGGACTATTCGATGATGTGAAATTCATTGAATAATATAACACAAATTTTGAATTGTCTCTAGTCGAAGTATCATTGTCAACCAAGACAACATTGATGCATTAAGACTATTGTGAAAGTAACATCATGACAACATCTCACAAGTCATGAATATGAAATATCAAGCTGACAACAAGTATGAATATTAGGAGTAGTATTTAGACAAACCACTATAAGAAGACTTCAAAATAATTATGTAATTGTCATGAACGCTTCTAATGGCAACTATAATGTGATAATAATCCTTCAAATTAAAGTCACTACAATTCCTACACATAGGTGTTGTAGGCTTTAAAGCTATCAAATATCATCTACAACTTGGTAATTATAAAGATAGTAATTGGGTCTGCAATGAATCATGTTGAGAGATGTGAGTGATATAGATATGATTCGTCTCTCCTACACAACAAGAGTTATGTCTATAGGCCTCTTGGTAGAGCGATACGTGCAATATGCATGATCACCCGCAAATGAACTAATATGAGATATTGGACCCATTTTTTTTAGACATCTACTTGGATATCAAGAAATAAATGATCGAACTTAACAAGGATGACACTCTTATGCGTCATGCTCAATCAAGATATTTAGACAAAGTGACCAAGGCTACATAGTGGAAATGGTTGCGACAAGGTTGAAATTGAATCATCGATTTTCTCATGGGTTGGGAGGTAGTGATGCATTGCTGGATATCTATCACTATCTATAATAATATAAAGATAATATTATATATTATCAGTATAGTGGAAGCCTACAGGGTTACACATATAAAGTAATCAATTGGAGTAGTTGAATAAATTAAATTTGATTTAATTTAGTTCATGGTTAATTAATAAAATATAATTTAATTAATTAACTACATTTTTAATTAAATAAAATTTAATTAAATAAGACACAATCTGATAAGATAATTATTAGATATGATTTAATTAATTAATTATATATAGATATATATATATATATATATATATATATATAATCAAATAAGATAATCATTTGTATATATAACTCAATAAGACATGATAAGATAACATATGATTGAGATTTGAATTAGATCACTCTCCTATCTATTGAATCAAAGAAAATTAACCTTAGGATTTTGTTTTAATCATTTTACAATTTCAAACAAGTTTTAAAAGATGTGGCATTTGTATTGGATATTTTTAGACTAGGCATGATGGGTGATATAGTCTTAGTTTTCTTATACCTATGCTTAGTAGAAATCTAACATGGTGGATTAATGAATTGATCTCAGTTTCTTAGAAGCAATGAGTTCAACACAGTGTAAGCGATTACCAAGTGTTAGAACAAGCAATAAGACTCACTTCAACTTGAAATTTGGCAAGTATTATCGATTAATCGATTACCAATTTCAACAATCGTTTACATATGTCAATTTCAGAAGAAGGAAGACTTTGTGGCTCTAGATAATCTATTACCATATTTAGTAATCAATTAGATTGCATTTGGAAACTTTAGATGCTCTTTGTGAGTCGAAATAATTGATTACCACATTAGATAATCGATTATTCCAGAACCACATAAGCTTAAGTAGTTCTCTTTGAAACAAGATAATCGATTACCACATTTTGTAATCGATTACCACATTTATGGAAATGCAGAACAAAGAGGGATTCGAATGAATTAATCAGTTAACATATTTGATAATCAGTTAAATTAGTTTTAGCTGTAAAAATTACAAATAGCCTCATTTGTTCTTTCTCATTAGTGACTCTTGATTCAATCTTATCTTTTAGAAAAACACATTCTAAGAATCATTTAAGGGAATTACTCTACTTTTCTTCAAGAGATTCAAGTTGATCAAGATTTATTCATTCTTCATCATGAGTTGATAATCAAAGGAAGAGAATGAAGATGTTGTGATATGTACATCAAGGTGTATTCAATCCAATTTTGATTTCTTTCTACTTTCTTAATCCTGGTTAGGGTTACAAAGGGTTTTCTGAGTTGATAGGGTTTAAACTCTTGGAATTTCTTGGTGTAAGGTTCAATAAGGTTTTGGTATTTCTCTTCTAGGGTTTGTAGGAAAAGTATAATTTTAGGGAATTGTATGTACATAGTGTTTGTACTTGATTCTCTAATAGTGGAAGTTCTAAGGAATCTTAGAAAAACTGGATGTAGGTCCTCCTGAGGACTGAACTAGTATAAATTTTGTGTGTTATTCCCTCTTTCTATAAACTTTAGGTTTGTGAATTTATCTTGATATTGGAATTGATATGTGGACCATAAAACTCTATTTTTTAAGGTTTTTGAAGCGTGCTACAAAGGTAACTTCTAAACCCTTAGTGATTCACGAGTATGTGTGGTCCATGGGATGTTGTTATTTTGCTCATGGTCACACGAAAAATTTAAATTATAGACCTTGAAACCCCAACAAGTCGCGAGACAGAGATCTAGAATGAGGAGTAGCTATGTAAATTTGGGAAGGAGGCTATAAATTTGACCAAGATCTAAGGATTTGACACAATTGCAATGCATTGCGGTGACAATAAGGGAAGATCAAAAAATAAATGAAGCCATGCCACTAGAAATTGTCTCTGACAGTAGCAAACAGTGGTCGAAAATGGTTGATAGCAATAGGGTTGGATAATTTGGTATAAATTTACCTACATCAATATATCTAAATAGTTTATAAATAAAAAATTGAATAGAATGAATAAATCAACAACATCATTCATTGCCAAACAAAACCATGACATATCAAATAATTTCAAGACATATACAACAAGGAAAATTTCAAACTTTTAATATATGTAAGAAGTGCACAAGAGTTTCAGGAAGAGATGTGTACAATGGAAAATGATCACATGCAAATAACAAAGACATTGATGGTGGTGCAAATAGGAAAACAAAAAAAAGCCTACAACCATTGAAGCACAAAAAGGTCTCGATGTAATAAATGTTGTATTAGTGGGTAGTTGGTGTAATTTAATCAAAGCAATAAAGATAAACTTGTAGCAACATCACACAAACAGAAGAAGGGCATGAATAACAAAATAAGAAAATAGAAAAATAAATGGAAGGCAAAACATACTAACCATTTGAACTTTATTACCATGTATAGAAATAGCTGGAAAGCCACTTCTCAACAACTAGCTTTCTAAAGCATTTGGTCTTCTCTTTATTTCAATATCATAAAAACATACCTATACTAACTAACTAAGCTTATATACTTGACAACTATAGTTGTTCCAACAATAACATATACATACCAAAGAACTCATAACACAATCACAATTCAATGATCCCAAACAAACCAAAGCATAATCATAACACAATCATAAATCAAAGGCACCTCAATTCAGAAAGATGAAGACCTTGACTCTAAAGACTAAACTTTGAAAGAGAGTTTAGAATGGTTTAGAATGCACCTCAAAGGCAACATCATGTCGTCCATATGATGCCACACATAGAAAGGGCACATCAGAAGACTGAAGTTGATAGAAGCTCACTTTCCATATGTTGCCACACACACTGAGGACACATTAGAAAATGAATGGTAACTGCATTGGAAGATATAGCCAGTTGAAAGATGAAATTGTCCATGAGAAGATCTGATGAGAAACATTAGAATGAAAGACTAAAGATATATGTAGTCTAACATTGGAAAGAACACTAACACACTAACAATTGTTCCTTCATTGGGTTTTTACAAAGCAATATACTTCAGAATGTTTTGTGCTGTGAATATGTGTTAAGATTGATGAAGTTGTGCTACTTTAGAAATATATATATTAGTTGAACTTCATCACAAGGATCTACCCGAGTATGGATCCTTTCTTAGCTAATGTCAAAATGTTCATTTTGATGTACCATCATAATGCTCATTAGAAAGGTTTCTTAGAATGGAAACCTCAAAATGACACTGCAAGCTGTCATGAGCTGACAGTTGCCACCTTTTCCAGCTTCCTCTAGAAGTCTGTCAATTGAGTGAGCTCCACTTCAACGATCTTCTGTAGAGCTTTAAGATTTCATCAAAGAGCATTATGAAGTCAAGTTGAAGCCTTCCAAGTGAGAGAAACTCGAGCCAAGTTCTCTTTGTGAAAAATATGTTATCGTTGCATCAACTCTCTCAATAAAGAGTGACCCATTTTTGTAAAAGCTTCAAAACTAATGTAGATCTAAGATAGAAGTGAGATATTATAATTTCCAGAGTAGAAATCCTCTTGCAAGGAGAAATCTATATTTGTGCAATCAAAATAGAGAGATCCTTTGTTGTTGAAAGTCCAACCAGTGGCTGACAAAGGTTGTAACCAACAGTGTAGCCAATCTAGTTGTGGCTAGGTGTGAAGTCCAGTGGGGTTACTGGAAGGTTGTTGAAATCCAAACGTTTGGTGGTTCGATAGTGGCTGGTTGTGTTAGTGGAATCTCAACTTGAAGGGTGAGGATTGGACATATCCCAAGGTTGGGGTGAACCAGTATAAAAATAATTGTGCATCATCTTCTTCCTTTCTCTCTCTGAATTGATTTTAATCTGTACAATGTTTACTAGCTTTTGTTTATCACTAAGGAAAAAAAACTCATTTGACAAATACCTTAAAACTTAAACTTTTTTTTTATCAAAGTCCTTTCAACTAAACATGTTTTAAAATAGATCTCTTAATTGTGAAAACCTTTTTTCATGAACTGCTTGCATTTTTTCCTTGAGCTCTAAACAATTCTTCATTTTGAACTATCTCGTTTTGAACATATATTGTAATATGATTTATTTACAAAAAAATAATCAAAATTTGTAAAAATAATCAAAATTTGTAAAAACAATCAAAGTTTGTGAAAACAAAATCAAAGAACAGACTCTTTTTGTGGTATTTTTGTCACTTCAATTGGCATCAGAGCTTAAATCTCATGGTTATGCACACTTGAGAGTCTAAAAGGAAGATCCTGGAAGAAGCGATGGTTGGAAAAGTTGTAACTATGTTTATACCTAATGGTGCTTCAGCCAATAAGCCTCCAGGCTTTGATGGAAAAGACTTTTACTACTAGAAAGGCAGAATGAAGTTGTTCCTGGAATTGTGTGATGTTTTTTTATGAGGCATTATAGAGATTGGTCCTTATAAGTCAACAAAAACAACTGAGGTTGGACTGGTGATAGACAAACCTAAAGATGAATGAACCCTAGATGAGAGAGCAAGAGCCTTCTTGAACTCTTGGGTGAAGTTATTTCTATCATATGCTCTAAGCAGACCAAACTATGACAGAGTAGAAGAATGTGAAACTTCTCAAGAAATCTGGAATATGTTAGACTCGGGGGGAGCAAAAGAGGATCCATGAAGCTAATGATCATAGACAGTAATGTTTAGGCTTTTTACATGCCAATTCAATTAAATGACATTTGTAATTTGTGTATAAGTTTGTCTAAGTTGATGTCTCCTATGATCCATTGCATAAATCTCTTTCATTATTGTATCATGAAAAACATTCATGCTTTTGCATTCATGTTTTTACAAAGCAAAGTTTCTTAAAAAGCTTTTCTGAAACTCAAGTTTTTCATAACCTCATAAAAAGCTAAGTGTTCCATGTTTCAAGTCTTGGGGAAACGTTTTCTCACTCGTAGTAATCGATTACTTGGCCCAATTTTGATTAGAACTTCCTATGATAATCGATTACTTGAAAATAGAGCATATTTAATCGATTACAGCACCGTAGTAATCGATTACTTGGCCCAATTTTGATTAGAACTTCCTGTCATAATCGATTGCATAGCGTTTCAAATTAATTACATTGCTCATCAGTTTTTCTAGAAAGCTTGAAGAACACTTTAATTGATTACTTAAGTGATTCAATCGATTACTGCCAATTACAACTGTTTTTTTATAAATAGTTGTTGCTTGTTTGCACTTAAAAGAATGAATTTTGAAACCCATTCTTTTGAGATGAAAGTTACTAAGTGCATGTCAGTATATGACCCACAAATCCTCTATTTCAACAAACATCTAGAAATCTTGTGAGGATTTCCTTTTAGGAACTTGCTAAAGAGAAAGTTTTGGAGAGATTGTTTTCAAATTTCTATTCAACCTTTGGTTCAAGATTCTTTAATCATCTGCATAAATTTGCATTGGATCCAAGTTGTACCTCTCCTTGTTACATTTTTGTATTTCTTTAAGAAATTTTGTGTTTGTAACTTGTGCAATAGCTTCTTAGAGTTTTTCTAGAATAGGTTTTCTAGAGGGAGATTAGAGAAGGCTTGTTTCTCTAAGTCTTGATCACAAAGGGTCTATAGGTGTTAGATACCTTGTTCTTAGTCTAGGATTGATTAAGAGTGATTGTAAAACTTGTAAGAACAGATTGCATATAGTAAGATCCTAGCTTATTGGTTAGGAAACTGGATGTAGCTTCTTTTGAATTGAGAAGTGAACTAGTATAAATTCTGTGTTATTTTCTTCTTCTCTAATCTTTTCTCTGGGTTATTGATTGTCATTCATTGGTTCAAGTCTTTCATAATCAATAGAAGCAATCTTATTGTAACTGTATTTCATAAAGGTTGGAGGTTGATTGATCAAAGGCATTCTAAGTTTGATTTGTAATACGATCCATTAAATTCTTATTTTTAAAGCAAATTTTTAAAGGGGTAAGAAGAACCAATTCACCGCTCCTCTTGGTTTGTGTGCTACTCATATTGTTTTCAGAAAACACTTAAAACAAAACATGAGTATAAATAAGGTAAAAGACTTAAAAGTCGATATTCTAACTCACAAGTTTGAGATATTTAAGATGCCGAAACTTGAGTCCATAGAAAATATGTTCACCAAATTCACTACTTGAATACTCTAGGAGAAAGATAGACCACGCACCAGAGAATCAAGAAGATTCTAAGAAGTCTTCCTAAAATCTGGAGACCAAAGGTCACTACCATAAAAGAAATGAAAAACTTGAAAAATCTAGATATGGATGAACTTATTGGCTTACAAAAGGTTCATGAACAAGAGTTGACGGATGAGATGTAGCTACCCAAAGGGAAAGCAATAACACTCAAGAAAGCTTCTAAGAAAACTAAGACAAAACATCATTCCACAACACTAAACTCAATAGTATATTCTAATTCTTAGAATAGTGATGATGAGTTTTCTATGAAAGATGAAGATGAACTGGCCTTTCTGATCAAAAGGATTCAAAGATTTCTCAAAAGAGAAAAAGAGCCAAGAAGGAACCTCTCTAAAAGAGATTTCCAATAAGGAAAAAGTTCTAAGCAAGTCAGATGCGTTAAATGCAACAAGCCTGACCACATCAAATTTGACTGTCCTCTTCTTAAGAAAGATTTTAGAATGGGAGACCCAAAGAAGAAGGCCATATGGCTATGTGGGATGACACAGATTCATCATCTTCTGAGAGAGATGAAGAGCATGCTACCAACCCGTGTCTCATGCTAGATTTTGACACAAAAGAGGTATTTGACTTTGAAAGTGTTTTAGATGTGTTCATCTGAAGGAGCAAATTTCTGATCAAGAGTTAGAACAAGTTTTTGATAATCTAATCAATTAACTCATAGATGTGTTCATCTGAAAGAGCAAATTTCTGATGCTCAGAAAGAAATTGAGAAGTTCATAATGGATAATGAAAATCCATTGTCTGCAGGAATCTCATTTCAAACTTTCTGAACAGTAAAAACCTGAGAAGAGGAACCACTACAAAATGAGTCACCTCTTTTGTTCAAACTTAACTAAAAAATGAAAACAAAGTTTTAAAAGAGAAGGTCGAGAAACTATCAAAAGACTTAGCTAACTTTGTAGCAAGCACAAACAACTTGGATAAACTGATTGGAATCCAGATAAGCTTTTATGATATAACTAGTTTAGGTTTCAATCAAAAGCCTACAAAAGTTTTTCAAAAGTCTAACAAAAACAAGAAGGCCAAGAGGAAATGCTCTAATTGTAACAGATAGGGACACCAAACCTCAAAATATTATAGAAAATGGAACATTACTTTCGAAAAGGTAACTAACATGCAAGGACCCAAGAAACTATGGGTACCTAAGATTTTACTTGTTTCTAATGCATGAATGTCTATTCCACAAGAGGAAAAAGTTATGATTCTTGGATAGTGGATGCTTCAGGCATATGACTAGATACAAAAGCAATTCCTTAGCCTTGATAATAGAAAGGATGGAAGGTATGTTGTCTTTGGAGATAACAAAAAAGCCTCATCAAAGGACTTGGTAAAATTGGTAAATCAAATTCTATTCAGATTGAAAATGTTTATTATGTGAAAGAGTTGAAGCATAATATTCTAAGCATGAGTCAAATCTATGACAATGGCTATGAAGTTAAGTTGAACCCGATGTTTGTATGATTAAAGAACCATCAACTGGGAAAATCCTATCCTCTAAAATGTGAAAGAGAAACCTCTATAGGATATGTCTAAGGATTACCTACCCAGTCAATCCTGTCTAGCAGCTTTTGAGAATGATAAATGGGTATGTCACAAGAAAGTAAGTCATCTTAACATGAAAACATTGTCCAAACTATCCAAGCATAACCTTGTTAGAGGCTTACCATATATCAAATTCGAAAAAGACAGAGTGTGTGAGGCATCTGTCAAAGATAAGCAAGCCAAATCTAGTTTCCAGCACAAAAATGCATTAACATTAGAGAGAGTCCTAACCAAAACACTTACCTTGGGTGGGTAGAGATATGGATTTGTGATTGTTGATGCATTCTCTAGATTCACATGGTTTTATTTCTTTCTTATAAGGATGAGTCTTTTGAAGCATTTAGAAAGTTCTGTAAGAAAGTTCAAAATGAAAAAAGATTTGAAAATAGTCTTTGTAAAAGTGATCATGGGGGAGAATTTGAAAACAATTTTTTTAAAACCTTCTATGATGAAAATGGTATCCCCTACAATTTTTCTTGTCCAATAATACCTCCACAGAATTTTGTCATGGAAAAAAGAAATAGATCCTTATAAGAAATGGCTAGAACACTTATAAGTGACTCTGGCATACAAAACTATTTTTTCACAAAAGTTGTAAACCCAAACATGCTAAATTTTGAATATAGTTTCTATTAGAAAGGTTCTGAACAAGACTCTATATGAATGGAAGAAGGAAAATCAAGTATGTCATACTTCCACATTTTTTGTTGTACATGATATATTTTGAACAACAAATAAAACCTTGGGAAGTTTGATGAAAAATCAAACAAGGTCATTTTTCTTGGTTACTCTTTATCCTTTAAAGCTTACAGAATCTACAATCTAAAGACTCAAGTTGTATTTGATTAACATGATAAAAAACTTGAGAAGAGAAAGATTGCAAATTTAGATGAAGAATTGGAGAGAACAAAGGCCAATCAAAATGCTAAGAATAACATACCAATATCAGAAAGTCCAAAGAAAATTGAGAAAAATCCATTTGAGACACCTTAGAAAGGCCTAAAAAGACAAAGCTCAAAACATAAAACAAAAGCTTATATGCCAAAGAGTTGGAGATTTGTCTTCTCTCATCCTCTAAATCTCATCATTGGTGAGACAACATCAGGATGTAAGACAAGAGCCTCTTCGAACATAGAGAAAGGAATGATGGAACTCCTCTCAATAATTAAACCAAAGAACATTGATGAAGCACTGGGTGAATATTCTTGGGTTACTTATATGGAGGAAGAACTAAGTCAATTCATAAAGAACAAGTTTTGGAACCTTGTACCCCTTCTTAAGAATCAGTCAATGATTGGAACCAAATACATCTTCAAAAGAAGGACAGGTTGTTAGAAACAAAGCAAGACTGGTGGTTCAAAGGTACAATTGATAGAAAGGGATTGACTATGAAGAAACCTTAGCACCAATAACAAGCTAGAGGCTGTTAGAATAGCTTTGGCCTATGCTACACACAAAGATATCAAGCTATACCAGATGCATGCCAACAGTGCTTTTATATATAGATTCATTAATGAACAAGTGAATGTGAAGCAGCCACCTGGATTTGAAGATAAAGAGAAACCTCATGATGTATACAAGCTTGTCAAAGCATTGTATGGATTGAAACAATCTCCAAGAGCTTGGATGAAAGATTGAGTTCATTCTTAGTTTAGAATGGTTTCTCCAGAGGAATAGTGGACACTACACTATTCAGAAAGGTTCAAAAAGGGGATCTACTGATTGTACAAATCTATGTAGATGACATCATCTTTGGTGCTACCTCATAAAGGATGTGCAAAAGGATTTTTCTGAGCAAATGAAATGTGAATTTGAAATAAGGATGATGGAAGAGATAAAGTTCTTACTAGGTCTTCAAATCATTCAAAAAGATGATGGCTTATTCATTCATTAAGAGAAATATATAAAGGACCTTTTAAAGAGGTTCAAAATGCATGAAGCCAAATCAATGGCTACCCTTATGCATCCATCCATTGTCATTGACAAGGATGAGAAAGGTAATGATACTTTTGAAAAAGAGTACATAGGTATGATTGGTTTCCTATTATATTTAACTACTAGTAGACCAAACATTGTATTTATTGTTTGTCTTTGTGTAAGATTTCAGTCTTGTCCAAAGGTATATCATGAACAACTAGTTTGTGTTTTTTTGGTTTTACCATTTAAATTTTTTTATGTTTTTTGTAATTTACTTTTTCTCTCTCCTTGGCTCCACTATATAAGGAGGTGTTGGTAAAAACTAATCTCACCACTCACCTTTCTCAAATTTACTCTCTCCTTTTACCTCTCTATAACTTCCTTTTATTTTCGAGTTCACCAAACCTCTCACAAATGACCAAAACCAAAACCATGGCTATAAAAATACCCTCTCAATCCTCTACCTTAGACAATGAAACCACACACTCACCCTCATCAATTACCCTTGGAGATAAAGGGAAAGCAAGACAATATGTGTGTCTTCTAGGTCTGATTCAGAAACAACCATAACTCTCACACCCCTTGCTCCAAGGGAGTTGTGATAAGGTCACCCAAGCAAAAGAGCTCTATGAAAAAGGAGAAGACTGTGAAGGAGAGAAGAAGATTATAATATGAGGTTGTTTCTTTGTTCAAAGACAAAAAATTGGAAGAGAAGTTTGACGGAAGCTTTGTCAACAAAAAGGTGGTGAATGGAAGATACATTGATTTCTTGGAGATCAAAGAGTTGGGTTGGGACGTTTTGTGTTTTGGGAAAAAGAAGAAGTGGACAAGGTTCTTGGATGTACATGAAACTGTCTACTCAAGGTTGGTCAAAGTATTCTTTTGAAATAACAACAAACCGACTAAAATAGGAGGTTGAATAGTGTGTTTATCAAATATGAAACTTTTGTAACTTTTAATGAAGATATAGATAGAAATGTATATGTGTCGCATGTCAACACAAGTTTTAATAAAGATAGGTTTGATCATCCAGTGACTTAACAAGAGAGAAAGTACTTAAAAATAGTTTCCTATATAAATACTTGGTAAAAAGGAAGTGACATAGAGTGCTAATAGAACGCTTAATAAATTGTTATGGAGAGAAGTAGAAATACTTGATATATACTGGTTCACTCAACCTGAGTTACGTTTAGTTCTCTTTTACTTAATAGTAAAGGGTTCCACTAATCAAAACTTAATTATAAAACAAGTATTCTAACCTATCACTCTTGGCTATACAAGTATTTTTAATACCACTTTTGGAACTTTCTTAGACTCCCCTAAATCTTAGAAATCCAAGTATTGTTTAACACTAAGTTGCTCTTGGTTTCAACAAATAATAGTTTGAATGAATACAAGTATTCAATAACACTCAAAGAGTGAATAAACTATAAAGCTCAAATACAAAACTTTTCTTAGCAAAGAATAAACAACTGAAAACCTTGTATCAGTCATCCAGTAATTTCAGCAGAGTTTTGCTTTAGATATATTCTTGCTTTCTCATAAGTTTTTCTCGCTCTCGCTTTTTGGGTAGAGACTGCCTTTTATAGAATTCAGTGAAGGATCTGTCATTGGATCAGTGTCGATCCCTTGAAAAGACTGTTGTCACACATTGGAAAATAAGGCTACATGGCATGCTCTGATTTGCGAGAAAATGAACAATAGTACAGAAAGTGTCTTGTGATCCTTGTCCTTGATGAAAGTGGCCTTTAAGGAAATTTTTTTGAATACCTTCTACTTTCATCTATTATGTCCTTTCCTTAAATTCAAGATGTTAGCAATTCATAATAAAGAGAGAGAAAATGAATTTGTATGAGATATACCACATGTACTTTCCTTTATTGGCTATCATAGACTTTTTGCTCAATGTTGATCATTCTAAAAGGATGTGAGTTTCTTACTAACTGGATGCGAGAGATAACCAAAACGTAGTGTATAACACTGATTACCATAATGAGTAGGTGCCTTTTGGTTTTAGCACGTTGAACGCAAGAGAAATAATAAATAAAGCATTCTTTCTTGGAGTATGGACAATATAGAAAGTCCTTTAACACATTGATCTAGTACACTTTCAAAAACTCATTAAAACATCAATAATTCACACTTATTGTTATTCATCAAAATCCAAGATAGATGAGAAAATTGGTAATCTAGATCTAACATCTTTGTTGTTGTTATGGTGGATAGTAGCAACTTCATCTTGAAGGCTACTTTGAAGGGAAATGAGATTATGATATCAGAATAGCTCTTGGCAGATCTTCTAGTGGTACCTGCTGATAGCAAAAGGCAATATGATGAGTGGTTTGACATCATGGGCCTTAAAAAGAGCAAGATCATGAAGAAGTTCTTCGAAGAAAAGAATGTCAAGTTCAAATCCAAATCCCTGACTTCTTTTGGGAGGATTGTGCATTGGATTAGCATGTACTCTATGCTGCCTAGAGCTGGAACATACCAAGAAGTAAATGACCCTGATATGTTGGTCATTTATTTCTTATGGAAGAAGACCCCTCTTAGATTGTCACATTTGATCATCAACCATATGATTATGGCCACAAAGCCTATCAAGTCAACATCTAATGTGCCTTATGGGATGTTGATGACTCTAGTCTTCAAACATTTTGGAGTACCCTTGGAGGATGAAGCCAAGGATGAAGAAGTGTTGAATTGGGGGAGGGGGAAAAAATGTTGCAACTTTGAAGTTAAACCCCCACTCTTGGATGAAGAAAGCATTCACATGTTTTGATGAGGAGGATTCTCAAATCAAGGAAAATAAGAAGAAAAGATGAAAAGGAAAATGAGAAGAAAGAAAAGAAAAGAAGTATGTCTACTAACAGACCCTCACCTCATCTCTCTGATTTGATAAAAAATGGAAAAGATTGAAGGTAAGGGTTAGGAGAAGCCCTCAGTCTAAGTCTGAGGACATGGAGAAAGAGGCCTTAGAAAAAGAAGATAAGGAAGAGACCATTACCTCTCATGTTGTTGAAGTTTCTGCTTCAAAGGAGGAGGTGTTCAAATAGAATGATGACCCCTATGCTTAAGAGAAAGTTAGTTCTGAGGGTACTTATAACTCTAAAGAAGATGTGTCTGAAGACTATTATGAGAGAGTTCAGAATGATGAGGAAAAGGAAGAATCCCCTCAGAATGAGGAGACAGAATAAGAAAAGGAAGTTTCCGAGGAGCCTCTTTACTATGGCTTTTTCATGAAGCTTCAAAATAACTTTTTGAGGAATAGAAGAAGGATGAAGAATACCATTTTAAGCCTTAGAATGAGGTGGAAACAGCTGATAAAGGTGATCAGTCTACTCCAAATGAGAGTGTTAGAGATCAAAAAGTAAAAGCTCAGAATAAGACTATCCACCATTCTCCATTCCATTACCTTATTTCCCATATGAGTCAGCTACTGTAGAACCTTCTAAGGTTCAGGGGGAGGTTCCTAATGTACACATTCCCTCTCCTCCATCTATTTTTGAACCTTCTACAAGGTCATTAGAGAATATGCTGAACTAAGTGGACAGGCAAGTCAGAAAGATTCATTCTAACCAAAAGTTGTTGTTCTCCAATGTTTAGCAACTTCAGAAGACTCTTAATGACTTTTTTTTTATTCATTCCTCCACTTTGACGAATGGGTTTCTAACAAGACCATACCTTTCTTGATTCCTAAAGCTTCTCCTATATAGCATGAGCCTCCACCAACACCAAGAGCAATGACTACACACTCATCTTCCTCATCCTCAAAAAATTAATTTCCTATCAAGCATGACTGATGTCCATCCTTTATTCCTCCCTTACTGTTTTTTGCTTGATGACAAAAGGGAAGAATTTTAGGAGAGATTGGTTTGGGGAATAGATCAATTTGTTTAGGATCGTGCGCTTATTTATATATTTTTTCCTGCCTACTTGCCCTCTTTTGTATAATCCTATTGATAAATGAAAAATTGACCATGATTAAATGGTATACCTTTGTGTGTTTGTTTCTATCTTTGCATTATGAATTGTATTGTTTATTTACTTAATCTTTTTATAATGCATAAATTGAGGAGGATTTTCCCCACTATTTGATAAGAAACAAAACTAATGCACACTCCCAGGGGGAGTTAAAAATAAAAGGTTTAAAAAAGGTATTGTCATCCTTTAACTTTTCTCCTAGTTGTAACAAACCATTAGCAATGCAAATTGTATGGAGGATGGTATTACGTGATGACTAACATTCTACTTGTTAAGTCAAAATATATTTATGTCTTAAAAGTTACGTATTATGAAAAATCAAATTATGCCTTGTGAATTTTGCATCTGAAATATCAAATGATGGTTAGTGAAGGTCATGATTTGTTATTGCATTAATGGATGGAATTTAAGATTTTATTTATTACTCTATGTCTGGGATTCGTTTTGCATAAGACATTCTCCTAGGATCTTTCGATTCTTATGAAAAATAAATGAAGTTCAAGATATGGAAGTTTCCAAACACCATCAAAAGACGTGCATTACTGTGATAGACCTGCTCTGACTTAAAGCAAGTGGTTTTTTGCTGAAGTGATCAACATGAAAACTCATAAGAGTGGTCTTCCAGCATGAAGGATTACATGCATTTAATGCAAGCATTAAATGATCCAACGGCCACGATCTTCATATGCGACCTCAAGTGAATAAATCTATCCAATTAGAGACAATGGACACTTTCCAAGAAGACTCTTTCTTCCTTGAACGATGGGTGAACTTTCAAGGTTTATAAGAAGGGGGCTTTCAAGTTAGAGGACTCTTTGATTGTGTTAGATGGACACCATTCATTGAAAAGTTCAATTCTTAGCATTATGGCCCATGTGCCCTGTTCTGGGGAACTGTGTGACAAGAAGAAGACAACATTACAGGAATTGTTGAAGGAAAGAAGGTGATTATCTCTTCAGCCACCGTAGCTACTATGTTTGGATGTGCAGAAGAGGGTTAGTGTTTGACAAGGATTGGAAGAAAGAGATAACCTAAAAAGTTATGAATTATGCTCTATGGTGGCTCACACCCAGTAACAAATGATAGAATTACAATGACCATATATTTTTAGGATTGCAAACTTGACCTACATATGCAGACTCATTCACACTTTTATGTTCCACATGCAGATGCCCAGACTTGGGTCGAGTGACTATGTCAATGATAGAGATAGGTTCTTCCTGTACAAGGTTATGGTGGGAGAGAAGGTGAATCTGCCTAAAGTCATCCTCTATTGCTGGATGCAAGTCTTCAAAGACAAATTCAACCCCAAAGTGAAAAAAACTTTGTTCCCTTTGGTATGTTGTTTACTCAAACTATGAGGAATGTTGGAGTTGATGTGTTTGAGATGACATCATCTGTTTGGGCCTCACAATTAAAGGGAGAAACTTTCGTGAAGATGGGCATTGCTAATAATTTCCCAGAATATGCTCAAAAGCATATAAAGAGAAACGTCAAGAAGGAGCCCAAGCAAGAATCACAGTTTGTGGTTGGTCAGACAATGGGCACTTAGGATCAACCTATTAATCTTAAGGCTAGATACACATCTCAACAGACATAGGGAGAGCAAGTCCAAGCTAAAACTAGCCAGCCTAGACCCAAACTTCAACCAAAATAAAAGAACTAACTCCACCACCATAAGAACCTAAGCCTTCTGACCAAGCAAAGAAACACAAGAAACAACTTTCTTAGAACAACACAAAAGAGGAAGGTCCAGACTCATAGTTTGAACCTAAATCTCCACTAGAAACCAAAAGGCCAACTATCAAGATCAAACACCCTCAACCATAACCTACACAATCCTCACCAACTAAACCACAAGAATTTGCATATGATATTCTCGATTCCCTTAAACCTCATCTAGCCTCACCCTCAAAGGAACAAGAATCTGATGTTGTGATTCTTAAGACTCCTACCCCTCAACCCTCACCCTCTCTAGCACTTCCACCTCATTCACAACCCCCTCATACACAACCTAAACCAATTTTCTCTCTTATTAACAGAAATGAAGTTGTAGCCTCTGTTAAGGCTAAAAAGAAGTCTTTGGCCAAAGCACACAAGAAGGCCAAGTTTGATGAGATTTTGGAAAGGAAGGAAGTCCTAGAGCTAGAAAAAGGTGTTCTTGCATTCGTGAAAGCTCCCAGTTAAAGAGCATAAGAAGAAGTTAGATGAAGATGCAAGACTTGTTGCCTTGGCAGGCAAGACATCTGACGAAATTCCATAAGACGTTGTTCTAGAATCTCTGAAGACATTGTTTGTTGAAGAAGTTCATAGGCAGAGTGTTGAGAAGGCCTCTAGAGCTTGAAGCTATAATAGTTAAGTCCATTAGGCATAATCTGCGCAAGAGCTAAACAAGGTTGAGATGGATGAACTGGAAAGAGTTCAATCTACTACTAAACATCTGTCTATGCATGTTGCTCAAAGACAGGCAAAGATGAAAGTTATTGTTGTTCCTGAAGACATGGATCCTGCAGAAAAGGAAGCTCTATAGGAGACCATGCTTCAACATGTCATTGAAGCATCCTTAAAGGAAGGTGAAGATGTCATTGTGGAAATAGACCTTGGTGCAGATCGAGTGTATCCAAGACCAATGTATGAAGCTGATGAGCAGATCATTGATGTCGCACAATCTGCTCTAATGGATGAAGATAGACTTAGATGCATGGAGGAAGTATATGGACTTACAAAGTATGTGTCTATAAGAGATATGTCTAGAACATTGGAACAAAGGAAGATAATGATGGTTACTGAAGAGCCTATCAGAACTCTTCACTAGGCTCGACAGAAGACTGATGGGGCTAGATGAACAACAAGCAACATAATGGATCAAAAGCAACTAGATATAACTATCCATCCCAATCTCAACACAAGACTGTATCATGAGTTCAGAGGATGCAGATTCTTGGAATGGCAAATGTGCAACAATGTATGGAAGGAGAAAGGTGAAGTTGGGTCTCATATTCTTCATCCAGAGATGCAACAATCAAAGATCACCAAGCTCAACCTCACAAAGCTCTAGAAAGAAGGATTCCTCTGGGTTGATTACTACTGTAAAAACAACAAAAACAGAGCATTTTATGCAGCTTGTACGAATTTC
>QARZ01000584.1:135337-168572 GCA_013407115.1 Glycine latifolia | reverse complement strand
ATTCAAATACAATTCAAAACAGAGTACAACCTCAAAGCTAAGGAAAGCAATCACCTGATGATCCAATGAATGATGATGCATATGAATGAATGAATCAGGTTTAAAGATGAACGCAAAACTCAGAACAACTCATTCCTTAAGCTTTGAAAAGAACCTTCTTGCTTCAAGAATTAATCAAGAACCCATAGATGTTTTAATGTAAGCAAGAACTCCCAAAACCCAGAAATCCCCAAGAAAGTATTTAGAATGCTTTATGTTAGCTCAAAATTCGAAATTGACAAGTTACAAATCAAGCACAGTAAGGGTTCTATTTATAACAAACTTTTACAACTGTCAGTAATCGATTAAACGCGCCCAATAATCGATTATTTCACTTATGTAATCAATTCTTTAGCATATGTAATCGATTAATCTGTTTAATAAAATTCTGGGTTTGGGCAACGAACTAAATAATCGATTATTCCGTTTTGTAATCGATTAACACAGTGAGTTTTAAAAACTTGAAGTTCAGAATGTAACTTAAAATACACTGTGTAATCGATTACCGTATTTTGCAATCGATTAAGACAGAAAGCTTCATAAAACCAGTAATCAGGCAAATGAACTATGTAATCGATTACGGATTTTGGTAATTGATTATTGTATAAGAAATAGTTAAGCAGAGGTTTTTAATGTAATCGATTACTAACATTGGTAATCGATTAAGGCAGTGAACTGAAGTTTTCCATTTGGCCTCTGTAATCAATTAAAGTCTATTGGTAATCGATTAAAATGTTTATCAATGCAGTTTATATGTAAACTAAGGTAAAATAATCGATTAATCCGATACGTAATCGATTACATTGTTCTTGAAGAGTTTTACAGAAAGAGCTAAGAACAAAGTAATCGATTATATACTTAGGTAATCGATTAAAATAGTAGAAACTTGTATTTTTCCAAAAACCTTTGCTTCAAATCAAACTCTTAATCAAATTATCAAAGCCTTGTGAATTCTATAACTCTAACTAAATATTTAAATGAATGATATGAATGCAATGCACTTGGATCACCAGAAATGCTTCTTCCTTTTACAATTAATCACAAATTAATCTTCAAGTCTTAAAGGCATGTTGAAAGTTCAAAACAAAGCTTGATCTTCTGTCCATTCTTCAAGTGACTCCTTTGAAACCAACACGTGATGATGCTGAAAAAGAAGTTGTGAAGTGGCAACTGATTGAGCATTCTTAATATAATATTTTTCTATTCTTATTAACTTATTTGACTTCTCTTGGATTCTTATTTTCTAATTTTAACTCAGTTTTGGTCTAAGGCAAATAATTGGACTTAATTGATGATTGTTGCTTATTTTCAGATTTTGTACTTACTTGACCTATCTTCCTTGTGAAGGACCTATAGGATTCTACAAAACTCCAAATGGGTCATATTAGTATTCCCTGGAAAGCTAAGGAAAAAAGATACAATTTTGTCAGGGATAAGCGTGGACCAATTCTACCATTTTGAGGATCAAATTAGGCTTGAAAGTCAGAACCTTTGCACTTGAGTTTTGGGTTGCGAGTTTGGATTTTAATTGATGTAATTAGCATAATTAGTTAGTTTAGATGGGCCTAACTAGAGCCCATCCTTCATTTTGTTCAAAATATGTATATTAGTGTAGCTATAAGTTATTTGAACACAAAAACACACATAGACATAAAGGACAAAGAGATACAAAACAAGAATTTCTAGCTTGTGCAAGTTTTGAGAATTAAAAGCTTTTCTCTATTTCTCTCAACGATTCTTCATTGTTCTTCATTGTTCTTTATTTTTCTTCTTCCTTTCATCTCTGTTCTTCTATTTTTCTCACACAAATTATGTGTCTTTTCCATTGATGATAATCATAGAAGGCTAAACAATCAATCAATCCAAGGATCTAGTCCAAGCAAGGAGAATTTGAGTTCTGGTTTGGTATTCTAATTATTGTGTGAATGTTCATCTTCTTCAATCCTCTTTTCGATTTTCATGATTATGAATATGTTTAGGATTTAAAACGAATTAGGTTACAGATTTATTTCCTAATTTTGAATTTCAATCATAGATTTTTTGAATGATATTTCAAACTGATTTGTGGTTTCAATTGATTTAGGAGTTAATTCAATTGAACTGCTTCTAATGATATTGAATGAATCTTCATAATATGATCATTATATAAGAACTATGATAATTTGCATTGCTTGGTTTGGTGAATTGGATTGATATTCTTGAATCTGTTTTTAATACATCTTTTATCAATTCTTTTAGTTTCTGCATTTTTCATCAATTCTTGTATTTATCTTCTGCAATTTTTTTGTTCATTGTCTGCAAACTGCTTGATAAAATCCCCCTACTGTTTATAAGTTGATTAAGTTAGGAACCAAATTGGATTGTATCTTTGAGTCAACCAAGGTTAATCATGTGCTACAAAATTATCTTAGTTTTATTTGTTTTGTAGCGATTCAACTGTCATTATCAGCAACTGATTGGAGATTATTTCTACAAGAAGATCATTGGATGAGAGCCTCTAAGAACTCCTACTTCTCTAGGTACTCTAGTATTTCCTGCTCATATTGATCTATCATCAAATTCTGATTCTTCTAGTTATAAGTTTTGGAGGAAGCTTGATGAAGAATCTGCCAAAAAAAAAGGGAGAGAAAGTAAAAACTAAATATGAATGCATCATCTGGGGGGAGCCAAAGTCTAAACAAAACATCATTTCAAGGGAGAACTTTATGCTTAAATGTCTTTATTATGTTTTCCCTTGATACATTTTATTCTGTATGCAAAACACATCTTCTTGATGTGAATATTCTTAATGAATAAAATTAGATGTTTTTAGCAATTCTTATTAGACTTTATCTCAAAGTCTTATGAAGCATGTTTTATATTTTTACTCTACATCTCATAAGATTTACTGACTCTTATTGATATATCTTTAAAGTCTGCCTTTAACTGTTAAATTTGTATTTGTTTGGCATCATCAAAAGGGGGGAGATTGTTAAGTCCAAATACATTTGTGTCTTAAGATGAATCAGGACATTTAATTATTTTGATTAGATGCAAATAAATACAAAGGTTAAAATTTGTGTATTATGTGAAATCAAATTATGCTTCACAATTCTGTGTCTAAAATATCAAATGATGGTTAGTAAAAGTCATGATTTGCTATAGAAATAATGGATGGCATTTAAGATTTCATTTGTTACTCTATGTTTGGGGTTCATTTTGCATAAGACATTTATCTAGGATCTGCCAAATCCTAAGAAAAATAAATGAAGTTCAAGATGTAGAAGTTGCCAAACACCATTAAAAGATGTGTATTGATGGGGATATACCTACTCTGACTTAAAGTAAGTGGTTTTCTACAGAAGTGATCAACATGAAACTCACAAGAGTGGTTTTCCAGCATAAAGGAGTACATGCTTTTAATGCAAGCATTAAATTCTCCAATTGCCACTATCTTTAGACGTGAGCCAAAATGAAGAAATCTATCTATTTAGACACAACAAACACTTGATGAAGAAGGCCTATAAATACCATAAGCTTTGAAGACATGGATATGAACTTACACGTTCTCATTCAAATTCTTTAGGTAAAAATATTTTTGTATAATTTATGTATAGTTGTAAAAATCTCTCAAAACACCTTGAATACCTTAAGAGAAAAGGCTAAGTGTTGATATTGTATATCCGTCTGTAAGGTGATTAAGAGTTAGTCATTGCCAAAACAAACAAAAATATATTTGATTTGTATAGAGACTACAGTGACTTGGTAGGACAAAGAATACGAGGTTGTAACAAGCTTGGTCTAGAGCTTGTGTTCTAAAAGCCAGAAGTGGCAATGATTAATACTTGTAACTTGTTGAAGTTAGTGGATCTTTGTGGTTAGCCAAGAACTGGACATAGTCCTAGTGGTGGAGACGAACCGGTATAAAATTTTGTGTCTTATGTGTTTTCTTTTGCTCTATGCTCTAAATTTACCTAAGATTTGAATTGAATTACATTTTGAAAACTCTGTCTATTTTGCAAAATCTGTTTTCATCAACTAAAAGTGTTTTGTAAAAACAATTTATCTGTCTTACCAAAGTCTCTCTTCATACGGTGACTTTGTTCTTTTCGAAAAGGCTAAAAAAAATCTCCAATCACAATTCAACCCTTGTTCTTGTGATACATTCATTTACATTGCTTAAGTGTTTCAATGTTAAACTTATTATGAAAGGAACATGTACATGCATTCTAAGGTGCTAAAAATGATGCTCAGAAAGGTTGTCTCAGACTAACTGTCAAGAGTATAGAACTCAAAAGATGCTTTGAAGCCTATTTGCATGATGAAGAATGCTTCTTTTTCAGTACTTGATTTTGGCAAAGTACATGTCAACAAGGCCTTACATAGAAGATACATCAAAGGCTACCAAAAGAGCATCCAACATTAGATTGAATCTACATCAAAGTCTAAATCAGAATGATGAAGACCTTGACTCTAAAGACTGAACTTCAAAATATAGTTCATAATGGTTTAGAATTCACCTCAAAGATAACGTCATGTCTTCCATATGATGCCATATATACAAAGGGCATATCAGAACATTGAATTTGACACCATCTCACTTTCCATATGTTGCCACACACATTGAAGGCATATCAGAAAGTGAATGCTAACTTTATTGGAAGATGAAACCAAATTGAAAGCTAAAATTGTCCATGAGAAGATCTGATAAGGAACATCAAAATGGAAGACTGAAGATATTATGTAGTCTAACCTTGGACAAAATACTAACACACCAGCAATTGTTCCTACATTGTGTTTTTATGTAGCAATCTACTTTAGAATGCTTTATTTTGTGAATATGTGTTAAGATTGATGAAGTTGTGCTACTTCAGAAAGATATATATCAATTGAACTTCATGACAAAGATCTACTTGAGTCTAGATCCTTTCTCATCTAACATCAAAATCTCCATTTTGATGTACCTTTCTAATGCTCATCTAAAAGGTTTCTCAGAATAGGAACCTCGGAATGACTCTGTAAGTTGTCATGAGTTGACAACTGCACCTTTTTATGCTTCCTTCAAAAGTTTTCCAGTTGAGTGGCCTTTACTTCAACAGTCTTCTCTCTACCTTTAAAAGGTTATCAAGGAACATCATGAACTCATGTTAAAGCCTTCTAAGTGAGAGAAACTTGAGTCAAGTCTGTGTGAGAAATATGTCATTGTTGCTTTAACCCTTTTAATAGAGAGTGACCCACTTCTGTAAAAACTAGTAAACTAATATAGATCTAAGATAAAAGTTAGATATTATAATTTCCTGAGTGGAAACCCTCTTAAGGAGAAATCTATATCTATGCAGTCAAAACATAGAGACCATTTGCTATTGAAAGTTCAACAAGTGGCTGGCAAAGATTGTAGATGTAGCTGGTCTAGTTATGGCCAAGTGTATAGTCTAGTTGGGTTACTGGCAAGTTGTAGAAATCCTGTGATTTGCTGGTCTGATGGTTTGTTGTTTTAGTCAAATCTCATCTTGAAAGGTGAGGATTGGACGGTGAGGATTGGATGTAGCCCGAGGTTGGTG
This sequence comes from Glycine latifolia, assembly GCA_013407115.1. NCBI lineage: Eukaryota > Viridiplantae > Streptophyta > Magnoliopsida > Fabales > Fabaceae > Glycine > Glycine latifolia. The sequence goes on along the minus strand of QARZ01000584.1, from coordinate 162,993 downwards.
TTGGGAAAAATTGGAGAAATTTTATTCAGATAAGGAAGCACACATGATAGAAAGAGGAGAGATATCACGCAAAATAGTTAGGTTTATTGCGACTAACAAAATTTACAATGAAAGGGTTCGAAGCACTTTCAAGCTCTCTCTGAACTCAGAATATAGAGCTCCTTATAAAGGAGACAACAACTAATTGTCTAACCAAAAATGGTTATACAAAAAAACAAAAAACATCATATGTTAATGAGCAATAAGACTAAACTTTCTCTTCTAAGTGACTAAATTCTCCAGTAGATTATAGAAGATTCGACGACCAATACTGAAGAACATAGTACTAGACCAGACGACCACTATCATTCACCCTATCTTTATCATCCATCATCCAACAATCAACAATATCCACCTTGATTTAATAACATTTCTAAATTACAAGTAACTCAATTTATTTCCAACAATCTACGTTAAGTATATCTAGACAATGCATCAACTTGCTTCTTGGAACAAGCTTCATGAACATATCAACTGGATTCTCCCTCTATCAACTTTCTGGACTTCAACCCTTTTCTCAAAACGAATGAGGTGGTATTCGATGTCAATGCGCTTAGTCCTCTCATGATGGACTTGATCCTTGGCTAAACAAATTAAAAACCTAAGATTGCTAATTAGGGCTTTTTGACCAAACAGGGGCAAAAAATAAATTTAATTACCATTTAGAGGTAATTTTTTAAAAAATTACCAAATGGTGGTAAGTCGTAAGAGGTGGTACGACTTCTAATTCAGAATTCGTAAAACCTATTTCAACTTCTATTTTTTTTCGTTTTTTGTATTGAAGTCGTAAGTATATTTACAACTTCTGAGTTGTTTTGCTTTTTTTTACGACTTTTGCCTTTTTTTTGCTTTTTTTTTGTTTTTTTGGTCTATGATTTCTGCCTTTTTTTTCCTTTTTTAAAGTCGTAATTTAATTACGTAAAAGTGCAAGTAATTTTAATTTTTTTAATTTTATTTAATATTTATATGTATTTTTTATATCATTTTATTTAATATTTTAGTAATTTATGTTATAAATATTTTTTTATATTTTTTTATTTAATTAATTTTCTATATTTTTTTAGTAATATTAAGATTTATATTTCAAAAGACTTATTCTTAGATAAAAATATTTTGTTATTAATATTAACTTATAATGTATCAAATCCATAATTTTTTATTTATGTTTTTGTTAATTATTTTTTACAATTATCATTATCTTAATTAAGTATTTTTCACATTAATATTAATTAATTTTTTAATAATTATTTTAGTATTAACAATAGATTTTATTTAAATAATAAAAGTAGTTAACATGTCTTTCATTAAAAGTGTAATGAATATGAAATGAACATCATAAAGTAAATAAAAATAAAAAAAGTAGAAATAATATTAGTCGTTATTTTTTTTGTATGTACAGTTATGACGATAATGTCTTTTAGTTCTATACAATTTTTTCCAAAAAAAATATAGAAAATTAATCAAACAAATAAATATAAAAAAATTTATTTATAACATAAATTACTAAAATATTAAATAAAATGATATACAAAATACATACAAAATATTAAATGAAATTACAAAAATTAAAATTACTTGCATTTTTAAGTAATTAAACTTCGAATTAAAAAAACAAAAAAAATGCAGAAATTGTAGAAAAAAAAGAACAAAAAGCAAAACAAGTCAAAAGTCATAAATATACTTACGACTTCAGCAAAAAAATGAAAAAAAATAGAAGTCGAAACAAGATTTACGACTTCTAAATTAGAGTCGTAACAGGTTGTACGACTTCTAAATTAGAAGTCGTACCACCTGTTATGACTTACCAACATTTGGTAATTTTTTAAAAAAATTATCCCCAAATGGTAATTAAATTTATTTTTTGCCCCTGTTCAGTCAAAAAGTCAGTTTTTTGCCCCACTGTGGTTTTTTTTTAATTTACCAAATGGGGGTAGGAAAAAAAAATTACCATTTGGGGGTAAGTCATGCCACGTGGCACGACTCTTAATTTTTGTTTGAAAAAAATAAAAATTGGTCTCTAATTTCGGTCTTTATTTCAGCTCTAACACTTTTTGCAACAGAATATTGTGGTTTTTTTGTGTAGTTATGTTTGCGACCACAATAGTCTGTCACAAAATGTGTTAGCGACTAAAATAACAATTGAAATTAGCGACCAAATTTTTAGCGACCAATTTTTATTTTTTTCCAGAAAAAAAATAATAGTCGTGCCACATGGCACGACTTACCCCCAAATGGTAATTTTTTTTCCCCTACCCCCATTTGGTAAATAAAAAAAAAATCACCCCTTAATGGGGTAAAGGCCCAAAAAGCCACTAACTAGACCCTTCACATTCAAATTTCTTCCTTTATTGCTTCTGCTAGAGTCATGAACTCTGCCGTAGTGGATAAAGAACTTGTGGTTGAAGTGTTGCCTTCCAACTGACAAGAGAGTTGCAAATTGTGAATACATACCCAATCACAGATCTCCTTGCTTCCAAATCTGTAGCATAGTCAAAATCTAAGTAACCAATGAGAGCACAAGACACACTTCATGGTAGACAAGTCCAATATCAATTGTACCCTTAAGGTACCTAAGTATTCCTTTCACAACTTGCCAACGTTCCTTCCCAAGATTACTCATATACCTACTCACAACACTGACTGCTTGTGCTAGGTTTGGTATGATGCATACCATAACATGCATAAGACTACCTACAACACTTGCATAAGGAACACAAGACATGTATTCCTACTCTGATTTTGACTTAGTAGTATTAAGTCCAGATAGATGAATGGACGTTGTCAAATGAGTACATACTAGTTTTGCGGATGCCATCCCAAGACAATTCAACACTTTTTGAATGTATTCCTTCTGACACAGGAAGAGCTTCTTTTGGACTCAATCCTTCTTGATCTCCATGCCATAATCTTTTCAACAGCTCCTAGGTCCTTCATTTCAAATTCATTACAGATTAATGACTTCAACTTCTGAATTGCAGACAATTTTTGAGATGATATGAGCATGTTGTCCACATAGAGTATTAGATAGATGTTCGAACCATCCCCCCTTGCTATGGTAAACACATGATTCATAAGGACTTCTGATGTACCTATAATCATTAAATCTCTTGTACCACTTCCTTGGTAATTGCTTCAGCCCATAAAGAGACCTCTTCAATCTACAGATAAAATTTTCCTTTCCTTCCACCTCAAAACCTTTACGTTATTGCATCAGAATGTCTTCCTGAAGTCCTCCATGAAGAAAGGAAGTTTTGACATCAAGTTTCTTTAACTTTATGTCCAGAGTTGTCACTAGGGCCAGCAAAGCAAGTATGGAGTGAGTCGAACTATTGTAGAGAATATCTCATTGTTCTTTCCTTTTGATTATAACCCTTAGCTACCAAACGTGATTTATAACGGATGACTTCTTCAGTGGACGGTCCAAATTTCTTCTTGAAATCCACTTTCACCCGACTACTCATCTACCTTCATGTAGCTCAACTAAATCCCAAGTCTGGTTCTTCTTAAGGGATTCCGTTTATAGTCATCGTTCACTCCTCAGCTTCAAAACATAAAATTGCTTCCTGATAAGTGGTTGGTTTGAATGAATCAATTTTTTTGCTACCTATAGCGCATAAGACACTATATAAAAGTCGTATCTTTCAGGAGCTTTGATTTGCCTTACTGACTTTCTGGGTGTTGTGGTTTTGGGTTGCTTCAGATGGTTTTGACTCATACATTCAATTCCCTTGTCTGGTGCTGAATTCTTATGTTGAGGTTGCATTTGAAGATCCTGATTAATCTCATCAGGTGCTTTAAACTACTTCTGATAATTATTGTTTCTGATTGTGCAGCTCTTAAATTCCACCTTAGTGACATCCTTAACCTTGCTAAAATCTTCATCAAATTTAGAAAATGCAACATAGAGAGTTCATCAATGATGAAATCTCTACTCATAATGACCTTTCTTTCATATGAAGACCAAACTCGAAATCCTTTGAATCCATGTCCATGGCCCATAAAGAATCTCTTCTTAGCTCTAGGCTCCAACTTACCTATACTTACATGATAGTATGTCGCACATCTAAAAACCTTCAGCATTAAGTATTTAGCAAGTTTGTTGGACAATACCTCACTAGGGGTCTTAAAGTTTATTCAATGACTTCATTACCCTTGAAGAAGTCAAGTCTAGTCTCTATTCTAGAGAACTTCGACTAAAGGCATCTGGGAATAGTGATGAAGCCTCTGTGTTCAGATTATCAGTGACTGATTATGCTAAAGGGCAGAAGAAGAAGAAGAAAGGAAAAGGTGGCAAGAAGAGTAAAGTCGATCCTTAGGACATATGCAATTATTTCAAAGAACTGGGTCATTACAATAGAGACTATCCAAAAAAGCAAAAAAAGATTATGTTGTTGCTCTTTTTCAGAATGACTCATCATCGAAAAGTGATTTGGTTTTGGTTGTTGATGAACAACTATAGGAACATTCTGAACAATGAGTACAGACTCAAGTTGTTCTTATCATATGTGTCCACACATACATTGGTTTGTGACATATGAAAAATATTCTGATGGAAACATCTTCATGGATAACAATGTTCATTGTAAGTCTCTCGGTATAGGCTCTGTACAAATCAAAATGCATGATGGTTTTGCTAGAACCTTAACTGAAGTTCGTCACGTTCCAAAGCTTAATAAAAAAATCTTATGTCTGTGGGTGCTATGGATTCAAAAGGTTTTTCTTGTTGGGTTAAAGGTGGAGTTATGTAAATCAAAGGGAAAAGAAAGTATGTGGTAATGCAGCGAACGAAGAAAGGAAATTTGTACATCCTTCAAGCATCCACTGTGATAAGCTCTATCTTTGCTATTTCACAATCTGGAAGCCATGCGTCCAATGGCTCGTCTGATAATTCTTTGTGGCATCTGTGTTTGGGCCACATGAGTGAAAAAGCTTTGGATATTCTAAGCAAGTGAGGCTTACTTGGAAATCACAAGGGGCAACCTCTTTAGTTTTGTGAGCATTGTGTTTATAGAAAGCATAATCAGACAAAGTCCCCAAAGGTTGTGCACACAATAAAGACCATGTTGGACTACGTTTATTCTGACTATTAGGGGCCTTCGAGAGTTCCATCATTAAGAGAGGCAAGATATTCCTCTCCATCGTCGATGATTACTCCAAGGAATCTTTTCCAGATCTTCATCTTCCTTCTTGACATCAATGTCGTGTAGATCCATCAGAACAAAGTTTAGCTCATCGAGATGTTCCTTCAGTGGTGTACCGTCCCTCACTCGGAGGCTAAACATATGTCATTTTAGAAGAAACTTGTTGCAAATTGATTTCATCATGAAGAGTTTCTCCAATTTAAGCCAAAGCCCAACAACAGTCAATTCTTCATAAACTTCATAATGAACCTCATCAAACAAAGATAACATAATTAGACAATGTGCATTTTCCTCTTGTAACTCAAGCACTAACTTATCAATCTTTGACTTACCAATCTTGATTATGTTGATCATCTTCTTGATAGAATCTTGAAGACACAACATGCATAGAAAACAAACAAAATGGTTGATCACTGATGACTTGACCTACATGAAACAAATGCAGAATTGATCTTGAACCGAAGCTCTGATATTAATTTGTTGGAAAATATTTGAGAATTTCTATTTAGATAGGAAAGCACAAATGATAGAAGGAGAAGAGAGATATTACGCAAAATTGTTAAGTTTATTGTGAATAACATAATTTACAACGAAGTGGTTCAAATCACTCTCAAGATCTCTTTGAACCCATAATATAGAGCTTCTTATAAAGGAGACAACAACTAGCTGTCTAACCAAAAATAGTTTCAACAGAAAATACTTACAATTACAACACAGTCTATGTTAATGAACCACCAGACTGAACACTCCTTTCTACGCGACTAAACTCCCCACTAGATTATAGAAGATTGGATGACCACTGTAGGTAAGAGTATTAGACCAGATGACCACTTTCATCCACCTTATCTATATCATCCATCGTCCAACAATAAACAGTTGGAGTGAACCAATATAAAAATTATTGTGCATCATCTTCTTCCTCTCTCTCTCTCTCTGACTGATTTTAATGTGTATATTGTTTATTGGTTTTTGTTTATCACTAAGGCAAAAAAATCCTTTGACAAATACTCTTAAAACTAAACCTTTTGTTATCAAAGTCTTTTCAACTAAACATCTTAAAATGTGAAAACCTTTTTTTTAGAATTGTTTGGAATTTTTAGAACAGTTCTTCTTAAAACTGAACTAACTCTTTTTGAACTTATATCATAATACAATTTATTTATGAAAAGCAACCAAAGTTTGTCAAAACACAATTCAATTCCCCCTTCTTATGGTATTTTTGTCACTTCATAAGGTAATTAAACATTAATGGAATGATTGTTTTCAGTCAATAAATTTCCATGTTAAGTCTCAAATCAATATGAAACATCCAACTTCTTTTTCTATACAAGTGGACAACCAATTTGGGTCCATTTTCAACATTAATATCATTAGTAAATTCATAAAATAATTAATTTGACACAAGATATAAATATAGGGCAATAACTAAGTCTTCCACAAAATATTCATTTTCAACTACCAAATAGCCATTTTTTCCTCATGTAAACAACATCAAACATTTTCCAATTTGTTCCCAACTCAACAGAAATCACATACATGAATCATATTATTAAATGAATGGAAAGAACCAACCAAGTATAGTTTACAAAATATACACTAAACCCTAAGTCAAAATGAATTATCTCACATCTTAATTGGTGAACTGCTTTACACAATTCTTATCGAGAAACTGAAAAAATGAAAATAAAATGTAATAGAGATTAAGGATTAAAAATGGTTGGGAGATGAAGGGAGAACGAAACCGGATGTTCTTCAACGACGAGATTTTGTGAGACTCGATGTGGTGGTGGTGGTGTCGTAGTAGGGTTTTGAGGGTTTGAGGAGCGTGAGCAAGAAGGAGTTCAAAAGTAAAATGTTTTTGTTTTGGTTATGATGGTGGTGGTGGTAGTGAAAACCAAATGTAGTGGCAGCGGTGTCACGATAGGTTTCAAAGGTTTAAGGAGCTAGAGTGATAGTGAATTCGAAAGGGAATAAGACAAGAGCAAGAGGGAGTTTGAATTTGTAAGAGGAGAAGTGATTCTACATCAGTTATTATTCGAACTGAAGTAGAATATCCAATTTTATATCGGTTCAAAAAAATAATCGACGTAGAATTGGTTATTCTACATTGGTTTTTTTTTTTCAAACTGATGTAATGTACTTACATTCATTTTTAAAAATGTCATTGGTTCATTATTTACATCGATTCTTTATAAATCAATGTAGACAGATGACGTAAAAGGACTTTTGTATAATAGTGCTATTATACTTTCAAGTGAACAAAAAGCTCTCTACCCATGAGAAGATTCATATTTCTTTTTCTTTTTAATAATGTTCTCTAGGATTTACCATTTTCACCTCAATTGTTGGATTATAATTTATAATTGGTCTAAAGAATCCAGTTATACTTTCCTAAAGCTTTTATCTAGTTACCAATGAGCTCTCCACCAATTAATGAGAAGTTTCATATTTATTTTCTTTTTAATAATTTGCTCTAATATTTATTTTTCACCCCAATTACTGCATTATAATTTATAGTTGATCTAAAGAATTACATTATACTTTCCTCAAGCTTTTATCTAGTTACTAATAAATCATTGATCCCAGGGAAAGAAAGTCATACCTCTTAAGCAAGATTTCAAATTATAACATGATAGTAACAAAAGAAACATCTTTTATCTAGTTTTGAGTATAGTAATTCGTTTAACCCTCTAATTATTGCGTCAAACTTAGTCCACTAACATTGAACTTGTTTTAATATACGTCTTTTTCCCCCATTCATTCAGTAATTAACATACAGTAGCCAATGAGATAGAATAGCAACGCGCTACCAATAAGCACGGCTTTGATTATTTGGTGATTAAACCAAGTGATAATTACGGAACAAAATGATGTTACAGATGTTTAAGTTAGTGACAAAACAATCGATAGAACTAAAACAGTAGACATTAGAAAATGAAAGTTAATTAATAGTTAGCGAGGAAGAGAGCAAGCATACACATCAATTTTCATTTGTAGCTTATCTCTTTAGAGAAAAGGAAGAGGGGACCATAAGCCAAACCTTCCATTAGTAGGTGTTGCACTCACAAGAGGCCACCACAGTCCATGCATATGTGGTCCGGTTGCTTAACGTATGACGAAAGGAATAAATGAGGTTTCCAAATACTTGATATGCTGAGACACTAATCTTATTTATGAACTAACAAGTTAGTATATTGCACCAATTTCTTTTAGAGTCTCAACTTTAGATTTATGATAGATTTTCCGTATACTTTCCTTTCTCTTCGATTTTTCTATTATTTTTATTATGTGCCGTAGGAAAAACTTTCCTTTCAAAATGTGAAATGAAATTTATTCATGTTTGGTCGGCTTTTGTCTCATTGATGATTATTTTGTAATATATGGCTAGTTGGGTGGAAAATATCAGATATGCCTTGATGTCTCGCAATTCTATTATAAACATACAATACATAATGCCTGGGTTTCTTGTTTAATCTAGACTGGGTTTTCCTGGTCCCATGTCTGAGATTATATGGGCTATTATCACACATGCTAATATGCTACAAAAGAAAATTCAAATCTATTCTATATCATTAGGTCAGGTATTCTCAAGAATAAATTACTGGCACTTGGATCAACAATTTGAATAATGTTTAGTACTTTGGTATATCTTTATAAGTTGTGTGATTAAATAATTTCAAGTGATAAAAAAATATCTAAGTAATAACCATTATACTTTAGTATAGAATCGTAAATATATTTTATTTTAAAATTATTACATTTTGTTACAAATAAAGACATATTTGAATTGAAAATTAAATTAAATAACGAATTATAATGCAATACTTTTTTTTTCACCAGACACTATCGTACGACTAATTCCTCAAATAATGTTATGAATACTCATTAACTATGAAGTCTTCCCAACAAGTATCGTATTGATTTTGGGTTTGAAATTTGATTCTCATTTTGAAATGGAAACTTGTTTACTACCCTGTCTAACCCTTAACGGTAAAATGAATTACCATGTACGATTATGATAATGATTTCTTTAAAACAAGAACGTTAGTGGGAAAATTTTATTAAATTTGAGTTTTAATTATTTTTATATTCACATTTCTTTTAATTTCAGTATTCTGCTTGTTATGAAAAAAGAATATGTAGGAACTCATTTCCACGACTTCCATCAAATATGTGATTTAATTTTTCTTTTTTTAACTTTCAAATAACTAATAAAAATGTGCACATGTATTCGTGCAAAATCTCTATAGGTATAGTCATATTTGTTATTATAAATAGAATAACTCTTTTAATATTTTTGACACGTATATTATATGCTTATAAATCAAATCAATAGTTTTCTTCTTTAATTAGTTATTTAATCGACTGAGAATTTTAGTTTCTTTGTTTTTTTAATCAATTCTTAAATTCGTCAATCAATAATAGATGTACGTAATAAGATATTTACAAATCATAATTAATATAATTTTTTTTACAGAAAATATAGTGTTTTTATATCACTCAGATACAACATAATTGTATTAACATTATTTAATTACTCATCCATATGATTGAGTGAAAAATCACTAAATCTAAGTGCTCAAATATTTTTCCAATTTTAAATGAAAAAATTCAGTTAGATAAATTAGATATGGATTATATTTGATAGATCTAAAGTGACAATTTATTTCAGATATTATGTAAGGGATCCTCAATATTTAAAAAAAAAATAAAACTAGAGTGAATGTGAATTTGAATAAATTTATATTTTATGATATATGTTTATATAATGTTAATGGTTAATTTCTTTCTATATATTGAATGAAGAGATAATCAAGAAATAGGAAAACAAACATAACATAAAAGCTATTTCGACGGTAATTTTTCAAACTTTATTTTAATTATATCCTTCAACTAATTACTCCGCATAGGATAATACTTAGTAAAAATAAAATTTTATTTCAACAACTTACATAATATCTAATATTAAAAAAACCAAAACGTGTTATTAAAATAAAATTTTAATTTTAATTAGAAAATATACCAAAAATACGTCCAATATCACACTTATATAATTTGATCCTCAACCGTATTCGTTTGCAAAATTTGTACATCATAATACTAAAGTGTATTTTTCCTTTTAATTTAAACATGCATGTTACCATTATGACCATTTTAAATAAATAACTTACTATTACAAATAAAGTTACCAACAACAAAGATTGACATATGTGGATAATGACTATTATTTTTAAACTAAGTGATCTAGAGTTTAATTTTTTTATGATAATTAATTCGTATCAATACTATAATAAAAGAATAGTTTTTTTTATAAGAAAACGCAAACTCATAAATATACTTTAGTTATTTGTTTATATTTGAAATATTCATTATAAAAGAATCTTATTCTCCTATAAATAGCCAAATTTAATTAAATATAGAAGTGACGGTAAAGACAAAATAACCATATGTGGGAGGAGCGGCCGCTGAAATCTCACATGGGTACGTGTAGGATCTAATCTAACACAATATTACACATATACCTACTCGCTATTATGCATGGAAGAAAACTCCAAGCAGATGCAGGTGAATTCAATAACAAACCCACAAGAATACCAGAAAAGGAAAGTGTATATTGTGTATGCAACAAGAGAGGGAAATAAGATAACGCACACACAACACAACGTAATGTATATTGTAGTCGGTGAAAAATGGAATGAGAGAGAGAAGAGGGAGGAAGCGCGTCCCAGAAAGGGAAACCAAAGGAGTAGTTTGTCTGAGTGAATGATGAAAGCGATCTAACAATTGAGAGCACAATGTCTGTGATTGGACCAATGACTCCTCACACAAGTCCTAGTCTCTGTCGCAGTCACTATCATGTGAACAGATTTATTATTATATAGTATATAGTATAGTAGCATCAAACACAAGCTCGCCAAGCATACACACCACTTTCCACCAATTATTATAAAAATGACCTTGATTTCGTGTTTTCATAAACCTAATGCAGGGTTTTCTAGTCATCATTCAAAAGTATAAATTTTTCTGAGTTAATTATTTAAAATATATAATTTATTTGAAAGAGTGAGATCTCAAGCACAACTGCAGAGAATTCATTTCCTATAAAACTAAAGGATGGGGAAAGAACTTTGTCTTTGAAAAAAGAAAAATTGTTGCAAGTAGACCCCAATTATTTTCCAACCGTTCAAGAAATCCCATATTTGGAAACACCCAACTTAAAGGGTTAAAAAGGTGGCCTCGACCCCAACCCATTTGCTTGATGACTTTACTCTTGGATTTCTATTTTTTTTCACTTTCTGGATCGAGGTTACTCTTTTGGATTTCCATTTTTTTTACTTTCTGGATTACTACTACTATTATTATTAATAGAAATACTCGACACTATTGCATCAAAATTAATATATTATTATTTCACTATTGCACACTTCTGATGGAAAAATTAAAAACAGTCTATAGCATAACTAAAAATAAAAGTAATTAAATATCATAGAAAAACTACACTAATCTTGACTTTGAAATAATATTCTCCTTCTCCTTTTTTTTCATAAATTATCTCCTCAGTTAACAATAACAATTTTCAAGTGTATATCTCATGAAAGACAAGTTAAATTAATTAAAAGAGTAATTAGTGACAGGAAATAAAATATAAAAAGATATGCGAGAATGAATTGGAATAATAAAAAAATGAGTAAATTATACTCGCACCCCTATATTTTGCTCAAATTTTATCTGATACCCCTCCATTATTTCACATTACTTTTACAACATTCCATTAACACCGTTAACTAACGTCAATTGAAATATGTGAGCAAACAAAATTGTCCTTACATTTTAATTGTAAAACCCAAATTATCTCTTCCCAATTAGTTTCAGAATTTAGGATTCACTTTCAATTCCTCCTCACCATTCGTGAGTATTGTTCATCTTCCTCTTGTTGGCGAGTTCTTCTTCGGCGTCTAGGAGGTGCGAGTACCTCTTTCTCTCACGACATTGATGTTTCATTCCTCTTCACCGTTCCTGTTCCAGTTCGCGACGTTCATGAGTGTCTTCGTTTGTCTTCCTCTTCGACGTTCACGAGTGCTCTGTTTCTCTTCCTGTTCCACGATTTCTGTTCACGCTGGGGTTATGCTTGTAAGTGACCACTGGACATTGTACATAAGTTACTTTTTAAGATTATTTATTTAATTTTGATTGTTTATTGTTACCTATTTCTGAATGAGATTTTAATGGAGGTCCAGTTTAGGACCACGTATGATTTTTAAAATCATTTGTTTATCATTGTTGATTAAAATAGTGTTGATGTTTGGGACAACAGGAAACATAATGGATGAACTGGAAATCATTTGTTTATTATTGTTGATTAAAATAGTGTTGATATTTGGGATCACATGAAACACAATAGATGAACTAAAAATCATTTGTTTATTATTGTTGATTAAAATAGTGTTGATGTTTGGAACCATAGGAACACAATGGATGAACTGGTACAACATTGCTAATGATTTAGACTTGTCATCATGGAACCATAGGAACACAATGGATGAACTGTCCCCTTAAGACTGATCATGATGTGCTGAAAATATTTATTGAGAATTAAAAGTTAGTTCATATGGATGTTAGTAGAATAAAAGATGAAAAGAAGATTGTTAACACTACGTACCAACAAAGTGGGTTCATGTCCAACAAAAAGTTTAGTTTACATTAAACTACACAAAAAACAAAAAAGAAGCAAGAATATTAAAATATTTTCAGGTTGAGAGGAAGAAGATGATAATATTTTAGACATAAATTTTCATTAAAAGTCACGTGACCAACATGTGCCTAATTTCTATTAGATTATTAAATGATGTTTAAGAATGAGAGAATCTATGTATAATATGAGAAACAATTAAGGGGTTTTTTCAGAGTGCAAAAATGGAGAGATATTAGGTAAAATTTAAGCAAAACATAGATATGCGAATGTAATTTACTCAAAAAAATTGAAAATAAATACATAAAATGATAAGATAGACCGGAGGAGAAAGATCTTATAAGAGAGAAAAATGTGCTACTTATCCGATTGCAGTTACAAAATTTATCAAAAAATAAAAAAAAATCTATCTAAAACAGTTGCAACCCAAAAAAAAATCAAAAGGGAAAAAAGAAACACTATAAACTCCAACAACAACAAAAACAACTGAATTGAAAAGAAGGAACTAAAAACATGAAATTGATCAACAAACAGAAAATTCGAGGCATAGATAAACAGTCGAAAAACAACATAAAAAAAAAAAAAAAAAAACTAACCCCTTCAACTGCCCTCTTCCTATTCAACTTCATGTGGAAACTGAGAGCATCGCAGGGAAGAAAAGAAAGAGATTCAACGACTTGAGCAATCCCGGACCAATAATCGAGAACTGGTCATAATTCTGGAACGAGATGAGAAAATTGAAATGAAAGTGAAGATAGAGAAGATTAGAGGAAGCGAGAAGAAACCCAACTGAGGGAAGAAACTATCTATAAACAAAATTGTAACGACATTTGGGTATGTTTGAAGTACAGGACATATACAAATGGGTAATTTTGATGAAAGTTTGGATAGAAATGAAAGAAAGAGGTAACATTGATCGGATGAAAGAGGATATCACATTAAAGATTTTTCATTTTTTTTTATTCTTCATTTTGTGCATAATTATTGTTATTTTTATTTTAATCATGCAAAAATATTTAAGAGTAAAAAAATAAAAGTGAAGATTAACGAGCTATTACAACAATCTATATCGCAGTTATATGTTGTTATAGATTATTATTATTATTATTATTATTATTATTATCATTATTATTATTATTATTATAAATAATAAAACTTAAGGTTTTTCTTTTTTTTACTCCTATTTTTTATTAAATTAATTTTTTTATCTATTACTTTCTTTCTTTTATCTTATTTTTTTCCTATATATCTATCTTCTTTTTACTCCACTTATACACTCCTAAAATGGGATGTAGGTTTAACATTTCCCATGTTTATTCTTTTACATTGTTTCTTTATATTTGACTTAAACCTTAAACTTCCTAGGGTAAAATAAACCTACTAAGAAAAAGAAAGAAAAAACAAAGAGGGATGTGGGGGGAGAAAGAGAGAGAAATTGTGAAAGAGAAATGAGTCTCTCTGGGGAGTAGCAATGTCTCATAAGATGCAAAGAAAAAAAAAAAGATCTAAGGTGAGAGGGGCTTTAACCTATACTGAACACTGAATTGCAGAGTCTCACTTTGTACTCCAATCTGCAATTTACTGGCTTTGTTCTCTTGTCTCCTTTACGTAGAATCAATGTCCATGGCATCAAATCTTTGGACCACCACTCACTGAACCTCTACTTGTTCATCTATCCTGCACTGGCTCTCATGATTCTTAGCTTACTCTCATGTGGGTTTGTATAACGGGATCTAAATCTTGGACCACGGTAGTTCTTCATCCATTATAAGCTCTTCAAGATTTTATGCTTAGATACATTAATACTATGAATTAAAAAAAACATTTTACATAAATACACAAAATTTACAAAGAGATATTAATATTTTATTTATTTATTTGCATGACTATATCATTAAATGATGATCACAATTAAAAAAATACTTGCAATTATAATGAAAAAAATTGAAATTTTGTTCTCAATTATATGACATAAAAATTAAATATTTTTCCTAACTCACGTTAGAATTAGGGATGGCAATTAATAAAGTCTAGATATAGTCTTATAATACTGGTTCTGATATTCGCATATAAAAATAATACCAATATCCACCCCATGTCCATGTGGATAGTAATTTTAATCTTCATCCTCATTCTCGTTGGGTACCTTAATATCCATATTTGCGCTTTCGACCTACATTTTACTTATGTATAATGTTAACAATAATAAATCAATAAAAAAAATCGTTAAAACAATTACTATAGTTATAATTAAAAATCATTCTTAAATAATTCAAACATAACATTAAAAGCATAAACACATAATATTAAAAACAAGCAAACATAACATATAGTTAGTTCAAATTTAAGTCATAAATAAATAAAGTTACAAAGATCTTTCATTCAACATAGCGATTATTAAAATTAATATTGTAATCGCTTAACAAAAACTTTAATTAAATATTTAGTATTTTTCACTCTATAATAATGATACTATTAGATATTAAAGACTTAAAATGTTAGTCAAAACAGTCCCCCCAACCCCAAAACCCTCATTACAGACCTCCCACTCCAGAAGGAACGAAAATGCAGTGTCGCATTGCAGATGAAAAAGACGGATGCGAAGGCAGAGAATTTTTTTTATATAAAAAATAGTGACCCAGTCCCGGTTGACAGGTCGCGGGATCGACCATAACTGGCCGAGTCATCCAGGTGGATCCGGGCTGAAAACACCGCCGATCCGATTCTTCATCCGACTTGGTCCAGTTCCCAGTTCACGATTTATCCGAGTTTTAAAACGTTGGTATTTGTACCATATTCTTGCATTTTTTAAGGTATACACTACGAGTATTTTTGGCAGGAAATAATATTTTTTCCGAATCAAATAGAATTATTATAGACATGCAACAAAATTTATAATCTTACATTTTCACTATATTTGAATTAAAGTTTGAAAAATACTTTTATTTACAAATTCTAATGTACAATTACGAATTCCCGTACAGTAAATGGAAAAAGAAAAATGTCACTTTTAAGGTAAAAGTACTTTTGGGCATCTAACTTTAATACAAATATTTATTTATTATATTAAATATTTTTTAAAATATTACATTATTAAATACGACTATTAATAGATGGTCTTTTTGTAATCTAGAATAACCTAGAGCAAACTTACTTTTATACTTTGCTAGAATAAAGGGAAGAAATTGGAGAAATTATGAGAAATAAAATTAAATAAAGAATATACTATTTAGATAAATAAAAATAAAAATAAGAATTTCTTTTCATCTATCTAGATAAAAAGAAGAGTAAGAGAATGAATAAATTAGATAGAATTAATTTATAATCTAATAAAAATGATAATATCAATATTATATGAATTTTTATTATATTTTCCTCCCCTAATTATTTTTCTCTTTTTATGTAATTCATCGAAACGAAACAAAAAATGATCTCATTTGGGAGGTGAGCTGCAACAACAAATCAATCAATATTATAGACGAAAGGGTATCGTTTTTCCTTACTCAAATAATGAGGTTTGCCGTTTGCAGACTCATCAAGTTTAATCATTTTTCCCTTTTATTTAATTTTTCCATTCTGGTAGTAAAACGGAGTACCACTAAACTAAAACTTCGGTCTCATTATATTAAACTATTTGGAGCATACTTTTTGCTCAAAATATGTAAGATGACGCCGGTGATGACGAAAACGTGTATACTTTAATTGATTTTTTTAATTGTTTACCAAACCACAAGGTCCAAAGAAGAAATGGACGATTATTTTAATGTCACATTATTTTTGCAACCTACGAGATAACAAAGTTTTATCATCAAACATTGAGTCTGATTCATTAACGAGTCAGAAGCTGTTCCCTCTCAAACTCACAAGTCTAGAATCGTTGAACCCAACCTATCTATTAACCAATTAATGAAACCTCTGCTCCACAAAAGTACATCCCCTCCTATTATTATTATATGATAAAACAAAAAACCTGTTTTTGCTTTTATAATTAACATGTTGCTTATGGTATTTATAATTTTATTTATATTTTTTATGATTCTCTAATAATATTAATTTTTTTAACACTTACAAATTAAAAATACTTAATTGATAACTTTAAATTTTCTTTATTTTTTTTCTTATTAAATCATATCACCAATATATTGTATGTATACCTCTCTTTTCTCTCAAAATGTCAGTTAACTTTGATATCAAAATATATTTTTATAATTTTTTCCTTTTATTTTTGTAATCAATGTCAAAGATACTAATTTATGTCCTTACTTTTCTGCTTTGTCGTAAAGGTGAAAACTGACATGGCTGGTTATAGCGTTAAACCCTCTAAAAACCCCTTCACCGTTATACCCTTTTGGTCGCTTCTTTTTTTTTCTCCCTCTCTCTCACTCCATGTATCAGTGTCCTTTTAAAGCTTTAGACGAACAACGATAGGTCCCTCTCACCATAATGGCTTTGTCTGACTGCTTTTGGCCGAGAGAACTGATTCAAAGGACACCGTTGATTGAGACTATTCATCACCATCCGATGATATTTCCAAGACACCAGAAAATAAACCCATTTTGTATCTCTGATTCCCTACTCCTATATATCCATATAAAAAATAAATAAAAAAGCAAAATTCACCGATTCATTATATTTTTGATTTTTTTTTCTCATTTAAGCTTCGGCTAGATTTGTTGTCTCAACGTTTTTTTTGTCAAAGATAAACAACCCAGCATTATTGCCCTTCTAAGCAACCAAAGCTAGCATCTTTCCTTGGAAAAGTGTTTTTTACAAAGACCAAAGAGAAATAAGGAACAAATTGACAACCATGTATATGTGATAGCAATACATCCCAAATTAAGAAACGAATAGGTGCCGTCATAAATATACCACAAACGCAGAAAAGCAATAAAATCAGAGTTATATAAGATCATAAAATTTTAGTCAGAGCCCAGAATATCTAGTTAAAGATTTCGTCCGTTTGTTAGTTTGACTGACCCCAGACCAAGACCAGTAGTAAGTTCCCAATTTGGATTTTCTCTTCTTTTTTATTCTTTTCTTTTATCCTTTTCTTTTTCACCTCAATAGTAAAGTTGTGGTCTTGTGTGAGGAGGGGTCTGGGTTGGACATGGACACAATCTAACACTGCATCCTTTTTTACATGCTAAGAAAATAAAATAATTTTTTTGGGGTGAAACCCTGGAAGGGTAATAATAATAATATTACTTAGGGAGCAGATTATGATTATTTGAATGTAACTAGTACTTGGCGAGGCAGAAAATTCTCTATATATAATAGGGATCATGAGGGTCTCATGAGAGTGTGGAACCCATTTTTCTGCAGCCAACCTTGAGAAGATGGTCTTATCTCTTGTTGTTGGAAACTTGATGATGCTGCAGCAGTTGCTAAATAATGTGAAGGCCCGGTTTGCCACTGTTGTTGATCAGCCATTGATAATGAAAGATCACTTCCAATTCGGCCTCTAATGCTGCTTCTGGGAAACTACATTTACAAACTTACAAATTAAATATAAATATAAATATTTATTATAAAAAAAAATGCTAATATGTGTTCTTAAAAAATTTAAAGTGAAAATATTTTTATTGGAAGATAAAAAATTATGCTGTTACGCTATGCTATTATTTCTAAAATAAATAATTTTTTAATTAATTCATTAACCAATGCTGTAAGAATATTTGTTAACTAATAATTGTGCTTACAATTCTAATGCTAACGTGTTTCAATGATGTTTATGATAGTGGGTGGCTCGTGTTTCTATATTTTCTTATGTCTATTTAATGCGTGAGCTAAAGTAAAATTAATTGAGGAGGTACCCACATGCAAATTTGGTGGGTGAATGTGTGCAAAATTTTGAAGCATTTGAGACTCTCCTCCCAGAGACCTGTAGGGACCATATCTTTGTTGCATTTCATTGGAGGCTGGAGAATGAAGGTGGGTTTGACTTAGCATCCTCAGTGTTTCGCTCTCCCCGTGCACATCCCTTCCATGTGTGTCCTTGTTGTTGCTTCTATAACATGGTTTTGGGAGTATATTCACCAGCTGAATGGATAATTTAATAAGCAGAAAATAAAAAGGAAGAATATTAGGAAACTTAAAAAGGAATGAACAAACCATCAAACAAAATAATACTAATAATAAATTATATTATAAAGTGTATGAAGAAGTAAGAACCTTAGGCTTGATTCCCCCATTACGCCAATTAGACTCGGTTGGCATGTGCTGATCATGGGTTGCAGCATTTGGGGCGTGATTTCCCAACGCTTGATTGTTGCCAGGCTTTGAAGTTGAATTGCCCAAACTTAAATCCAGATTGTGATCTGGAGCGTTACCTGTAGATTCTGCTAATACGTATACATATACACATAAATTATATATGTGGATGTAATTAATACAACATAAACACGAATTACTAGAAAAAAGTATATAGTTTTATATAGTCCATCATCACTTACCGGAATTGAGCTCATTGTCATA
This sequence comes from Glycine latifolia, assembly GCA_013407115.1. Lineage (NCBI taxonomy): Eukaryota > Viridiplantae > Streptophyta > Magnoliopsida > Fabales > Fabaceae > Glycine > Glycine latifolia. The sequence continues at coordinate 143,649 of QARZ01000584.1, read as the reverse complement.
GATGCTGGGATCAAAATTTGTTACCGCCTCTTTGCCGTTGCATTTTATGGCAGCTTTGTCATAAGCCCTATGGTAAAAGTGTGGAACAAAATTAAAACCCTAAAGATGAATAATAGTTTATATTCTTTGATAGAGATGGGTAATCTAGTAATTGGAAGGTGAAAAAGAAATGACAATTAACAACGTGACCAAAACAAGATATGTTAGTTACCTTGCAGCTTCGATCTCATTGTCGAAGAGACCCAAATAAACGTACCTAATGAATCATAAGAATTAGTCTCAGTCATGACAATTATGAAAAATTTAGAATAGCAACAACAAATAGAAAACTCAAGAAAAAAAAAAAAGAAATAAAGACAAGAAAAAGAACACATACTTTTTCCCTAAAAACTGGCCCATTCGAGCCTCCCATCTTCCACACTTGTGCAAAGTGACACCTCTATACTTGGAACTCCCTCTCGGAAATCCAGTGCTTTGTCGGCGAAGCACGTGCACGAACTCTTCCTTAGTAAGATTGCTCATCTATTAACATTGCATTTAACAAAATCATGACAGTACTTCAAGACAAAAAATAGCACTAACTGTAGGAGATAAGGTGCATCCTATACGTATTAGGGATGACTGTTCAAGATAAGATAAAACAAAATATAAATGTTCACAAATTGATCACCTGCTTCAAGTCATCTTCATAATCTTCAATGTTAAAGTTAATGTCCGCCTCCACTCCTCGGAATTTAATAGCCGCTCTATCATATGCACTGCAAAGAGAGATGGAAAATACACAATTTTCTTTGAGCCTCACATTCCCCCACAACGAAATGTGGTTTATAATATGATTAGGTTCAATTCAAGACAGAAAAAGTTATATTACAAGCTTGGTATAATACTAGAGGAGGGGGGCAAGGGCTCACCGAGCAGCCGCATGTGCTGTGTCAAATCCACCTAGACAAATTTTACCCAAACAAAAACCATCAGTCACCAAAAAAAAAAAAAGCCCACCCACACACAACAGACACTCACACTCTTTGTCTCTACCACCACATCACAGCCAAGACAAAAAAACACAAAAAAAAAAACCGTTTTAGCAGCTTAAAACAACATTTAGGAAAAATAACTGCCACAGTTCCACACTTCACACACACACATACACAATCATAATAGTTGACAATCAACTTACCTAGATACACTTGTTTTCCGCAATCCCTGCCACACAAACAGAACAAAAAAAAAACAAATCACATTTTGATTGTGGAGAAGAAAAAAAAACACAATTTTCATGAAATGGAAGGAAATTATTAATCACTAACCATATATGAGACTCCCAGCGACCCGTTCTTCTGTAGAAGGTGACTCCTCTATACTGAGAGCTCCTTGACCTCGGTCCTCGGCGACTCTTCTTCATAGGCTGAGAAACTTCCACTGATGATTTTCCGGTGCCAAGTGTTTCTGATTGGCAAAATTTCACACCTACCCAGTGAGCACGAGGGAACGTTGAGTTTCCACCGGTTCCACCACCAACGGTTCCAACCACCACGTCAGCATCTTCCACCGGAAAAAATTGTCTAGTCACAGGTGGGTGATCACTGTCCATGGACTCTTCTTCATTTTGGGTCACAGAGAACCCGAAAATCTTGCTCCTACGTTTCTTCATGCTTCTTCCACCACCAACACCAACACCAACACCTTCTTCATCTTCTTCTTCTTCCTCGTACTCTTCTTCTTCTGATCCGTCTCCGATGACTACTGCGGAAGAGCTTGAATTGGAAACAGATCCAACCCTTTTGCCTTTATTGTTGTTGTTGTCATCATCTCCATCTATGGAAGTCTTATTGAGGGAAGAACAGCCTTCTTCGGATTCCTCGTCCTTGTTAATCCTCTGATCGGGTGAGTCGTTGAGATCCCACATTCTAACATTAACCGAACCTGGCAAGCAAGCAACCAACCCAGATGTATGTCTGATTCCTCACTCCCACTTTAAAAGACCAAACCTTTATTTTGTTTTGTTTTGTTTTGTTTTCTCTCCTCTTGTTTTTAATTTAACTCTAGTTGGATCGAGAGGAAGAAATTGAGAAACCAAGATTGTGTTGTTGTGTTTTTGTTGTCGTGGTTTGAGAATAAAATAATGGGAGATGCGAGGCTGGGAATTGAGAGAAGGAAAAATCAAACCTAGGACGAGTGAAAGAGAGAGAGAGAAAGAGGTAGGTGTTGCAAAAATGTAGTAAAGGAGATGTTCAAAGATCTCTGTATTCCACAACTGCCCAATACAGCATAGACGAGGCCAGTTTGAGCAAGCTTAGACGAAGGCATCTCAGCCTCTCCTTAACACACTCTCTCTCTCTCACCACTTGCTTCTCTCTTTTCTTTTCAATGTGACTCATTATTTCCACTCTCTCTAAATGGTCCTTTTTTTTGTCATTCGTCACTCGAAAAAACAATTATTTTTATTTTTATTTTTATTTTGTGTTTTTTTCCATCTGATTTCATTAAATTTTTATTAATTTTATTGATAATTAATTTTATCAAAAAATTAATTAATTATTTTTAATGAGATTTTTTTTTCAATCATATTTTTTAATTTATAAAATTTGAAATTAAAATTTTATTTGAGTCTAATATCACTTGATTGTGATTTTATTTTTGTGCTCGGTCCTTCCTTTCATTTTTTTTCTTTTTTTACTGTTTTTCCCTCTATTTATTAGAGACGGTGTCAGAGAGTTAAATACAAGTTGGGAAAATAGGGAAAGAAAGAACCATCTCTTTCTTAAACAACTTTCCCACGTTAACCAAATCGAAAAGCATCCCGGGGTTGTCTTTCTCCCTCGTCTTTCTGGCGCCTAATTACCCAGTAATGGAAATAGACAGCGCGAGGAGTCCTAAAGAAAGATAAATTACTCAAAATTAGCGTTTGTTATTGTTAGCATCCAAATTCTAATCGTTAATCATTTCGATGAGCAAAGCACCTTCAAGCGTTTTTATCTTTTTAGGATTATGACTACGTTTTACCATGTGGGGAGGACAAAACAGGAAAGTAATTAGGGTGGTGGAGAAGGGTATTTTGGGGAAGGAATTCCTTGAAATATTAAATAATTGTATTGATTTACTGTATGAGGTTAGGATCACACTTTTTACGCATTTCTCTTGACACATATTCTTTTATTAATTAAAATTTATAAATCAGAAAAAAATCATTAAATAAAAAATAACATCTACAAAAATTTATAATTTATAATTAATTTTAATCAATAATAAAAAAATACATTTAAAAAAACATATTAAAAAGTGTATTCTAACATTTGTTTCTTATATGCGACTCTACAAGAGCACAGTATGCAATGCAAAGAAAGAAAGAGTGAAGGGGTTTGAGTTTGTGATAGGTTTTGGCATCAGAAAAGGAAATGAGAATAATAGTGGTAAAAGGAAACTCTTTCTAGAAAAGTCCCATCCAAGAGTACGGGAAGAGGGCCACCTTTGCCTCTTTCGTTCTCCAAGCGACCAATGCCCTTCCTACGCTGTACCTTGTATTTATGACACTTTCTTGCACACTACTACCTCACTCTCCTCAAACTGCGCGTGTTATCCCCCACCCTCGCTGTAATCTTTGTTTTCCTTCCAACGAAAAAAAAAGAAAGAAATGCCTAGCATAATTCCGTTTCACATTTTTCCTCAAACGGCTCAAAGACTTAGAATTTATTGAAAATTAGTATTTTTGATAGATTTTATTTTTTATTTTATAATTTTATCTCCTGATTTATATTAATTAAAAAATAAAAGCTAAAAAATTAATAATTTTTAATTAATTCTAACTAAACATAATTTTTTTAAGGATAATATTAGAGAGAATGTTATTATTATTTCCCAAAATATATATATACTACTTTCTAAAACATGTGTTTTATGTTACTAGAATTTTAATATGTTATTTAAATAACATAAAACATGTGTTTTATGTTATTTAAATAAATTGTAAAGTATATTTCGCTGAATTTTAAAATTCATTTCTTTTGTCAATTTGTTTTCTTTTCTGCTTTTTGTTTCATAATAAGTTTACTAGGATTTGAAATTATAATTTGTCTTGCCTTCTAGATTTAGTATGTATTATATAATAATGTCAGATTTAGATTAGATCATTTGACATATGGATTAATGGGTCTCAACTAGATCAACCCAATAAAAATCAAAGGGTACGTACACAATCCTTCGACCACAAACGTTATGGCACGGATAAGTTAAATATGTGTTGATTTCAACTTAAAGACAACCATAGGGTATCAAAGGATACATAGTCCCTTAACCTCACACGTTGTGATGCGAAAAGGCTAAATATGTGTAGATCTCACTCAAAAACAACCAGAGGATACAAAAGGATACACAATCCTTCAATCTCAAGCACTAGTAATGTGAAATACTCAAGCATGACAAAGGATATAACATCAGAAGAGTACACTTTTCATTTTCTCAACACAACTTTTTTTTATCTTTGATCTCATTTATAAAATGAGTTGTAATCAACAACTACCTCAAAAGGTAAGGTGGGATGGAATGAGGTTAAAAATAAAAGAGAAAAAAAATAAAAAATAAATAAAGATAAGTGAGAAAGCAATATATGTATGATAAGTAATATGCTAAAAAATAGAAATAAATAAGAAGAAAATAAAGTGAAATAAAATTAAAAATTTTAAATAGTGTATATTTATAAATTTTCTTGTAAAATCATGAACATAAAAGGTTTAACTCATACAAAGCCTCACAGATATTCTTTAGAAAGAAATTTAGAAGTTAAAGCACACATTTAAAACAAATTTTTATTTCAATTGAGCCTAAGCTCATAAGAAGATTATATAGAAACTACATGGGGAGTAAGAAATCTCCAAAAATTAGAAATTAAAAAGTTGACTAAGTAGGAGAATGCTCATATATCACTATATTCAACCCGGCCCAAATCACATGCAATGTTTACCAAAACGTTTGCAAACCTATTCTTCCTTGTAAATATGAGTCACTTAAACTTGTCAATTCCTATTGGTAGTGTACTTACCAAAATCCGGAGCTGACCCATGTCAGAATGGAGGTGACCAAGAGGGACTCCTAGATCTCGTCCACTGGATTATGAGTTCCTTTTGTTAGGAGAACAAGAGGAGGACCTGCAAAACAAAGGACTCCAACGCTCAAGTAAGTACGTCAGTTAATGGAGAATGAGTGAATGAAATGGGTGAGATGGAACCTGCTACTTATGTAACATCCTCAAAATTATATATTGAATTTATAATTATAATTGAATTGTGGAAGTGTGATAATACTTGGATATTTTTGGTTAAAGAAGAAATTACAAAAATACCATTGGACATTTTAGAAATGACAAAAATACCCCTAAGATGAATGGCAAAATTACCAAAATGCCCTTAGGCCAGAAATGTCCAAATATCTTTAGAAATTTTGTAGAAACCAGATGAAATTATAGAATACACTTAGCTGACTAAGTATCAAAATATTTTACAGAAAACTCTAGAATAAAATTTCTATGAATTTTATAAGATAACAACTTTGAGACTTTATTCAAGAAAATTCAAGAATATGGAAAAATGACACATGTAGCATGAAAGGAAGAAAAATTTGTCTTCCTCCCCTTTAGATTGATGAATCACGTGAAGCATAGTGTAAAAGGGGGGAGAAGTTTCTTGAATAGCCACTTGGAAAGACAAGCCATAGGATAAATACAAGTGGAAGGACACTTGTATGGCATGGATACAAGCAACATGAAAATGAAGCAAAAATCTATCTCCATTTATCTAGCCTTCACGTGAACCATGTAAAAGATAGGAGAATCTTCATGAATTGGACAATTGGTGGAAGAAACTTCAAGAAATGCCAAGTAAGTGGACACTTGTAAAGGGAAGATTATGATGAAGACAAGTGTAATGACAATTGTAAGCAACATAATGAATCTTGAAGATTTTTTTAATAAAGTAAAGGACTCATAATGAACTTAGTTAAGATCTAAAGGAATAAGAAGTAATTCAGTTAGGATGAAACTAAATGAAGATAATTTAGTTAGAATGGAACTAAATGAAGGTAATTAAGTTAGGAAGGGCAAAAATGTCCTTGAATATTAAATTATTTTCTAAACACTATATAAAGGGAGGGGGAGGGGGGACCTTAAGTGAAAACCATTCTCAAAGCATTCCTCCTACCCCATTCACGTGAATCCTCTCCCTCATATCACTTTCATTTCACTTTCATCTTTCCTTTTAAAGCTTGAATCAAGTAGGAAAAGAAACCCCACCACCTTGAAGAAATTTCATGTAAAGCTAACAACCTTAGGAAGAGTTTGACAAGCTTAGAAGAAGGATATCAAGGCTTCATCTCTTAGAGGACTTCCCAAAGAAGGCAGCCATTTTTCCATTCCATTTTCAAGACTCAAACTCACTTGAGGTAGGCTAGGCTTCAATCTCTAGTTAAGCATTTGTTTGGATTAACCTATATGCCTAAATGGGCAGATTTATGGTTATTATTTAGGCTGGAAATTTATGTCATTTGAAGGCTATTTTATGATGTGGAAATGTTGATTTAAACCATAGGATAGGTAATGATTTATATATTGAAATATTAGTGATATTTGGAGTCACACTTGATGATTTTGAAAGTGATTTGATGACTTTTGGGCTGTTTGTTCATATTTTTACTATGGGAATGTTTTTAATTAATTTTTAGAAGTAGAGGTTGAATGGTATGTAGTTAAATGGTTCAAAAGCTTGAGTGATTAAATTTGAGGATGAAGTAGTGAGGTGGTAGGTGAAAGGAGAATTAACATGCATACTAGGCTTTAATCTTTTCCTGTGAAGGTATTAGAAATTATTTATATTGTGGATTCTTAGTTAGATCACTAACATGATTTTCTGTAGTTGAGGATATTCAATGGTTATGCCTAAGTTGGTAATGATCTTATTTGAATAACATATGGTGGTTTAACCATACTTAAGGTACATATGATGTTATGATAAAAATATCTTTTCATAAGATGATATGTATTTTGTTATGGATGCATGTTGATGTGATAGGTTGATTCATGTTTCCAAGTCCAGTACGAGATTTTGTGAAACTGAATCTGATACTACATACAGTACGATATGTAGTGCCCAGGTGCAGATATATGGCAAAATTCATGTATGTTTGCGTAAGACGATCACAACGTCTACATCCAGTACGAGGTGTAGCTACATACAGTACGATATGTAGAGGCCATTTTCACCCTGGGATAGTTCATTTCATGCATTCATATAGTTTGTATATTTATTTTATGGATTTGTTGGAATATATTAATGATGTACTAACGTACTAACATGTTCGGTGGTTTAGCCTTGCCTACTGAGAAATTTTTATTTCTCACTAGATTTGTTTCATTTTTTTTAGATGGCAACTGTGGTCAATTTCCTTGATGACCTGAGTCGGTGATGGCGTAGAAATGAAGAAAAATGAAGTAGACTTTTGTTTGGAAAAACTTGTACTTGTTCAATAATGACTTTTGTAACAAGGATTGTGGTTACATATAATATATTAGTTTCAAATCTTTTGTAAGTTATACGTTTTTAGAATTAATAATTATACGCTTCTTAATTTTTTTTAATAATAATAATAAGATTAATAATATCTGGTAAAATTTTAGGTCGTTACAAGTTATAGAGTGGAGTAAGAGTTATGAGTCCTTGTTTGTCGGGACTGTTACAATGGTGTAATAACCCTTGCAGATAATTACTAGCTTGTAGATAATAGCTAGTAGATAAGTTGTGGCTTATAGATAATTGCTTGTAGATAATTGTATCATATAGATAATATGTATCTTATAAATAATTGAGTATTTTCCACTTGATAAGGAGGTGCAACATTATCATTAATATTCAAATAGTGAGGTGTTAGAGATAACCTGTTTAACCTAGTAGCTTAACTACTAAGGGCGAGATGTCTGTGCTCCTATGTGAAAAGAATATGAATACTTCACACTTAACCAAGAGGAGGGTGAATTGGTTAAACCTTGGTATATTAAAAATTTCTTTAATCAAAATCAAAGTTTCTAGGATCTTTATCACTTTTCAAAACCAAGAAACCTTATTCAACCAAGTAGCTCAGCCCCAAGGAATTCAATGAATCAAAATTGACTTTGTTGGTCAAGCAAATGAATCAAGAAACAATTAAAATGAAGAGGATAGAGATAGAGAATCAATACACAAACAATTTATACTGGTTCACTTCAAAACCATGAAGTTACATCCAGTTTCTTCCAACCAACACTAGGTTAGAGTTCCACTATTATAATTTTC
>QARZ01000584.1:125037-135237 GCA_013407115.1 Glycine latifolia | reverse complement strand
GTGGAACTCTAACCTAGTGTTGGTTAGAGTTCCACTATTATAATTTTCAGTTCTTACAATCAATTATAATGTCTCCCTTCATCAACTCTAGATAAAGTGCAGAAATCTAAAACCCTATTAGATTCTAAGAGACAAGAACCTGAGAACACTACTCAGTTCTTCCACCTAGAGAACCCCTTCTCTAGTTACAAGCAAGAACTCAATTACAATAGCCAAGTTACAAAGAAAATTCAAAACGAAAATTGCAATTAGATTAAGGAGAGAAACAACCTGATGATCCAAAGTATGCAATGCAAAATGAAGTTACCAGATCAGGTTGAATGATTAAAAGACAATAAGCACAGCTTTCCTTAATCTTGAAATGGTTTCAAGCTCCAAGAATGACTTAAACACACATGATCAATGCACAATGGAGCAAGACACAATTAAACCCTTAGAAAACACTTTAGAATGCTCACAAGACTGTTTAAGCTCAAAAAATACATATGGTTAATGTTCCATAAAGTTATCAAAGCAGCTGAGCATCAATCCTATTTATAACAACTTTTCGTAACTGCCTATAATCGATTAAATCACCATTTTAATCGATTAAAACACTTATGTAATCGCTTAAATCACCATTTTAATCGATTAAAATGTTCATGAGTTTTCTGGGTTTGAATAACGAGCAAAATAATCGATTATTTTGAGCTGTAATCGGTTATTCCAATAGCACTGTGTTTTATAAAAAGCTTGTGTAATCGATTACGAAACATGGTAATCGATTATTTCAGTGCAACATGTTTTTCTTAAAGCATTGTGTAATCAATTATGAATCCTAGTAATCGATTATTCCAGTAGAACCATCTTTTCAAAAAGATTATGTAATCGATTACAAATAATGGTAATCGATTAAAGTGTTCATGAAAGCTTTTCCAAGTTTGAAAACGAATAATACAATAAAACATATAATCAATCAACATAACACACACATAAAACGCCCAACTTAGCAACTTGAAATTCCTGGGCGTTACAACAACTCTACTGTGGTATTCATGGCTAAGAATAACAAAAGTGGAAGTCGAAATAAACACATCGACATTAAGTACTTAGCCATAAGAGAACATGTTAAAGAAAAGAAAGTGGTCATTGAACACATTAGCACTGAGTTGGTGATTGCTGATCCTTTGACTAAAGGCATGCCACCAAAGAATTTTAAGGATCATGTAGTTCGAATGGGACTTGGTTCCATGATATGATTTCATTGTAAGTACAGTTGTTATTTTTGAAACTCTCATTTAGTTTGATATTTTCTCATATGGTTTTGTGCACATATGCATTTATTTATTTTGAGAAATGTCATTAAGCTTTGATCTGGAATAAATATATTATTTATTCATTAAGTTGCGAGCTAGCATTTACAGACTTTATATATTGTGGTACATGGAAGATAATATTCGCTATTAGAAGACCTATCGCCATGACTCGTATATTTTGTTTCTTTTTATGACTAATGTTGGGTTAAATGGACCAAGTGGGAGAATGTTGGTTTTTTGTTTCCAAAAAGATATTCCATAAAGATAGGAATGAAAATATGAAGGTTTAGATATTCAGTTTATATCTTTTATTCTATAAAAATAGGAATGTTTAGATATTCAGTTTATATCTTTTATTCCATAAAGATAGGAATGTTTAGATATTCAGTTTATATCTTTTTAGGGGAACTGTTTTTGTATGTGGTCCATTTACTGGCCATGTTCACCCACTAACTCATTATCTTATCCCATTAAAGGTTGAGTTCTGTGATGGGCAAAACTCTATAAATAGAACTGGACACTACCTCTTTTAGATTACCAAGCCTACTCCTCTCTTCAGAAAACACACCATCGATTTTGAGTGAGTGAGGGTCTGGAAAACTAAAACTCCTAAGATTACTTAAAGGTCGATAACAATGGCTGGAGGTAGGTACCTCTAAAATTTATTTTTCTTTTTTGCTTTTGCTGTTTGATCTGAACGTGTTGTTTATGTTTATTAACATGTTTAGACCAATATAAATGTTTTACACCTCTAGGGTAATATCTAGCTTTGAAAATGTGAGCCACCATAGCTTTCGGGTTAGCCATGAAATGACACCCTTACTTTCCCAAAAACGCGAAGTTGAATCTGTAGAAATTCTAGAACCCCATACCACCTACAATCTTGCTCGCGACCAACCTATCCCAACTCATCTAGTGAATGCCTTTGTGAGCATTGTGACTTGCACCCTACCATAATGAGTTGAGCATTTTTTGGAGTTGACATAGAAGTTGGAAATAGGTAGATGCCCATGGTGTAGTTCATCATGGTCTGAGCCACCGACTTTATCATTATCTCTCTACTTTCCTGCGACAAAGCTTTCCCATGCCACGATCTTAGCTTACTCCATAATCACTCTTTTATGTGCCTAAAAGCAACCTTCTTGTTTCGGCCAATAAGAGCTAGGAGGCCTAGGTAATTAACTCTCATGAACCCTTCATTAACCCCCATAATAAAGAGAATATTAGGCTTGGCACTCAAGTTCATATTGTGGATGAAAAATGCTTCAAACTTTTGCAGATTTAAAGATTGTCCCAAAGCTAATTCATAGGTATTAAGAATCTTTCTGAGAGTGTCTCATTGAGGAGCAGAAGCACAAATGAAGAGTAAGAAATTATCCATGAAAAGAATATGCAACACTGTAGGGGCACCTTAATAGATTTTAATCCCATTTATCTCCCCATTTCTTTTAGCTTCCTTGACAAAAGATGATAGCCCATTTGCACATAAGAGATAAAGATAAGGTGAGAGGGGTTGACTTGTCTCAAACCCCTCCCTGACACAATAAGATCATAAGCATCTTCATTGATGAGCACTTGATAATGGACAGAAGTGATACAAAACATCATCCGTTTGACCCAAGTTTCAGCAAACCCCAATTTCAATATCATTCGCTCCAAGCATTCCCAACTAACTCTGTCATACGCTTAACTTATGTCAATCTTCAAAGTTATCTCTCCCTTAATTGTTGCCATGCATTTTGCATTTCATATGGTGGAATATTTTATTTGCTTTCAAAGCATTGTCTAAGACGTTTCTCCCTTTAATGAAGGCTGCTTGTTCCTCTGAGATGCACTTCCCCATAACTCATTTGAGACGATTAACGAGTGTCTTTGAAAGTATTTTATAAACCACGTTGCACAAAGAGATTGACCGAAAATCCCACATAGTTGTAGGATGCTCACATTTGGGAATCATGGCAATATTAGTTCCATTCACAGGTTCTAGATATTATCACTCTCCAACCAAACCTTGCACTCGACTACAATTTCCTAAACCTCCAGTAAAACTTCGAGTTCAGACCATCAGACCCCAACTCTTTGTCTAGATGCATCTGGAGCATGGTCTCTCTAAAGTCCTTCGAGGAGAAAGGGGCAATCAGCAACTCATTGAAATAACCCTCCGTTGTTAACATGATATTAGCATGAGCAGTGATGTGATTATAGCACCGTTTTCCAACCGCCAAGACTTTATCTTTTTTCTTCTCTTTCTGGCAAATGCCAAAGCATGGAAGAAATAGTTGTTTTGGTGTCCACCCTTCAACTAGAAGATCTTGGATTGTTGCCTCTAAAACACTTCCTCTTGGATCAATAAGTCAAACAATTTTGTTTTAAGAGAACTGAAATGCGTTACCGATTCCTGATCACTTCTCACATGAGTAACCTCTAAATCCTTTTTACAACTAATCGTATCATCTTTGCATCTAAATTTAAGCTTCCTACCCCACTCAAATAGATTTTTGCAATATCTATCAAGTTTACTAATAGCCTCACAATCAATATCTGAAACCCAGCTACCAGTAGTTATTTCCTCCCAACCTTGCTTATGCAACCAAGCATTTTTGAACTTAAAAGCTAGTCTATAAACAAAGGTAGCTTTTTTATCGTTGCAAAGACAAATAGAAGAGTGCTCTGAAATGGGGGGCAATCAAATTATGTAGCCTTGCCTCAGATAAAAGATCAAACCAAGCATCATTGACTATCCCTTTATCCAATCTCTCCTCCACAACCCTTTTAGTGTTGGATTAAGGGGGAGCTACTTCAGGAATGTGAAGAAATTTGATTCAAGATTTGGTTTTGAGCTTTCAACATGCAAAGGATAACTTGAAGACAATTTAGGATAAAATGTGTAAGAGAAAAGCAATTCTGGTGATCCAAGTGCATTGCATTCATTTATATTCAAACTTAATTAAGTTAACAAAAACACAAGGCATTAACAATTTAACTAAGATTTTAAATTAATTCAAAGGTTTTAAAGAAAAAGCATTTCTCACTGCAATAATCGATTACAGTAATGGTTTAATCGATTATTTTATTCTTCATCAAATCTGGAAAACCTTCAAGAACAGTTTAATCGATTACCATGTCGAATTAATCGATTATTTGAGCCAGGTTTTCATATAAACTGCCTTGTTGAACTCTTTAATCGATTATGATGAAGTTGTAATCGATTAAATGCCTATATATGATTTTAACACTGCACTGGATTAATCGATTACCATGTTTTGTAATTGATTATCTAAAGCTTTCTGAAAATACACTATGACTGGATTAATCGATTACCAGGCTTCGTAATCGATTAAATAAACTTTTTGAAAAATATGCTTTTATTGAAATAATCGATTATAGCTCGAGATAATCGATTATTTGGCTCGTTATTCAAACCCAGAAAACACATGAACAGTTTAATCGATTAAAATGACAATTTAATCGATTACCTTGTTAATTTAATCGATTATTTGGCGCATCTTAATTGATTACTGGCGGTTACAAGCTTCTGTTATAAATAGAATCTTGGCTCAGCTGTTTTTCTAACTTTGTGGAATATTACCCATTTGAATTTTCTGAGCTTAAACAGTCTTGTGAGCATTCTTAATTGTTTTCTGAGGGTTTGATTGTGTCTAGCTCCATTATACATTGATCATGTCTACTTGAGTCACTCTTGGAGCTTGAAACCATTTCAAGATTAAGGAAAACTGTGCTTCTTGTGTTTTAAACATTCAACCTAATCTGGTAACTTCATTTTACATTGCATACATTGGATCATCAGGTTGTTTCTCTCCTTAATCTGGTTGTAATTTTCGTTTTGGTTATTTTCTTGGATTTTGCTATTGTAATTGAGTTCTTGCTTGTAACTAGAGAAGGGTTCTCTAGGTGGAAGAACTGAGTAGTGTTCTCAGGTTCTTGTCTCTTAGAATCTAATAGGGTTTTAGATTTCAGACTTTATCTAGGGTTGATAAAGGGAGATATTGTAATTACTTGTAAGAACAGAAAATTAAATAGTGGAACTTCAACCTAGTGTTGGTTGAAAGAAACTGGATGTAGCTTCATGGTTTTGAAGTGAACCAGTATAAATTGCTTGTGTATTGATTCTGAATCTACTCTCCTTATTTAAGTTGTTTCTTTCATTTGCTTATCTTATAAAGTCAGTTTTGATCCATTGAATTTTAAGGGGCTGAGCTACTTGATTGAATAAGGTTTCTTGGTATTGAAAAGTGATAAAGATCCTACAAACTCTGATTTTGATTAAAGAATTTTTAATTTGCCAAGGTCTAACCAATTCACCCCCCTCTTGGTTAAGTGTGAAGTATTCATATCATTTTCATTTAGTTCCTCTACTATTAGCCCAAGTAAAAGGAACCTTTCCAAGGCTATATCATGAAATCCTCAATCCACAATCGCTTGCCTGAAACCCTGTAAAAGCCACAGGCCTCGAAAAATTCCAGCTTAAGGTTTTCATTTGTCCTATCAAGCCAGGGGACCAGGACTTGCCAATAAAAAATGCCTGAACTTTTCCACTGTGAATCCTCTCCTGAAATTGCTCCTTTCAAACTCTAATAAGCCAGCACTGGAACCTCCATTAAGAGCCTCCCTTCTTTCTACGTTTCTTCTCCACTCCCTTGTCACTGCTCTCCTCCTGATTCGGGTTAGTAGTCTCTATTGGTGTTTGAACAACAACTATAGCATAAAGGTTCGTCTCCTGGGTTTGGCCTCTTGAACTTGTAGTTCCCCACATCTAACTGTTTCAATCAAATGTTTGATGTAGTCTTACCTTGGCTTTTCATTTGATTCGATGAGTTCTCTCCACCCCCTTTGTTAAGTCGAAGGACATTTATGTCTTAAGACGAATCAAGACCCTTAATTATTTTGATTAAATTTTAAAAAAAATACAAAGGTTAAAGGTTTCATCTTATGAGAAATATGTGTCTGATGTTTCATATCTAATACTATATTAGAACATGCCTTGAGAAATTTGCGTCTGATATTTTAGATGATAAGCAGATAGAGTCATGATTTGATACGACATTTAAGATACCATTTGATATTGTGTCTGAGACTTCTTTTACAGAAACATTCTCATAGGATTTGTCAAATTTTATGGAAAATAAATGAAGTCAAGGTTTGAAATTCCTCAATTGCCACCAAAAGAAAAGCTCTGCTGCACAGGATCTACTCTGACACAAGCAAGTGACTACCTGTTGTAGTACTCAACACGCAAGCTTTGAAGAGAGAATTCTATGCATGAGGAAAAGACATGCATTTAATGCAAACATTAAATGCCCCAACAACCACATTCATCAAACGAAGATCAAATAAAGAAATTTACTTGTTGTGAGACAACAAACACTTAAAGATGAGACATTTATAAACCAGAAACTTTGAAGACTTATAATAAGAATCTAGCATGAAAAACATTCATTATTCTTTTTGCAAAAATCTTTATGTATATTCCTGTAAAGTTAGAAAAATCTTTCAAAACACCTTGAACATATTGAGAGAAAAAGACTAAGTGTTGATTGTATATCCGTCTATAAGATGATTCTAGATTTAGTCTCTGAAGAAACTTCAACCACAAATCTATTCTAATTTGTTTAGAGCCAATAGTGGCTTGGTAGGACAAAGAATGCTTGGTGTTAATCAAGCTTGGGGTAAAAATTGATTTGTAGAGCCAAAAGTGGTCGTAGCACAATACTCGTAACTTGTGAGAAGTTAGTGGAACTTGGTGTTTTGCTAAGAACTGTACATAATCTCAATGGTAGAGATGAACCAGTATAACTTTTCGTGTTTGATATTTTCTTGCTTTCCTTCTGCTTTCAACTGACCTAGGGTATGAATTTGTTTTTAGGCATTTGAAACCATCTTGTACTTTATGTGTTTGTTTTTCATTATCTAAGTGTGTTTTTCATAAGATTTGTTATCTATTTCATAAAATTTCTTCTTTAGATGAAATACTTTGATTGTGAAAAGGTTTTAAAAATTGTTAAAATCAAAATTCAACCACCATTCTCTTGATATTTGCCTTTACTCCCTGTCTCCTTATTACTCATCCCATGTTTACACCTCCCCTATCTTCTTAACCTTTTGATCTCAACCATCTCCCACGTCCAAAACTCCCCTTTCTTCTCAAGTTAGCTCCTAGCTCCATAGGTGGACCTCAGCATCTCCTTCTTTTTCAAAAAGTAATGGGCAAAACTTACGGCAAAAAAATTAAAATATAGCAATTTTAATAAAACAATACCAAAATATTGCAGTTTTGAAACTAATTACGGATCTACTACTGCCATTCACGTCGGCCCAGGACATGATTGATCACGTCCATCCACGACGCGATTCAGGCCCATTCACGTCCCCCAGGCGTGTTTAATCACGTCACCACCAGGCGGGATTGAGGCCCAGTCACGCCCCCCAAGGCATGACCCTGCTATCCTATATAAACCTCTATTTTAGCATTTGCTCTCCACTTCCGCATCTCTCTAGCTTTTGTTCTCTGACTTCTCTCTAGATTTCGGGTTTTAATTCGAGGCTTTCTGCAGCGAACCTCTGTCAGTCAACTAAGTGTTGCTCAAATATATGCTTTTTAAATTACATGAAATATATTATATTGTTGTCTTAGAGAATTGTTATTGATCCAGAAAATTGTTAGTGACTTAGGTTTATTGGAAATAGTAACTTGTTAGTTGTTATAGGGTTATTGTCTTACAATATTATTAGTTAGTGAATTAGGTTATAATTAAGTACCTCTGCAAGGTTATGACCTAGGTTTTAGGGTTTAGGGTACTATTAGTTGGTGACCAAGGTTTTCATTAGTTAGTTTCATAGGTTATGACCTAGGTTTAATGACCTAGGTTTTCATTAGTTAGTTACGTAGGTTATGACCTAGGTTACGTTATGACCTAGGTTTAATGACCTAGGTTTTCATTAGTTAGTTACGTAGATTATGACCTAGGTTTATTGGCTTACAATATTAGTAGTTAGTCAATTAGGTTATCATTAAGTACCGCCGTAAGGTTATGACCTAGGTTACATAGGTTATGTTACGTAGGTTATGACCTAGGTTACAACATTAGTATCAATTTTTTCAAATAATTTTTCGTCCGAATTAAATAAATTATCATAATATGCTTATAGATTTTTCTGTGTTACAGGCGTGATCATGCTCCTGTCATATATAAAAAATGTCTGGAGATGGTGATTTTGTCCGTATTGTTTTATATTATAATGGTAGGAAAATTGAGAGCCGACGTGGTGTTATTTTCGAAGGAGACAAAAGGGGAACACGTATCAAGCGCAACTCGACCATTGACGAATTGCATCAAAAAATCAGTCAAAAGTTAGTTCTTAAAGGTAATCAATCTATCACTATGGTCACTGCAAGAATATGGTGCGATGATAAATATATCATCATAAAAGTAATAGACGACGAAGATGTAGAATTTGTAATAGGCGAATTCTTCAACCAATCAAGGAAAAATTTCTTAGAGTTGTACGTGGATTGTGCTGGAGTAGAGGATGTGGCTTTACCAATGAGGTCAGTTGATGTCAATTATTCTCGTGGGGCGTCAGCATCTGCTGCTCCACTTGTTAATCTGTCTATGGAAGATGAAAATGACCCTACTTAGGTTATGGATGACGATATTGACGATGATGATGATGAAAATTTCGCAATGGAAGATCGCCTTCTTGCCGAGAATGCTAGTGCTTCGGATAATGATGAGGATGATGGTCGAAGCGCAACTGAAATACAAGTAGATTACTTAGTGGTGAGAGAGCATGAAACCCAACCACAAGAGGATGCAGGGGAGTCTGAATTACCACAACAATGTCAAGGTGTGTTACCAAACAATAGTTACTTACATATATGTTTGTTTATTGTTTATGTTTTTTTTTGTAACAAAAATGGGAAATTGCACATGTAGGCGAGGTTAATAACACTTTTTGGGATGGAATCCCATATTATACATACATTGATTGGGAGCATCCGAGTGAACAAGATTCTGGCACTGGTTCAGCTTCAGTTGAGGGTCCATGGGTATTAGGGAATAAGTTGTTTGTGAAACAGGAATTTGCATCACAAGCAGATGTGCAAATGGCAATCAAGCGAAACCTCATGAAGGAGCATCAGGAAGTTGTTGTGGTTGAAAGTACGCCGACAAAGTTAATCCTGAAATGTCGTGCGCATGACCAGAATTGTTCGTGGAGGGTTAGGGTAATGAAACCAACGTACGGTGAAAGATGAGTGGTTACCAAATAGGGTGGGGATCACATTTGCTTAAATGATCACATTTCTCAGGACCACAGACAACTTGATACTGATGTTATTGTTTCACTTGTACTAGGTAAGTTTTTGGATGAGAATTAATGATTTTATTATTGTTATTAATGATAACGTGATTTTTTTTTGTTATTAGGGATGATAAAGCATGATCCATCATGTTCAATTGGACTCATCCAAGAAAGGATAACTCATTCCTATGGATACAAAGTTTCATATAGAAAGGCATGGTATGCAAAGCAGAAAGCAATGGCAATTAAATATGGTGATTGGGAGGAATCGTATGCATTTTTGCCGAGGTGGTGTGAATATATGGTTCGCTGTAGTCCAGGTTCTGTTTATCATCTTCAAACAAAAAATCATTATGTGGCTCATAGAATCGTTCATGGAAAATGTGTGTTTCACCGCATTTTTTGGACCTTTAGACAATGTTGCGAGGCTTTCAATTTTTGTAAGCCGGTTATTCAAATTGATGGCACTCATTTATATGGCAAGTACAAAGGAAAATTGTTGATTGCCACAGCTTAGGATGGAAATAATGAATGTTTGCCACTTGCATTTGCTATTGTTGAGGGTGAGACGTTGGAAGCTTGA
>QARZ01000584.1:79227-99373 GCA_013407115.1 Glycine latifolia | reverse complement strand
TTAAGCGTAATCCATTTAGTAGTAGCCTTTGATTTATTTCCTTCAGTATCATGAACTACCTTCAAAGCACTGCTTAAGATAAAAATGCATGCATATTGTACAATTAACATATTCATGTGTTAGAAATAATAACAGAAATGTGTTACAAAATTACAACCTACCTGTTAATAATTGCTTGCAGGTAGTTATCAGACCTATTGTGCAATGAATAGAACAACACGACAACATTGGCCTTAGGACATATGACGACCAATTGCCAATGTGAACTGCGTTGGAGAAAAATAAGTTATTATACTGCATACATTAATTAAATTGTTTTGTACATTTTTACTTACCCATTCAAGTATGCTGCAAGGTAGACATCTTTATGTGAACTTTGCATCCATTTCTTTAGATAGTCCTCAGATTCAAATTGAGATTGCCCAGATCTCTGTATGGACTGTGGCTCGATGAATCCATACACATCAGGATGATCCGATTGCAGACATACCTCACTCATATGCCTATTGTTTATAAATAAAGTCAATTATGCATGAACATAAAACAATTAGTTATGTAATGTTAGCTACTGGACAGTGACTTACAGAATCCACAGTTGTATAACAGAGATGCTCAGACATTGACCACCATGGATGATCTAAGAAATATCCTCCTACTTGATGTACAATGGGAAATTGTCATTATGCACCCCTAACATGTTTGGGTCCCATGCCACCTGCAGAGGTGTGAAGAAAAGATTCGGGATGGTCAATGCGATCTGGTACAAGGGATCCTCAACACGTTCCGACTTATTTACAGGTTTCGTCGGTCCATGAGGTCCCTGTTTATCCTACACAGTTAACAAACATAAGTCAACAACCGTCTTAACTTTATATGAGACAAATGAATGTTAAATGACAAGAAAGAAGGTAGAAAGGAAATACCTTATTAAAAATAGGCTGTACAAGATGTGTCTGCCAAGCAAGGAAGGTGTTAAGGGCCTGCCCAACTAACTGAACCTCGTCAGTGGGTACAGGGACGCGAGCATTAGCATCTCAAACTTCCTCAACACCCATCTTTACCTGATCACTGCCCAGAGGGATGCTGTGCATGGTTGTCGACCCCTCGTAAAGTCTTCCAATAGCAACTAGGCAGGGAGAATTGTCATCGACATACAACCCACGCCTGTCAGATGCACCGGTGTCTGGGTCATTACCGGAGGGATCGACACAGCTTCCCTTGGTGCTGACACGGGCACCATAAGGACATGTCTGGACTTCTGGAGGCGGCATGGTTCCTTAAGACTGCATCTGCGACTGTAGCTGGCTGAAGGACATTAGTGATCGACTGCGTAAGTCTATCAGTGATTGACTGCTCCAGCTCTTCCCTGATGTTTTCTTTCAGTCGAGACAAGTCTTTAGGTGCCATTGATGACTTGGACTTGTGAGAGGATGATGGGGCTGGTCCGAAGTATTGTGTGATGGTCACACCGGCTCCAACAGCACGGACACGGCTGGGGTGCTCTAGTCGTCCGATGGCAGTAGTCAGGACATCCTGACGTTCACTGGTGACAAAGCTACCCTGTGTGGATTGCTTGTCCAGGGAATCCTGCAATGAATATAAGTAGAACATTAGTTTCGTAATTTGTGAGGCAAAAAATCATTAAAGGTGTATGAGAGGAGGGAGGTTTGACTTACAATCCTCTCTACAATCTCACATGCCACCTAAGAAGTCATTTGCCCCATTTTTTTGGTGCGAGCAAGCTTCCACTTCACATGTCGTCGCACAGGGGATGGAGGATGAATGATGGTCTCCGTGCTGTCATCACGAGTTGCTCCCTCCAATTGCTTCTTTTGTTTTTCCTCCATGAACCTCTTCTCTAACAACTCGTAACCCCCGCGAGACAACACGTGAGGGGCAGTGTTCAGCTTCTGGATGGCCTGGGCCTTCTTTCTAACATCCTGTAAGAATTACACATATAGGGTTAACAAAAAAAAATCCTATTTGAATACATAATTATGGAATTGTAAAACAATGTAAAATAACTAACCTCCCAGGAAGCGGCTCTACGACTCTGATAGAACTGGGTCCACTGTTCCTTACTAATGCCGTATTTTTCGCATACAGTGTTAGCATTGTCGTCCTTGCCTTCTGTCAAGACCCATTTCCTGGTCAGATCTGACTTAAACTGCCTCCAGCGCTCTCCGACTGCTGTAGAATTTTCTTCTTGGTCCGTTGGTTGGACGCTTCAGGTATATCAAATTCAGCCCACATTACAATGAAGTGAGTTTTACAGTTACAACAACATTTAAATTGTATAATTAAAACCAATGACAGTAGACCTTTAAGTTGTAATACCTGAATGTCCTCCCAAATCAACTCCTTCTGCGCTGTAGGAACTTCCTTCCAATTAGGAATCGTGACATCCACCTTGTCTCTAGCCACGATCCCTAGATAGTCCTCAATTTCTTTGCCTGAGGACCATCAGCCTTCCCAGTAGCTGGATCAACATGAAAAACTAGTCTGTCACCACCAGTAGCTCTAGTAGCCAGTAACCTCAGTCGTGTTGCTTTCCTAGTCTTCTTCGCTATAGACGGCGAAGGTCCTAACTGAAGAGGAGGTGATGACTTAACACGAGGAGGGGAGCTCGGTGGTGTAGTCATGATCCTGTTAAAAACAAAAACACAAATAAGTCAAGTTAAGTGACAAGTTAGGTTACATGTGAAATTGTACAAGTAGAAAAAATTTAACATAAAAAAAATTACATTAAGTGATGTTAATTAATTCTCCTTCATCATGATCATTACGATTTGCATGAATGTTGTCTACTTCATCTTCTCTGTTGACGTTAGGTATTTGTGTCGAGAATTGATTGACACCTGTATCAATGGTATTGTCATCATCGTCAAGATTAATACCAATGGTTTTTCCATGTAGTAGCACTGACCACCTTTCGTCACACAGATCTTGAACATAAAACACCTGTTTAGCTTGTTCTACCATGATGAAAGGTTCATCTTGATAAGCTAGCTTGTTAAGATCTACCAAAGTAAATCCCAAGTCCTCGGTTCGCATACCGCTACTGATATCAACCCACTTGCACTTGAAAACACAGACAATGACGGTAACATAATTAAGCTCCCAGATGTCATTAATGACTCCAAAGTAAGGCATGCATGCCAAACATGGATTGTGGTCATGCACAGTAGCGAAGTGTTGCGACTCGGCCCTTAAGCTAACCCCACTATTTTTCATTGTGCTCTTCTCATCTTGTTGTTTGGTGTAGAATGAATACTTGTTGATATCGTACCCTTGCCAACTTCTAACATTTCTTTTTGGCCCATCTGCTAACTTCCTCATTGTTTCAGATGCAGATTCATCACTAAATATTGTATATTTAAATCAATTCAGGAAAGTCTTGTTATGCTCTTTCAACAGCCTATTCTTCGTCATTCTTGGATTACTTTCCTTGAGTAATGCCTCATGACGAACCATGTATGGTAGGACTTCATTACTGTTATTCAAGACATACAAATGAGCTTGTTGCAATTCCTGCAAAGAAGGCGTTATAACATGCATCCCTCGTGTACCCTTTCCTCCCACTCTGTCGTCATGGCGCGACTCGGGAAGACCAACAGGTTTTGCTTTTTCAAGGTACTCTGAACATAATTCTACAGCTTCTTCGACAATGTACCTTTCAACTATGGATGCTTCAGGACGGTGTAGGTTTTTCGTATACCCTTTCAAGATCTTTATGTATCGCTCGATCGGGTACATCCACCGTAAATAAATGGGATCACACAGTTTAATTTCCCTCACCAAATGAACAAGTAAGTGAACCATTATGTCAAAAAATGAAGGAGTAAAATACATCTCCAATTGACACAAGATAATTGTCGCCTCTTCTTCCAAGTCATCTAACTTTACAGGGTCCACGACTTTCGTACAAATGGCATTGAAGAAAAAACACAGATGAGTTATAACATGCCTCACTTTGTTAGGCAAAATGTCTCGAATTGCCACGGCTAACAGTTGTTGCATCAACATGTGGCAATCATGAGACTTTAAGCCAACTAGTTTCAGATCTTTCATCTGTACAAGGCTCTTAATATTTGAAGAGTATCCCTGTGGCACTTTCACTCGGCGCAAACACTGACAGAAACTTATCTTCTCATTTCTTGACAAAGTGTGACATTTGGAGGCAAGTAAATTTTCTTACCATCGAACCTAGGATGTAACTGCTCATGTATACCCATCTCAGCAAGATCTTGACGAGTGTTCAAACCATCCTTTGTCTTGCCTTGAATGTTAAGCAACGTGTTGATGACACTGTCACACACATTTTTCTGCACATGCATAACATCAATACAATGTCTAACATCTACATCAGACCAGTATGGAAGATAACACAATATCGACCTCTTCTTCCATATGCAACTATTACCTTTGATCTTCTTTTGGGTCTTTCCAAATACAGTATGGATGTCCTCAACCCGCTCAAGAACTTGCTCATCGGTTAACGGAATCAGTGTAATTTCATGCTCTTGACTTCTATTGAAAGCTTTTCTCAATCGCTGATAAGGGTGAAAAGGTTTAAGAAAACATCGATGGCAAGTGTAAACAGTTTTTCTTCCATGTTTAAGTTGAATGTAACTTGTGTCTTGCTCACAAATAGGGCATGCACGATGGCCCTTAACACTGTATCCACTCAAATTCCCGTACGCAAGAAAATCATTAATGGTACAAAACAACATTGCGCGCAACTTGAATGCCTCCTTATGATACCCATCAAACACGACAATCCCCTCGTCCCACAACTTTGTCAAGTCTTCAATCAATGGACTAAGATAAACATCGATGTCATTTCCTGGCTGTCTTGGGCCCGATATCATCATAGACAACATCATGTATTTTCGCTTCATGCACAACCAAGGAGGTAGGTTGTAAATGACAAGCAAAACAGGCCACGAATTGTGCTGAGTACTTAAACTGCCGTAGGGATTCATTCCATCACTGAAAAGTGCAAGCCTAAGATTTCTAGGGTCTTCCCCGAATTTCGGATACAAACAGTCAATCTTCTTCCACTGGGAGGAATCTGCCGGATGGCGGAGCATTCCATCACAGTTTCTCCCATCTGCATGCCATTTAAGGTCTTTTGCATCATCTTCATTAGTAAACAGACACTTAAACCTTGGAATGATCAGAAGATACCACAACACCTTTGTGGGGGGGCTTTTCTTTGTGCTTTCATCAATGCTATAGTTGTCATCAACCTTTACTTTTTACCGTGATACCCCACACCTGGGGCATTTATGCATTTCTTGCAATTCATTTCTGTACAATATGAAATCATTAGAACAGACATGAATTTTCTGATACTTCATACCCATTGGACAAAGAATCTTGTTGGCCTGATAGTAACTTCTTGGCAACGTGTTTTCATCTGGAAGCATCTCCTGAACTACCTCAAGCAGAGAACTGAAGCTTTTGTCACTCCACCCATATCTGGCCTTGACATTAACCAGATTTAACACCATTGACAACAGTGTCAATGACTCTTTGCACCCCAGATACAATGGTTTCTTCGAATCACTTTCCAATGTATCATACATAGGGGCATGTGCTTGCTTGAAAGACTCATGTCCCAGATCATGAATCATATCCTCTAATCGATCTCCGATGTCAACATCAAGCTGTTTAGTTTGCGAGACCCTCAGCGTGTCTGTCAATTCACCATGCCATATCCATGTGGTATATGTCTTCTTAATCCCATCGCACAGAAGATGCTCACGTATGTCATCCAGTGCTTGGCGTCTTCCATTCAAACAATTGATACAGGGACAAAAATATTTTCCATCCCTATCCGGTCGACTTCTTTCCGAGGCAAATTGCAAGAAATGTTCAACGCCTTCCTCATACTCAACCGTGATTTGATTTGCGTTCATCCAACTTCGATCCATATAATTAATAACTCTGTGATACTCACAAAGTTATTCCATGCATGAAAACCTCACTTTTTTCATTCAAGGTGTGGCCCTATCCCATTCAGGAAGACATATTTTTATAGTATATTCATATGTATAGGTTGAGTTTCTTATCTTAAATTTGACGAAATTTCGGTAGCATTTCGCTTTGGTCTCCAAGTACACGACATGAAAGCGGTGACATGAGTTTCACCACAGTCAACTATGCACCCGAAGAACAAAGTGAAATACATTGTATCGAAATTTCATCAAATTTAAGAAAATAAACTCAACATATACATATTAATATACTATAAAAAATGAGTCTTCCCAAACTGTCCAAACAGACAATTCAAGAATCATTACAATGATTAATCCAAACTGTCCAGAAGAATCACTGTAATGAATCTCAAACGGGAAACTAAGGTTCACTCATAATGAACATTGACTATATATATAAAGCACTAGTAATTAATCACATAAAACAACTTACAAAACCACGCATATACATATAGAATCTCATAAAATTCTAAACACATTTGTAAGTACCTGTGGTGATGGTCACTGACAATCTACAAGGACGAATCTAGTGATGACGATGCAAAGTAGAAAATGACAACTGCCTAAAATGATGTTGAACATCAGAAACATGTTATCTTCAAAGACGACATACACACACAATTTTGCTGAGTTTATGAAAGACATTCCTACCTATGAAGATGGTGGCTAACAACAACAATGAATGTCGTGTTAAGGATGAAAAACCAAAAACCAAACCTGCCTACAAATTACAATTACAAATAGTCATTATCAACCTTTTAGAAAAACAATGAACACAAAATACATGAAAACTTGCATAGAAACAAGTATAGAAACACATGATTAACATTAACAAAAAGGAACAAGTCAAATAATTCTTGACCCACAGTGGAAGCACCGTCAAACTAACCTAAGTTAGATCCAGATCAGCTTAAAAATACAAAAATGCCCAAATCAGCTTCAAAGAATACCGTAATTACTTTGTCAAACACAAACAAACCAAAATTCTTGACCCATAGGAAAACCACTAACACAAACCAGTTGACTAGCATGGTATTAACAAGGGTACATATCAGCTTGAAAGCATAACCTAATGTGGTATTCAGTATCAAGTTTCATATGCTCGAGTCATAGTATCAAGGATTAACAGATTGTGGTTTACGCATCAAACAAGAAAATGAACTTAACTTCCATGTGAAAACCATCATAAAGGGTCTTTAATGCATTATCTCTGGTTTGGCAATGACAAATATTTTTTAATGCACGGTAAAGAACATATATGTATAACCCCTGTCCTAATGTGATTTTCAATATGCAAATATTGACCTAAAGAAAAGAAATTTTCATGGCAAGAGTTTCAGCTGCAATTTCATACTACATTATTCTTCATAATCTGGCAAAGAAATTACATTCATTGCAATTTGCAAAACACCAGCTTGCTATAAGTTTCTAAATAATCAAGAGTAAGAGCTTTGAGTAATAGAAAGATGCTACATAATTTATTTATTGAAATAGAAAAATGTCAGGAACAACCTTCGATTTCTTTCACATGGAAAAATCCTAGATTACAACTTAAAAGCACCTTTTTTGAAATGAAATTTTAACAAAAACAAGAAGTCAATGCCAAACAAGTAGAGCACATAATTTTTCTTAGAAATTCTAAGAGTCTCACACTACATCAAATCTATTTTGAAGTAGAAAGGCTTTCATAGTGTCCTTTGAAAAAGGAAAAAATTGGGTCTCTAGGGGGGAGACTCTCTTTGTCAACTGGATGGTTATCAAGTTCTTGGCTCCACTTGTAGAGCTTAGGAAATTTCTCACTGGTTAATAACTCCAACAAAGTTATAATGAATACTACAGCAAAGACCTCTTGCATAGTCTAAGTGACCCATCTCACAGTACATGTCAACAAGACCTCTTTACCATGTTTTGTGAGCTAAATAATTGAAAAAGTTACACATAGAGAGCTAAAAATAAATACCACGAAAGGTACCAAAAACCCACATGACAGAATTGGGTGAATTTGCATAAATTACGAGAAGAACCCAGTAGACACACTATTAAAATATAGGCACAAAGAAGGAAGTGTTAAAACATGGAAGGAAGATGGGAAGGGAAGAAGCGAAGTTGTTGAGCTTTTTTGCATGTCCATTTGGCAATGTTATCCACAATGTAATTGGAAATAGAGAGAGAGAGAGAAAGACATAATACCTACCTGAGCTTAGAGAGTGAGAGTGAGAAGCCGCGAGAGTTGCAAGCGAGAGAGTGAAAATGCCGTGAGCGACACCACTGAGAACCAGAACCACCGTGGAAGCGCCGTGAGCACCTTGGAATGGAGGTTGAGAGAAGATGCACAACAAAAAACAGTTGAGGCGGAGGCTAAGAGAATGAGCAGTGAAGGTGAGAGTGAGACAGGCGCGAGAAGAAGGATTTTTAATTTTTTTGGGGTCAGGTTTTATAAACAGCAACATCGATTTTCATTTCAAAACCGATGTTAACTATCTCTTGTTAACATCGGTTTTCCAGGTTTTTAAGAAAACTAATGTTAACCATATTCTTTTAATTACGAAATTGCCATCGCATTTTCGATAACATCGGTTTTGTTAAAAATCGATGTTAATTTAGCGATGTTAAAACCAATTTTTCCAGTAGTGCGCCCATATTGGTCCTACGCAGTTCGAACAAGATTATATCCATTAGAAAATCATGTGATCTAGAAAAAAAGGTTACCTTATTAGCATTACTTTTTATATTAATTAATTTATCAATGGTCAAACTTATAAACTATCTACATTTTGAAACACATGGACAAAACAATTATCTTACTATCATTATGCTTCCTATCTTTTCTTTATTTTTCTAGTGTCATCTTTTTTTCTTCTTGCCTTTGTTTGGTAGATTCTAACATGTTTTTTTTTTGTGTGGAGTACAAGAGTCCAACATGCTATGCAAATCTTAATGAAAGCAAACAAAATATCAAGTTGCATCAAAGGTATGATATAATTTACTTTCAAAGTTGAAGCCTTTGCCATGACATGACATTTTTCTTCTTTTATATTACAACTATTTGAAAGAAAATTATTCTATGGTGTTGTTGGCTACTATATATTTTCGTAAAAGATAATTTAGTGAATGACATAATTTATTTTAATTTAGTAGTTTTTTTGGAATATAGTTATAATATTTTTGATGAAAAATAAGTTTAATGTGGAGACCAATGTTTATTACAAATTCATTAGAGTTCTTGGTGATATATGAAATTGGTGATTAATTTTGGGTCTTTAAAAAATTGTTCAATTTATCTTTTATTTAAATTATTTTTATTGTATGTTCTTATACCATTATGAAAAATATATAACTATTTGTATGAATTTTGATACTAATATATTTATTAGATGAATTTTAAGTTTCATGGTTGGCCCCCCAATCTTTGAATCCTGGGTCCGCCCCAGCTCATAAGATGGTTTTATCAAAATCAATGTAAAAACTTTTACATTGTAACAATTAAAATTGATAGTTATATAACTTTTAAGATAATTATCAAAAAAATCAATAAACCTACAATGTACGATAGTTTGTGATTAAATGACAATGTAAAACTACTTTACATAATCATTGCATTTTTTTTATACATCAAAATGATATAAAGAAAAACATAAGCTAGAGCTTAATAGACAACCCTCCCATTAAATCAACTAACACAAAAGGAATTAGTAGTGAAGGACAGTGTAACCAATGTAGATAAACATCTTCATGCTTGGTACCATACTTAGTAAGCTTATCAGCATAAGCATTATCTTCACGAAGCATATGGTGAAAAGAGTCAATCCAATCCAAAGTCATGAGATAACAAATCATGGTAACCAAGGAGAAGTATGAATGAAATACTTCCAAATGTTGTTGAATCAAATCCAACGCAACTCTAGAGTCAAATTTGCAAAAGACATATATAAATCTAGACATGTCAAAATGGATTTTAGTCCATCTCAACCCACCATATAAACGGACCAATCCAACCCAACTTACTTAAGGCTAAGTCTTGAAAATATTTGTCTGACTTGGCCTACCAACCTATCTAAAATTAAAAAATAATTTTAAAAAAAATCAATAGAAAATCATTTTTTTAGAAAAATAAATTTGAATAAATTAGTAAAATATTAATTAAATTAAATCCTCCACTATTCACACACCATAACTACAACAAGAAATATTATCACAAGCTAAAATTATAATAACAAAAATTTAGAAAAATAACATGCATTCATGTTTACATAATAGTTTAGAATAAAATAGTCTTCAACAAGACACTAAATAAACAAAATTAAAGTCTAGAACTTTGAATTTTGAAGTCTTAAAATAATATTACAAAATAATATTTTTTTAGGTGGGTTAGGTGGGCCGACCTCACCCACCATGGATTTAGCTCGGGTGGGTTGGGTCCAGTTTCTCAACCAATTACAACTTATGTATCTTTTTTGGGCCTAGTTTGGCCCAAACCTATGGTGGGCTAAGTTGACTTGCAAGTTTGGATCCATTTTGACAATTCTATTTACCCCATCATGCCATGCCTTTGGAATACCATAAAAAATTGCAAATAACTCCACCTTTAAGCTATTCGTAGTTCCACAATTTTAAAAAAAAATTGAAATTCAATTGTCCATGTGATTGCATAAAATGCCTCCAAAACTTGACATTCCTGGTTTTCAAAGGAACGTTCATAAATATTAAGCTTAACAAAAGGAAAAGAACTAAATAGACTATTTTATCTTTCTCTTTACTATATTACTCCCTTGGGTCTTTATTATAAGGCATTTTGGACATCAATCCCACAAATCAATAAAGTGATTCATTTAGTTAATTTTTTTGATTTTTTTAAAATGTTACTAATGTACTAGTTATGCCCTTATTAATAATCATTAATTTGTTTTGGTGATGTGAAGACATTAAAGTCCAAGAGTATTATGCACCACTATAATTAAAAAAACACAAATACTTGGAATATTCAATAAGGACAACTAATGGAAGAAAGATTAAATATTTTATAGGAATCGTAAAATACATTATAAAAAATACCATCAATCCCTTCTAAACCATGCCTTATAATAAGGACCAGAGGAAGTATATTGCATATAAATATATGAAGATTCTTTGGATACTTTTTATTTTTCACTTGTTTCATTTAATTAAAACTAATACAAATAAATTATTTTTTCATCTTAAGTAAAGGGTATGATACCTTCAACAAACTTTATATATAGCTTGAGAGATTGGTGCAATTACAATTTACTATTTATACAAAATCATATTATTATAATTAATTCCTTAGACACACTCTTTCATATACATGCTATATATATATTAAGTGGGAAGTATATTTTATACAAGAGGAAAAAAAAGAGATAATAAAATTTAACAATGTTTACATAAATAATCAATACATGTAACAACTCTACTACTACTAATAATAAACGATACATAGAACATTTTCTCTATAATCCAAAATACATTATAATGTTAGAAGAAACATGTTCTAATGCTTAGAAAAGAGGAGCAGAGGATATTAAGGTAGTAAAGGAGTGTAATTGTGGAAATATGAAAAATCGTACCCATTGGTGGAAAAAGAAAAACGACAGGAATGGTCTATAAATGAAAGGGAGGCTAGAGGCAAGAACGAATTCAAAAATTTATTTACAAGGGCATTATTTTCTTTATGATTATTTAATTATATATATTCTAATAAATAATTATTTAATATATAATTAATTCCAAAAAATATTGATTGGATTTACATATAAAACTAAAATTGAATTTTATTTCAAATGATAAAAATAAGAAAGCAAAACAAAAATTTATAACAAAAAAAATCTATTTCAAATATAAGTATTTCCATAATTTATAAGATATTGATTATTTTAAAAATTTAAGGAAATTTATTAATTATTTCTTAAAAATTTTGTTGAATAGATCTACTAGATTATTGTGTAATATATATGGATATTCTATCTACTTGCCAATATTATTTATTACTTTCTAATCCATTTGCTTAGTTTATGAAATGTGTAACACTGATATATTTTTTTAACTTTATGACTAAGTGTTTTAATTAAAAGTGAAAGAGAAATTTAATTTAATTTATGCTATGGATAACTAATATCGTAAATGTTGTGGATTTATCATGTGTGTGTATGCGCTTAGTGGCTTGCTAGTGTTTTGGACCTAAAAGATATGTATGGCCTTTTGGAATTAGAGGAAGAAGGCTGTGTCTTGTAAATCTTAGGGTGAGAGAAAAGCCGAAATAGCCTCTAAAACCCTTCCCCAAACCCTTGAGTTCAAAAGTTCAAAAAGCTCTTCTCTGTGAGCTCAATTTCACTCTTTTCTTCTTCCTCAAGTCATCTCACTCTCAAAAGGATTAAATAACTTGAGTTACCTATTCAAAGAAACTTCATTTTTCTTCTTTTGGAGTTCCTAATTATTATTTGAAGTGGTAAGTTCATCCGTTTCTCATCTTATCCTCTTCTTAAAGCAACCATGGTGGGGTCCTTAGAGTTTTGGAAATATAGTTCAATAATTTGACTTGGGATTGTTTTGGGTTTGTTTTGGTATTCCTATAGTGTGAGCTGCTAGTTAGGTGATGAAAACCTGCCTCTTTTGATAGAAAGCTTCTTCCTTTTCCTCACTCCTTCCAAAAAGCTAACACCTTGAAGTTTGAGTAGGTAAGGAAAGATCACCTTTTATTGTGTTTTGATGATTTGTGATGTGTTAGAAGGGTTGTTATATTTTATGTTGGTAGTTTGATGTGGGGATACATGATTTTGAGAATTGTTGTGTTGATTTGTTGGTATGAATGGTATTAAATGTCATTTGTTGTTTGAGATTGCCTTTTGTTTAAATAAATTCGTTGGGGTGGTGTTCACATAGTGTGGAATGGTGTTAGATATAAGAAATGTTGAGTTTTTGTCTATGAAATTTCGCATTCATAACACATTTGGATCATTTTAATTGATTAAAATGAGCTCCAACAACTGAATTTTTGTTTAGCATTCTATCATAATTGATTATATGGCTTGGTAATAAATTATTTTAAGTTACTAGGGTCGGTTTCTAATTCCTGGGACTAAAATTATCAATATGAGAGTTTATAATAAATTATTATGCATTTCGAGGCCTGTGTTGTTAATCTTAATTCGCAAATGATTGATTATTTCTATAAAAAGGTTCTTTGAGGTAATTCTGCTAAATTTAATCAATAATTGTGAGGCACAATCGATTAAATGGATCAAAGTCAATTTTGAAGTAATAATTATGAGGCACTCTTCATAAAAGTTTTAGCAAGATGTTAGCTAACTAATGCTTTTGGCTTCACTCAAGATAATTGTTTACTACTCTAGATATGGTTAACTTAGTAAGCAATGGTCAAGTTATCAGGATTTGATAAAAGTCTGACATTGTTCATTATTTTATATAAAGTATAGTTGGAAACTAGGTCATGGGGTGAACATAAAAGGTTGTAGATATTCTTCTTAGATTTCAAATGAGATAAGAATATACTTAATTGAGTTAGTCTAGCTCTAGCTAAATAAGTGTGGTGTTTTAGTGGTAAGTTTCCACATATTAGTCATTCAAAACATGGTTTCAAATCTCACCTTCATAATTTTGTGCTTTTATTAAAGTAGGTTTTTGTTCCTTTTTTAAGTAGGCTTACCTGAGAATTTTGTTCTACTATTAAGTAGGTTTGTGTGAGAAGTCTGTACATGTTCAGGTGTAGGATGTGAGAGAAAAATAGATTAAAAAATTATAACTTGTGATTGTAAGATGTGAGAGAGAAGTATACTATGCATAAATTTGTATGTGGTAGTGTGTACGTCAGAGTACGCCAATCAGTAGGAAAACACATTAGTATTGTGCATTTTGAAACTGTGTAAATGAATCTTAATTGCACTAGTTTAATGCCGAGTTGACCAGTTTTCATCGGGTAAACTACATAAACAATCCAATTAAGTGACAAGATCGGTCATGGTTCCTATTTCTAATAGAACCAGTCAGATTGGCTCATCTAGTTTGATTTTAATAACACTACTCTAGGGTTTGTGTGTTTTGATTCTTGTTGTATTTATGTGATATTACAAGTCTTAAAAGAAATTTTAAGCACTTTACGTTGAGAATTCCATAAATGTTGGGTTATTGGGTGAGGTATCATAAGAACACAAAATACCCCACACTTAAACTTTTGCACTCCTGGGCAAAACTAAAAGAAAGACTAGAGAAATATTCAAAATAAAGTAAACCACAAACTAAAGAAAGGTAAGAACAAGGCACACATATTTTTTAATGGATCCTAACAATGGACAAAAGTGAGAAAGATGAAAACTGGAAGAATGATGTTAAGGTTTCAAACAATCCATGAACACATGATCACAAAGTGCAAAGTGAAAAAGTAGTCAAGTTAAAATTATGAATGAACCAAGGTGATAGAAATCTTTCAAAGAGCAACACTCAGCCTCTTCTAATGTGTATGACTTGGGTAAAGGGTGGATAAGAAAAGGATATTTAGGCTAAAACTAAGAGAAAAGAAGGGCAATGGAGAGTAAGCCAACAAATATAAAGAGGGGTAGAAACAAAGCACTTATAAGGATGAAAATGAATCACAACAACTTTTATTGCATTTTCTTTTTCTTTGCTTTTCTTTTTCCTTGTTTATGCATTTTTTCTTGGAACTTTTGCTTTGTAAACTCTTTCTTTTATTTTCTTTTCTTTCCTTTTCTTTTCAAATAAACAAAATAAAAATACCCCACACTTGTTTGAAATCCACTCCCAAAACAATTCCAAGGCCTCTTTTCTCCCTAAAGTTAGGATAACTTGGTTTTCCATTTTTTTTTTATAATGAGGTACACAAGAAAGAAAATGTTAAAGGATCAAAAAGGGTAGCAATGGATATCAATGCAAGGGTAGTTTATTTGGCTAGTGGATACAAGAAAGAAGGCCTAAATTCTCTCAATCAAAGCATGTGCAACAAGGAATGTCAAAACAGGAAAGACAAAACATAGAGTAATCTAGCGCAAGGGTGAAATCACACATGAAAGAACATGCATGAAATAATGTGATTCATCCATAAACGCCCAAAAACTCACAAGGCATAATTCTATCACACATGATTCATCTTAAATTCTATTTCTCAAGCCTACTTATCACTTCAACAATTGCAACAATGATTCACATCAAGCATGAAACCTTTCAATCCAACAAAAATTAGTACATTTCTCACAATTTATACAAGTTAGAAATCTTATGAAAAACATGAAAAAGTGCCTAAATTCTAATTTTTATTTTCTGAATGTAAAAATAAAATAACAACCAGACAAAACAAAATAAAACAGAAGCAAAACAATAATAGAAACAGTAATAAAAAAGACAGAAACAAAAACAAACAAAAATAGAAAACAGAAAATAGACAGAAACAAAAGCAAATAAAAACAGAAAATAGACAGATAAAATAGAAAATAGGCAAATAAAATAGAAAATAGACAGAAACAGCATACAGACTCAAATTAAAACAGAAAACAGAACACAGAGAGTATGTAAAAATAGAAACAGAAATAGAAAATAAACAAACAGAAACATATAAATAAAAACATAAACAGAAAGCAGGTTTTGTAATCCTTCACCCCACACTTGAAATACACATTGTCCTCAATGTAAGCATGCAATGAGATGCAAACAAAGAGACAACAAATAAAGAAGAGAAAAGGAAACTCCCCAAATGTCATTCAAGGCACATCATCACATAGAATTGGCAAGACAAAAGAGATGTCCGCCACAAGCTCCTCCTCCACTAGCGGGCTCTCATGAAATAGCTTGAGTTTGTGATCATTCAATTTGAAAACGTTTCCGGTAACTTCATTTTTAATCTCAACTGAACCATGGGGAAAACATTAGTAATAACAAAAGGTTCATCCCATCTAGATCGAAGTTTACTAGAAATAAGCTTGAGGCGAGAGGTAAACAATAACACTTTTTGGCCAATATGGAACTCTTTCCTAAGAATCTTAGAGTCATGAAATCTCTTCATTTTCTCCTTGTAAATCTTGGAGTTCTCATAGGCTTTTAAGCGGATCTCTTCAAGTTCTTGCAATTGAAGCTTTCTTTCAATACCTGCTTCATCAAATGGCATGTTACAACTCTTCACTACCCAATAAGCATGGTGCTCAATCTCCACCGGAAGGTGGCATGACTTACCAAAAACCACCTTGTAGGGAGACATCCCCAAAGGTCTTCCATAAGCGGTCCTGTAAGCCCATAAAGCATCTTCAAGTAACTTGCTCCAATCCTTTTTGTTGGGTTGCACTACTTTCTGTAACACTTGCTTTATCTCACTGTTAAAAACCTCTGCTTGCCCATTAGTTTGGGGATGATAAGCTGTAGCAACTCTATGCACAACCCCATACTTCTGAAGCAAGGATGTCAATGACCTGTTACAGAAATGGCTCCCCTGTTCACTGATAATGGCCCTAGGCACACCAAACCTGCAAAAAATGTTAGATCTCACAAAATCCTCAACAACTTTAGAATCATTACTTCTAGTGGCCTTAGCTTCAACCCATCTAG
Organism: Glycine latifolia; assembly: GCA_013407115.1. Classification (NCBI taxonomy): domain Eukaryota; kingdom Viridiplantae; phylum Streptophyta; class Magnoliopsida; order Fabales; family Fabaceae; genus Glycine; species Glycine latifolia. The sequence goes on along the minus strand of QARZ01000584.1, from coordinate 82,790 downwards.
AAACATAATCAATAGCAAGCAGAATATATAAAAAAACCATGAGAAAAAGGATATGGACCCATAAAATCAATACCCCACACATAAAAAATTTCACAAAAAATAATGGGCTGCTGAGGCATCTCATGTCTATGTGTAATGGTTTCTCCTGCCCTCTGACACTGCTCACAAGTGGTGGTAAAGTGATGAGCATCTCTATAATGACCCTTCTCTCTCTTTTTCTTCACAAAACTTCATTCTTTTCTTCCTTCCTCTGCTTCTGCCATTGACGAGTGTGAGAAGCTTCATAACTACCCAACCATTGACCAGAACCCTTCACACCCAACATGAAAGTTAAAAGGAACTACTCAATGAGCTAGATTCCATCATCACTTTTCTCTGAAAACCATCAAACAGAGAGATCCAGTTCTCTAGGGAGATTCACAAAGTTTGACTCTGAGGAGAAAAGAAGGCGTTTTAAGGATGTTCAAGCTTGGAGAAGCTGTCCTCTAGCCTTCCTTGTCGATTTAGAGGTAAGAAACTCAAGTTTTACCGATTGTTTAAGAATTTGTTCTTGAGGTGAATAGTAACCCATTTGCGTTAGAGCTGAAATTAGGCTTGGGTTCTTTAGAAAAGTATGATCAGGAGGTTGTTCTGATGAAGGTTTAGCCTTGAAATATTATTTTTATGAACTTTGGAATTTGGCTCTAAAGAATGTTGGTTAGATTGATGGTATTGTGATATGTATGAGCCTAGGTGCTTTTACAATATGTGCTCAGGAGACTATATAAATGGTGAAAATGTGTTGACGTAACCATTTTAGCCATATTGATAATCCTTGAGGTTTGGCATGGATAAAATAGTGAACTCTTTGAATTGACTTATGCAGAGTCTTGGGGAGACTTTAGTGCCTTGGTTAGACCGAGATAGATCCTGTTGGGGGGTCTGTAAGTCACCAATTAGGTGACTAGTCCTTATAACTTAGATAAAGATGATTATACAGAAAAGAATTGCGTTTCTTTTCATACTAACGGTTGAGCACCGTTATTGATTGTTTGTATGCCTTTATGTAGGGCGTGATACTGAGATTGTTGGTGGCTGTGACCACGAGGCCGGGAGAACCGGTGTAGCTCTTAGAGCAGGTAAGCTCTTTGTTCTTGGGAGTGTTTCCCATTGACTGTGTTCCACCATACTATGAGGGAGTGATGGTTATTGTATGTCATGATGCATGTAGTATTGAAATTATGTGTTATTGTTTTTAATTGAGAACATGTATATGATGTACACTGTGATGATATATGTTGTATGATTGATGAGATTCTCTGGCCAGTAGAATAGACTAAATATGGTATCAGAGAATGTGCCCTTAAGTGGATGATCTTCTCTCGGAAGTACCATATATGTCTGAGTAAGTCCTGAGAGAATGTACCCTTCAGTGGATGATCTTCTTCAGGCAATGTTATATATGTTGTATATCTGAGAGAATGTGCCTTTAAGTAGATGATCTTCTCTTAGCTGTGCAATGTTATATATATCTATGTTGTATATGTGTTGCATTCTTGATGTTGGTAGCGCCCAACGGAATGACACCTGTGTTGTGATATACATGTGATGTGTTTTATGAAAGTCATGATGACTACATGGTGTGATGCCAATTTTGATGCTATATGTCTTGGAAGTGAACCAGGGGGAGGAGAGACTTCTAAGAACCCTGAGTTTATTGAGATTGTATCTCACCCCGTGTGTGGGGATTATATTTTGCAGGTGATACTCAGCGAGTGGATGGTGGATCCCAGGGCAATAGGCCCGAGTAGGGACATGGTTCTGTGTGAACCTTAGGTATATTATTTTGAGAGCATGTTGGCTCATTGTTTGGTTATGCCTGTATTTTGTACCCTTGATGGGAAGATGCACAATTGATGTACATTGTGTATATGTTGTATATCTTGAGAGATATTGATGTATGTTGAGAGGACAAGGTATCTAATATCTTCTTGTTTTGTATAACCATTGTTGAGAAACATTTACTGAGATATATGTATATGGCTGATTTGGTCCTCTGGTTGATAGACGTGAATATTTACCATACATAATGCAGAGTTGGTCTTGTTGATGACGTATGATGATGTCAGTTTGTTATTTGCTTCCGAATTAATTATTATCTTTAATTAATTGCTGCGCTTAACGGCCATATTTGAATGATAATGAATCGGATGCATACGGGGCGTTACAATCTCTAAACAAAGTAGGCTAATAGAACCCACAGTCCAATACCCTTCTAGCGGTCCGCTGAGGACCAAAATGACCGCTAGTAGGTGTGCCATGACAAAACTGAAGAATAGACTGAATCTCATTATCTGGCACACACCTGCGAATCACTTGATCACTACCAAACCTCCACAAATAAGGTTCATCCCACACATAAAATTTAGAATCACTCTTAAGTTTATCTATTTGAGACCTAGATGCATGAGGTGGAACAACAGATGCAACTATGAAATTCACAATGTGAGCAAACTAAGGGGTGATATGTGATGAATGCAGGTGCAAAAAATGCTCATAAGGGAAATTATCCCTAATAGGGAAGGATTCAACAGGTTCCTCAATCCTGCTCAAATGATCAGCAACCAAGTTTTCTGCACCACTCCTGTCCTTAATCTTAATATCGAACTCCTGAAGAAGAAGCATCCACCTAATCAATCTAGGTTTAGCATCAGGCTTCTTCAACAGGTACTTCAAAGTTGCATGGTCAGTAAAGATAGTGATATGGGAGCAAAGCAAATAAGATCAAAATTTATCTAAAGCAAAAACAATAACTAAAAGCTCCTTCTCCATGGTGGTGTAGTTAACTTGGGCTACATCTAAAGTGCGTGAAGCATAAGCAATGACATGGGATCGTTTATCAACTCTCTATGACAACACAGCCCCAAGTGCATAGTTAGAGGCATCACGCATGAGATCAAAGGGAAGTTCCCAATCTGGTGGTTGCATGATGGGAGAGGTCGTAAGCTTTTTCCTTAATTCCTCAAATGCCTATTTGCATGGCTGATCAATCATAAAGTCTACGTCCTTTTGGAGAAGCTTGGACAATGGCAGTGCAATCTTGCTGAAATCCTGGATGAATCTCCTATAAAAACTTGCATGTCCAAGAAAAGAATGCACTTCTCGCACAGAAGCGGGGTAAGGTAAAGAAGCAATAACATCAATCTTAGCTTTATCGACCTCAAGACCTCTACTAGAGACTAAATGCCCTAAGACTATACCTTCATGTACCATAAAATGACATTTCTCAAAGTTAAGAACAAGGTTAGTCCTAATACATCGATTAAGAACTCTAGAGAGACTATCCAAACATGCATCAAAAGAGGAACCATAAACAGTGAAATCATCCATAAACACCTCCATGCAACTCTCTAATAAATCAGAAAAGATACTCACCATGCACCTTTGGAGGGTAGCAGGTGCGTTGCATAGGCCAAAAGGCATCCTAGTGTAGGCAAATGTGCCAAATGGACAGGTGAATGTGGTCTTATGTTGGTCCTCCGGTGCAATATGAATCTGCATGTAACCAGAAAAACCATCAAGAA
>QARZ01000584.1:39599-77422 GCA_013407115.1 Glycine latifolia | reverse complement strand
ATTCAAGAGGGGAATGTTGACTTCCACCCTCCTGAAAGTCTCAAGCAGATCAGAATCAAACTCCATTTTCTTTGCAGAAATGGATCTAGAAGGAAAAGGTAGAGGAATATGTGTTGATGCAAAATCTGTTTTGGCACCATCATCAATTTTTTTACCAGCATCAATTTTAGCACCAACATTTGGAAGCTCTGTGCCACTCCTCAAGGTAATAGCACTCACATTCTTTGGATTAATAATTGGTTGTGCTGGAATGTTGCCAGAACCTTGCTGCTGCATCTTTTTAACTGTTGTAGCTAGCTGTCCAATCTGAGTCTGCAGGTCTTGGATGGTGGCGATGACATTCTTTTGAAACTAAATGTTAGTGGTTGCCATTTGCTTCATCAAGTCCTCCAAAGAAGGTCCAGAACTGGTCTGCACAGGTTGTGCAGGTGTAGGTGCAGACTGCTGGAACTGTGGCTGTTGTCTGAATGGATAAGCTTGATATTTGCTGGTGGAGGGTTGATATTGCTGTTGTTGAGGTCTGAATGGCTGTTGTTGTTATGTCTGCTGTTGAGGTTGTAGACCAGGACCATACCTCAAATTCGAGTGATCTCTCAAACCAGGATTATAAGTGTTGGAGTAAGGATTATACTGTTGTTGAGGTCTGAATGGCTGTCCAAGTTGTATGGCAGAAACGTCAGCATCTTGTTCTATTTCTTGAAGAGTGGGACATGCATCTGTTGGATGATCAAGTGCACAATAGATACCATACAGCCTCAGTTAATTGGCTGCCATCATGTTCTATTGTTGACCAATAGCAAGTTGTCTCACAAGGGATGTCAACTCTGTCAGTTTGTTCTCCAACCTCTAGTTATCAACAACCATAGAACATAAACTTCATTTGCAGCAACCTTGGATGTTGGAGCACCTATAGTACCAAATTGTTGATAGTTGGCTGCCATGTTAGAAATCAACTGTTTTGCAGCAGTAGGAGTCTTGTCCATCAAAGCGCCTCCACTAGCTGCATCTATCATACTCCTATCCATCAATATCAAGCCTTCATAAAAATACTGGATCAATAGTTGCTCACTGATTTGATGGTGAGGACAGGTAGCACACAGCTTGTTGAATCTCTCCTAGTATTCATACAATGTCTCTCTAGGGAGCTGCCTTATGCCACAAATTTCTTTCTGGATGATGCTGTTCTGGATGCAGCGAAGAATTTCTCCAAGAATCTTCTCTTCATATCTGTCAAGCTGTTGATAGGATATGGTTAAAGGTACAACCAATCCTTGGCCACACCATCCAGAGAGAATGGAAATGTCTTCATCTTGACATAATCCTCATGAATGTCATGTGGTCGCATGGTGGAACACACTATATGAAACTCCTTAAGATGCTTGTGTGGATCTTCACCTGCAAGACCATGAAACTTTGGGAGCAAATGGATCAGTCCAGACTTTAGCTCATAACTAACCTCACTCTCAGGATATTGAATACACCAAGGTTGGTAAACAACATCAGGTGTAGCCAATTACTTAAGAGTTAGGCTGTTATAAGCAATTGTATCAACAAAAATTTCAGAATCAAGATGTTCAAAAGGATTAGAAATAGACCCAGAAATAGAAGACACTACACTACTATCTAGAATTACACTATCAAATTCATCTAGATTACTATTATTTCTGATTAATCTGTAAAATGTCCTACCTATCTCAGGATCATATGAATGCAAATCACTTGGTGTGGACCTAGTCATGCACAGTTCAAATCATAAGGGACAAAAACCACAGAAATAACAGAAATGTCAGACAGCTACTCTACTAGGACACTATTTACAATATCTGCTGAAATGAAACAAAAAATGGAAAACTACCCCAAAAAATTTTAGAAAAATTTAAAAACACCATAGTAAATATCTATAAATCATGCTTGATTTCTGTAATTTTTTTGGTGATTTTTAAAAATCATGAAAACACAAAATAAATTCAAAAGTGGTCCAGATCATCGAATTTGGCAATTTGGACCCCCTAACCATGTTCACCCTTCATATGTCACCTTGATGTATTAATTTTCTCTACATTCTGGGAAAATTTCAACCCATTCTGAGATAGTTTGTTGTGAAATGACCAGAATGCCCCAGTGCTAATTGTTAAAACTGTGCTAAAACTCCTACTTAGAGTTCGAATTTGCCAATTTTAACCCACACCAATTCCCTAAAGAGAATAGTTTTGCTTAGAATGGGATAAACTTTGGACACCAAGTTTCACAACCAAACTCCACAGGACCGAAAAATTCTGGACAATAAATTGCACAACAAACACAACTACACTACACCGCTTCTCTCCCTACTACTCCTATGTTTTTTCCTCTGTTTTCCCCCTTTTTTCTCTATTTTTTTCACTTTTTGCACCAGCACCTCACACATACTTCATAACAACCAACAGAAACAAGGAAAATATGTAACAAAGTGCAATTGTGCAGTAGGATGTAAATATGCAGTGAATGTAAATATTTTTTTCTTTTATATTTTACTAATGCTATTATCTAATTATGAGTGAATTAAAGTTATCACACAATGAGCCGTGTCCCCGACAGCGACGCCAATTTTGATGAACGATGTCATATCGCTTCAAAACAATTAAATTACGCTAATTTTGTAGCATAGGATTAACCTAGGTCAACTCAGAGACACAATCAATATGGTTCCAACTTCAATTCACTAGTAAATAATAGGGGGATTTTAATCGAACAGTTTGCATGCGATAAACAAAAATTGCATAAAACACAAACTACGATTAAAGAACCTAACAGAATTGATTAAAGGTAATGTAAAATAGATTAAAGAACATCAATTCAATTCACCAAATCAAGCAATTCAAATTATCATAGGTCTCAGATGATGGTCTTGTTATGAAAGTTCATTCAATTTCATTAGAAGCAGTTCAATCGAATTAACTCCTAAATTAATTGAAACCACAAACCTAATTGAAATATCATCCAAATAATCTTGTGATTAAAAGTTGAAATTAGGAAATGAATCCATAACCTAATCCATTTTCAATCCTAAACACATTCATAATCATGAAAATCAAATAGAGGATTGCAGAAGAAAGTGAACATTCATACAAAAATTGAAATACCAAATCAGAACTCAAATTCTCCTTGCTTGGGCTGAATCCTTGGATTGATTGATTGCTTAGCCTTCCATGATCATCATCAATGGAAGCCCAACGAAATTAGTGCAAGAAAATGAAAGAACATAAATGAAAATGAAGAACAGTGAAGAACAATGAAGAACAGTTGAGAGAAAATAAGAGAAATGGTTTTAATTCTAAAAACTTCTAAAAGTCACTACAAAATATGTTTGTGCTAAAATGAAGTGTGTCCATCCAAATAACTAAAATGACTAAATTATAGTGATTGAGTCAGTAGGAAAGGATGGGTCATAATTAAGCCCAACTAATCTAACTAATTACTAGTTACACCAATTTCGCAGCCCAAAATTCAAGTACAGTGGTTCTGACTTCCAAGCCTAAAAGGACCCTCAAAATGATAGAATCGGCCTTGCTTATACCTAAAAAATTGTAGATATTTTCCTTATCTTTCCAGGGACTACTCATATGTGCCATTTGGAGTTCTGTAGAGCTCTCTAGGTCCTGCACAAGGAAGATAGGTCAAGTAAGCAAAAACTCCAAAAATAAGCAACAATTATCAATTAAGCCCACTTGTTTGCCTAAGGCAAAAACTGAATTGGAATGGGAAAATAAAATTCCAAGAGAAGTCAAATAAGCTAAGAAGAATTCAAAAATATTAAACTAAAAATACTCAATCAAGGTATCATAAGAACACAAAGTGAGGTGTCTTGGTTGTACAATTGGATTTTAGGAATAAATCTCATTCACGTGATTAGACTCTTAAATATAGCTCTTAGTGGTAAAAAAAGTACAACATGATAGTATTTGGTTTAGCTATTGATTTATTGGTCTTTTCATATTGAATTGTTTTTATACAAATGCAATATTTTTACATTTGTCCATGAATAACTTTTCATATCATTAATTCTAACAAAAAATATTTGATATCATTATTGAGAGACAATTGCATTTGGTTGACATGTTAGAGGTTATATATATATATATATATATATATATATATATATATATACTTCAATAACCCTAAAAAGGGATTTTCACTTGGTGGTCAATTAGGAAGAGCAACTAAAAATGTTTTCAGATTATTTTTTAAGGGTATTAAATTTATTTTTATAAGCAATTAAATAACTCAAATGACCCTTTTTTAAGTATATTTTAACTCATTTTACTTTCATATTTGGCATTAGTGTTTAAGAGTTGCTTTTAGAATAAATGTCTACAAGTTTTTTTTTAATGGGTTCAAGTTTGAATGGTTCACTAAACCCATGCATGTCATAAGAGGTGACAAAAATGTAATGCTAATGCTTCGCTTGCTATCTGAGGAAAATAGGGGGAATAAAGAGGAGATGAGAAATAATGTGTTTGTTAGTGTGGAAATATGAGAGGAGATAAGTAACAAACTTATGGAACCCACACAATGGATGTAACTTAATTTGCAACACACGCTAAATTTGTAGGGGAAGAACTTGTGTTAAATTCCCACATAATACATCATTCAAGAGGGGCGAAGAGCTTTAAGTGTGACTAAGCCTTTGACAGAGAATAAGTCTCATAGTCGACCCAGAGGACTGCAGCTTGTGGAGATACCTCAGGTCCCACCGAGAAGCCAAATGTTCTAATTACGATGGTTTCAAAAAAAAAGTTATGGATCCCACACCTTTTTATTTCTTCACAAAACACTGCAGAAATGAATAGTGACTATGTTAATTTTAAAAACAATTGATTGTTTATTCATTTATAATAAATTTTGTTAGTATAAAAAACAAAACTAATTGATTTCTATATTGAAAAAAGCAATTCATTATCATGTTTCAAAAATTGATTTTTACCTAGCCACAATCGATTATTAGGTAACCACAATTAACTATCTTAAATTATTTTTGTTCTATTTCTCTCTTCTATATTTCTATCCATCCTATTTCTCACCTATTTCTGTCTTTCCTATTAAAAACACTATAAGAGCATGTGGACTAGTGAGGAGAAAAGGCAAGTGTAACTAGGTCATAAGGTTATGAACAATGCACCTACTGATCTAAGCATGGATGAGTTCTTTAAAGTGTCAACATGCACATCAAGTAAGGAGATTTGAGATGCATTACAAGTAACGCCTGAGGGAACTAGTGAAGTCAAGAGAGCCATGATGAACACCTTCACCCATGAGTATAAGGTTTTTAGAATGCATCAAAGAAAGTGAATACTAAACATGCAAAAGAGGTTCATCCATAGTGTAAATCACCTCATTGCATCAGGAAATATTCCAATAAGGATGATCTTATTGTGGGGTATTGAGATGTCATAGTAAGAAATGATAACCAAAGGTGACGACCATAGCAAATTCAAATGATCTTTCATCAAAGCCTTTGGCCAAAATTTTTGGAAAAGCTTCAAAAGTGTGAGTTGAAGATTTTTAGGTTTTAAAAAAAATGAAGAATTGGATAAGAAGAAGAAAGAGTTAGAACTTATGGCAACTTTAAAGGTAGAAGAAGAGTTTGATAATGATGATTTTACTCATAAAGAGCTAGAAGGGGATCATTTCAACAAGTTAGTTAAGGAGTTTGGGAAGTTCTCAAAGAAGACAACGACAAGAAGAGCTTTAAAAGTGAGAAAAAGGAAAAGTTCTATACTTCAACATGTTATAAATGTTAGAAGCTCAATCATGTTTGAGTGCCAAATTTATAATAATAATAATAAGTTAAATGGATGAAAAGAAATGGTTCAAGGTTAAATTGAGAAAAGGTTATATAGCAAGGGATGATGATGAAGGTCTATTGCAAGCTAAAGGTCTAGAAGGAGAGCTTGAAGCACTTTCTTTGGTGAGCTTTAAAGGACCCATGACAAGAGCTAGAACTCAAGCCCTTCAAGACCACATCTAAGCTAACTTGGACAAGCATGAAGAAGTACACCAACTCAAGAATGACAAGGGCTGAATTTTGATGTCTCAAGTTCAATTTAATTCAATATATTCCAGCACTTGTTAGTAGCAAAACTAGTTAAAAATTAAAAGGCTTTTAGTGCAATTATGTAAAGAGGTGTAGGTGCACTTGTGTGTAAATTGTGTAGCACCTTTGTAAGCTTGTTGGCTGCACCTTAAGGCTTAAAATTCTGCACTTAGAAGATAAAATACTGCACCTTTAGGCATGTTGGTTCAGCCAAGAAGTCACTTAGGATGAAGCTTGCAATTCAAGTTTCATTAGCTTGCATTTAGGCTTCATTTAGTTTACATTTCAAGCTTCATTTGCATGATCATTTACCTTGCATTTGAGTGTAATTTCGTGGGCTATATAAGCTGCCCAAAAACTGAATGCAAATACTTTTGATGTCATTTTTACAAATTCTGAAATTTGTGTAGAGAGTTTCTCTTTGTTCTTGAGCAAAAACCTCTTGTTTCTTATCAATGGCTTTAAGCTATTGTGGCGATTCTTCCTAGGCTTATTGGAAAGCTTTTCCATGGTGCCATCCACCTTCATCCCTTACCTTCTTCCACCTTCCATTGCTGAAATTAAAAACTCCTAAACAGCCAAGGTTCCCACGTGAAAGTGCTGCAGTTTTTGTTCTTGAGAAAAGCTTGAAGTTTGGGTTTCAATGCAAGGAAGATTTGGGAAAACTTAATGGCTGTGGGTGCAGCCATACATCAAGTGGTATCTAGAGCCTAATCCTTGTGGAATTCTTCTTCAAGTGCAGTTCTTGAAAGTTCTTCAAAGGTAAAAAAATTCTGCACCTTTAGAAAATCTGAAAATTCCATTTCAATTCCTTTTTTTTCTTGTGTTTTTCATTTGAAACTTGGTGGGTTGGCTTTGGGTTGATTTCTGCCACCTACCCTAGTGTTGTTCTTCAAGTTTTTCATATCTTTTCTTGTCTTCTTGTTCTTCTTGTTCTTCATGTTCTTCATGGAAGGAGAATGGTGTTTGGAACGAAAGAGTTGATCAAACAATCTTGAATTGAATTTATGTTGATCTGTGATGTGTTTAAGTGAAGTTTTCATTTACTTAAGGATCATATCTTGTAGTTTAATTTGCCATTTATTTGTTATGTGTTCCAGCAATATGGATCTTTCCAAGAACGTGAGTTGCGTTGTAGAAATGGAGGAGGTTCTTCGAACAAAAAAGTTGTTTTTACAGAAGACAGCTTTGAGGAAATTCTTCTGTTGATGGACATAAAGAAACACTGAAACCAGCAAAAGGGTTGTCCAACCGGAAGCAGCAATCCTGAAAGCATTTGAATCATAAAAAAAGATTACGAGTTACATTTTGGGGATATGCTCGTGTAGACGAGACCATTATACACATCCCTCACAAAAGCACGAGCATCATGTCCTCTGTTAACTGGACCTGTAACAGAAATTATATCAAGTGTATTGGTCGGATTTGAAAGAGAACCACCAGAAGCAAGTCCAAGTAAAGATGATGATTCCCGTTATAGGTGTGTAGCTAGCCCATTCAAATGGAAAGTCAATGTATAAAGACAATGAATGCAAGGTTTTAGTTATGCTAAATATGAATAATTGGAATGAAATGCTACATAGGAGGTTGAAGATGACCTTTATTGAGTAATTGGCATCAAATTAAATTGTTTTATATTTATCATATGATAATAAAATTAATTAAATAAATCATGCATCGCAAGACTAGTAAATAATAAAATAAGTTTTGCAACTAAGACACATGTGATGTATGAGATGGGTCATATCTCAACCATTGAAAATGTAGTTTGAGTATTCCCATCTACCTATAAAAATGAAGCACCCCTAAAGCATCTTCTATAAATTATCTCTTCTCCAACTACCAATCGAACCATGTTGTTCTTAGGCGAAACTTCAACTCTAAATATCATGAATTCGTCCCTTCTGTCTCACAAATGAACAAGGTATCTACTTCAAGTCTTATCCACCTCAGCCTTTCAAGGTTTCCCACGGTTTCACGTTTGTGATTCTCAAGGAGCGGATTTTACAATCCTTATGAATGGAAGATCAACATGATGAACATTTAGCAAAATTTTACTATAGATGGCCTACAAGGAGAGATGAAAAACAGTGTCTACTACAATTCATTTGAGCTTCAAACATATGATGAAGTAAGGCGAATGCAATCAATGTGTAATTCATACCATGGAGTTGGGTGTTAGACTTTTGGCAAATGTACCAATGTCGTCGTAGGTTGGAAAATTTATAAAGAGATCGTCTCCACAGATACTTGAGCTACTCAGTTATTTTAAATAACAGTAACAGTTTAATAGTTTATGTACAACAAATATAAGTGGAATTTCATGAGTTTGTGAAAATAATAGAATTACTGATTTAAAGAATTTACGAAAATAGAGGATTTAGTGGGTCGAAATTACGAAAAATTACGAAAACAATTAAAGCGAGTTTAATTAATTCAAGAAAAATGTAGGATTGAACTTCATCGTTCATATCCTTAGTATCCAATTAACAGTATCATGTATAAATTATTTTCTAACATTATTGATGCACACATTAAATCACCCCAAATCGATCCATCGCATTTGAGAATCCTAAGGATATTTATCAAATATCGATCCCTCGCATATGAAATAAATATCCTAGCATTATAATCATAATCTCGTGTTGTTTGGAATAAAAACGTTATGCTATATTCCTAGCAACGTAACGGAAATAGTAAAATCATTCAGTTTAAATCCTAAGAGCACTTTCCTGTTAAACTTAAAATCTAATTTCATGAAACTAATGATCAAGTAGAATCAAGCATTAATAACAAAATAAAATCATCAATAATGAGTAGAAAAGATTCATGCATATATCAAATATCAAAAGAGAAACATAAGGGTATGAAAATTACATCCAATCCTTTGAAGAAACTAGTCGATCATTGTGTAGAGCACAAGATCAATTGAAGGCATGATGAAGGAAGCGATCCCCGATCCTTTCCGGCAGAGTTTCCTCACCTATTTCTCTGTTCTCTCACCTCTCTCTACGTCTCCTTGCTTCTGGTTTCGTTCTGGTGTCCTTTCTCTCCTCCCTTCATGGCTTTTTATAGGAAATGGTGGAGCAGGTCAGGTGAATTCCCCCAGGCGAGTTGTTACTTACAGGTAAGCTGATTGCTAGCCTGGGCGAATTTGATTTCAAGAATTTTCTTATTTTGACCTTTTTGCCCTCTCCTCTTGTCTTGGTTGTTTTGGATGCCACAGATACCTATCAAAAGATGAAAATTAAATGGATGAATCTTTCAAATGTAAACAACAACATTTATAAATGTACAAAATACAAAACAACTAGGATTAGGGTAGGTTTATAAGAGAATTTACTAAAATCAAAAGCTAAGTGCCAGCATTATAATCTTGAAAATAACTAAAATATGGCACTTATCAGCTAACCTTGTTCTTAACTTTGAGAAATGTCATTTTATGGTACATGAGGGTATAGTCTTGGGGCATTTGGTATCTAGTAGAGGTATTGAGGTGGATAAGGTAAATATTGATGTTATTACTTCTCTACCTTACCCCGATTCTATGTGGGAAGTGCGTTCTTTTCTTGGACATGCAGATTTTTATAGGAGATTCATCCAGGATTTCAACAAGATTGCACTGCCATTGTCTAAGCTTATTCAAAAGGACGTAGACTTTGTGATTGAATAGCCTTGCAAAGAGGCATTTAAGGAGTTGCGGAGGAAGCTTACTACCTCTCCCATCATGCAACCACCAGATTGGGAGCTTCCCTTTGAGCTCATGTGTGATGCCTCTAACTATGCGCTTGGGGCTGTGTTGTCACAGAGAGTTCACAAACTTTCCCATGTCATTGCTTATGCTTCACACACTTTAGATGCAACCCAAATTAACTACACCACCATTGAGAATGAGCTTTTGGTTATTGTTTTTGCTTTAGATAAATTCATATCTTATTTGCTTTGCTCCCAAGATGCTTCACACACTTTAGATGCTTCACACACTTTAGCATCACTATCTTTACTAACCATGCAACTTTGAAGTACTTGTTGAAGAAGCCTGATGCTAAACCTAGATTGATCAGGTGGATGCTTATTCTTTAGGAGTTTGAAATTGAGATTAAGGATAAGAGTGGTGCAGAAAACTTAGTTGTTGATCATTTGAGCAGGATTGAGGGGACCTATTGAGTCCTTTCCTATTATGGATAATTTCCCTGATGAGCGTTTGATGCATTTGCATTCATCACATGTTAGACCTTGGTTTGCTAACATTGTAAATTTCATTGTTTCATCTGTTGTTGCACCTCATGCGTCTAGGTCTTAAACAGATAAACTTAAGAGTGATGCTAAATATTATTTGTGGGATGATCCTTATTTGTGGAGGTTTGCTAGTGACCAAGGGATTTGTAGGTGTGTGCCAGATCATGACATTCAGTCTATTCTTCAGTTTTGTCATGGCACACCTATCGACGGTCGTTTTTGTCCTCAGTAGACCGCTAGGAGAATGATGGACTATGGGTTCTATTGGCCCACCATGTTTAGAGATGCTCATCACTTTTCCACCACTTGTGAGCAGTCTTAGAGAGCAAGAGGGACCATTACACATAGGCATGAGATGCCTCAACAACCCATTATTTTTTGTGAGATTTTTTATGTATTGGTATTGATTTTATGGGTCCACTTCCAATTTCTCATGATTTTTCATATATTTTGTTTGCTGTTAATTTTGTTTCTAGATGGGTTGAAGCTAAGACCACTAGAATTAATGATTCTAAAGTTGTTCTAGATTTTGTGAGATCTAACATTTTTTGCAGGTTTGGTGTGCCTAGAGCCATTATTAGTGACCAGGAGAGCTATTTCTGTAATAGGTCATTGATATCCTTGCTCTAGAAGTATGGGGTTGTGCATAGAGTTGCTACAGCTTATCATCCCCAAACTAATGGGCAAGTAGAGGTTTTTAATAGAGAGATCAAGCAAGTGTTGCAGAAGGTAGTGCAACCTAACAGTAAGGATTGGAGCAAACTACTTGAAGATGCTTTATGGGCTCACAAGACCTCTTACCAGACACCTTTTGGGATGTCTCCCTATAGGGTGGATTTTGGTAAGGCATGTCACCTTCCGATGGAGATTGAGCACCGTACTTATTGGGCGGCGAAGAGTTGTAACATGGCACTTGATGAAGCAGGTATGGAAATGAAGCTTCAATTGCAAGAACTTGAACAGATCCACTTAGAAGCCTATGAGAACTCTAAGACTTACAAGGAGAAAGTGAAAATGTTTCATGACTCTAGGATTCTTAGGAAGGAGTTCCATATTGGCCAAAAAGTGCTTTTGTTTAATTCTCGGCTCAAGCTTATTTCTAGTAAACTTCGATCTAGATGGGATGAACCTTTTGTTATTACTAATGTTTTACCCCATGGTGCAATTGATATTAAAAATGAAGTTACCGGCAAGGTTTTCAAAATGGATGGTCACCAACTTAAGCTATTTCATGAGAGCCCTCGAGTGGAGGAGGAGCTTGTGGCAGACCTCTTGTTAGGCTTGTCAATTTTATGTGATGATGTGCCTTGAATGACACTTGAGGAGTTTCCTTTTACCTTCTTTTCTATGTTGTCTCTTTGATTGCATTTCATTACATGGTTACATTGAGGACAATGTGCACTTTAAGTGTGGGGGGAAGAATTTACAAAATCTGCTTTATCTTTTATCTGTTTTTGTTTTGCTGTATTTCTGTTTTTACATACAAAAATAAAAATAAAAATTTTAAAAAATATATTTTGCAGTAGTTATTTTTTGTTTTTGTTGAATTTAGACACTTTTTCATGTTTTTCATAAGATTTCTAACTTGTATAAATTGTGAGAAATGTACCAATTTTTGGATTGAGAGGTTTCATACTTGATATGAATCATTGTTGCAATTGTTGAAGTGATAAGTAGGCTTGGAAAATAAAATTTAAGGTGGATCATGTGTGATAGAATTATGCCTTGTGAGTTTTTGGACCTTTGTGGATGAATCATATTATTACATTCATGTTCTTTCATGTGTGATTTCACCCTTGTGCTGGATTACTCTAGGTTTTGCCTTGTCTCTCTTGTCATTGCTTGTTACACATGCATTGATTGAGATGATTTAGGACTTCTTTATTTTAGCCATTAGCCAAATAAACATACCTTACATTAATATCCATTGTCATCCTTTTTGAGCTTTTAACCTTTTCTTTCTTGTGTAGCTCATCACAAGCCAGAAAGTGAAAAATCAGGTTATCCTAACTTCAGAGAGAAAAAAGGGCCTTGAAATTGTTTTAGGAGTGGGTTTCAAACAAGTGTGGGGGATTTGTACTTTGTTTTGATTTGGAAGAAAAGAAAAGAAAGAGTATAAAAAGCAAAATTTCAAAGAAAAAAAAAGAAAAAATAATAATAAAAAAAAGAAGTACAAAAAAAATTGCAATAAAAATGTATTGTGGTTCATTTTCATCCTTGTAAATTTTTTTATTTTAATTTTATTGTTCTCCACCTTGTTTCTTTGTTTTTACCCCTCTTTTTACTTGTTGGCTTACTCCTCATTGCCCCTATTTTCTCTTAGTTTTAGCCTAAATATCGTTCTATTATCCACCCTTACCTAAACCATACATTACAAACCAATAAAATCCCTTTTGATCTTTTGATGCATGTGTATTTCAAATTTAGTGAATTAGAGTCTTGTCAATATTTGGATGTGCTAGTTACATGTGGTGTTTGAGTGTAAACAAAAACCCATACACATTTGATGAGGTTGAGTGTTGTTCTTTGAGAGAATTCTATCACCTTGGTACATTCTTAATTTTAAATAACTGCCAAGGCGTTACATATTGCAAGACAATCACTGGCAAATTATTGGTTGAAGTGTCTTTTAGTTTTTATGGTGTTTATTAATTATCCATGTTGCTTTATTTAGAGTTGTATTGTTCCTAATTTTGTGATTGTGTTTCTTATGGGTGTGCTCGTTTTAAGAGAAACATATTTTCAAATAACACAATTTAACTATGTGGACACGAACACAATCTTTGAAATGTTAAGGTATATTTTTTTTTTCAAAAACTTTCACAAGTGTCATACTTCCCAAGAGGCATTAAAATGTTTTTTTTTAAGGGGAAGCAAACCCCTGGGTGGTGCCCCCTGTTAAGGTTGTAGCATGATAGTCTTTCACAAGTGTCATGCTTCCCATGAGGTACTAAACTAATATTTTAAAGGGGAAGCATACCTCTTGGTGGCACCTCATGTTAAGACTATAGCTATGACAAACTTTGACAACGTCATGCTTCCTGCGAGGCATTAAAATAAAATTTAAAGGGAAGAAAGCTCCTGGGTGGCAACCAAGGTTGACGAGCTACTATCTTGGTCAATGTTGGCTTAAAGCTCAATTCTAGTGTTGAATGTATTTTGTTGGAAAACACTAACCATACATTGAACGTCTTCATACACTTTGATCAAACTATTCTCTCTCTTTCTCTCTCAACTGTTATTCATTTTTCTTCTTCCTTTCAAATGTGTTCTTCACTTTTCTTGTAAAAATTTTGTTGCTCTTCCACTAGTGATGATCATGGGAGACTAAATAATCAATTAATCCAAGGATTTAGTTCAGGAAAGGAGGAATTTGAGTTCTAGTTTAGTATTTCAATTTTTGTGTGAATGTTCATCTTCTTCTTTTCGATTTTCATGATTATGAATGCACATAGGATTGAAAACGTATTAGGTTATGGATCCATATCCTAATTTCAAATTTAATCACAGATTGTTTGGACGATATTTCAATCTGATTTGTTGTGATTTCAATTGATTTAGGAATTAATTCAATTGAACTACCTCTAATGACATTGACTGAACTTTCACAATAAGATCATTATCTGTAGAACTATGATAATTCAAATTGCTTGGTTAGGTGAATTGGATTTAGGTTCTTGAATATGTTTCACAACTTATTTCAACAATTCTGCCAGTTTCTACATTTTCTGCATTTATGTTTGTGTTTTTGCAATTTTAGTTTATTGTTTGCAAACCGTTTGTTGAAATTCCTCTTGTTGTTTATAAGTGGATTGAAGTCAGAACCAAATTTAATTGTATCTCTACGTCGACTTAGGTTATTCATGTATTACAAAATTAATCCTTGTTTTATTTGTTTTGTAACATTCGACATTCGTTATCAAAAATGACATTATCGTTGGGGATACTGTAATGCCCTGAAATTTTGATAACTGAAACTAGATGTTTGATGTAATTGTTGTGTTATTTGATAAGTTTAGATTAGTTGAATTGGTGTGTAAATTACCCTTGAGCAATTGCTTGGTGTGGATGTTAAGTTTGTTTGATCTATGTTTAAAATGTGTGATTGATAGTTTGACCCAAAACCTGTTTTAGTAAAACTACAATCTCGGACTCATTAACTGTTGGATCACCCTAAAATTTTGACAGTAGGTTCTTAACCCATCTCTGCATAATTTAACTATTGGGATATTCAAAATAAAAACTTTTGATGCCACGCTAAGCGTGACCGGCACACTAAGCGAGACCTGCAGATTATAAATACGTCTAGCAGTGCAGAAAAACACGTTTTCACTTCTCTCTATCTCTCTAAACTCTCACCCAAAGCCCTAGAATCACCTCTTCCACCACCCATAGCCACCGGTGACCACCACGAGCCACCGCCACTTGCTGTTGGACCACCACACGAAGAGGAGTACTTTAATCAGAGCGGAATCTTCAAAACTCAACTCGAGGATTCGGTAGAGAATGGAGCCTCCAATTGTTCTTTCTCGGTTTCTTTGAGTTAACCTTGGTTTCATTGTCTTCTCCTAGTTAGTTTAAGCCTCTCTTAGTATCTCTTGTGATTTGGGTACCATTATTGGGTGTTTTTACACTTCCTTTAAAAACCCTTTGAAAATGAGACGTTGTAAAAGTTTCCTTTTTATAAAATTGATGTTATTTTTGTAACCTTCGTTCACCCTGGTCACATTTGTGTGATCGAAATTTCAAAATGCTGTCTTTTTGATGTGGACTCCCAAAACACCATTTTAGCCCCTTTTTAAATTTGAATGGGTATTTGACCTCAAATGTTAATATTAACCTTGTCTTTGAAATCTATACTAAATTGTCTTTGATTTGGTATATAAATCTTTGCGTTTGGGTCAAAGTACATGAACTTGAGGGATCTCAAAACAACACCATGAGGAGCTAACGGGAGAATTTATAGCTAGGTGAGGGGAGTTTATTGTCTATTTATAGCTTTTGATACCATAGTGGGGTCAGGGAACCCAATTATGGAAATGTATATCTGTCCCTATTGTGTGCTGATTTTCAAGAAAAACTATGTTTTAAACTAATGGGATTGATATATTTATTATTGATGTATGTTTGTTCTTGTTGTGTGCTCGTTTTCAAGAAAAACAGTGTTTTTAACTAATGGAATGCGATGAATTTGTTACTGATGGATAAAACTGTGAATGATGTTGTTGTTGTAATGATTGGATTTTCTGGAAAAGTCTTAATTATAGAGGAGACTCTGTCCAAAATTTTATAATATGTTTTCCTATTTAATTCTTTATTAAATTTTAAAAATGGCACAAGAGTGTGTTTTATATATTGCAGTCCTTCTCTTTAATTTAGAATTTTCCTAAAATACCAGTCTCGTGGTAATATGGATTGTGAATGAATGAGATGATATTGATGTCATTGATGATATTGAGATTGAGATGGCATTGATGTTGATGATTTTGAAAATGAAATAATGTGATGTGGTTGATGATGTTGAAATGAGATAATGTTGATGTGGTTGATGATGTTGAAATGAGATAATGTTGATGTGGTAGATGACGTTGAATTAAGATAATGTTGATGTGGTAGATGATGTTGAAATGAGATAATGTTGATGTTGTTGATAATGTTGATATGATTGATGATGTTGAAATGAGATAATATAGTTTATAATATTGAAATGACATGATGTTGAAACAAAATGATGTTGATGTTGTTGATGACATTGAGATGAAATGATGTTGATGTTGATAATGACATTGATGAGAGATGATGTTGATGTTGACAATGTCATTGTATGCTGTGGATACACATGGGGGATGCATGACTGGATATCCCTGCGAGGAAGGGTTGTCCCTATCCACGGTCAGTGTATTGATGAGCCCATGGTTGTATGTTGTGTATGTACATGGAGGTGCATGACTGGATATCTTTGCGAGAAAGGGTTTATCCCTATCCACAATCAGTGCATTGATGGTGCCCATGTTTCATAATTCATAATTGTATGGATGGAAATAGAATGAAGGCAGTGTGTACCTGTGAGTGTTATGGGATAATAATGCGGGTACTAAGGGGCCACTCAGTTTGGAATTCCCTTGTGACTCTGGTTGATCACCATGGGGGGATGACCAGTGCACGATAGAGTGACCCTGATAAACTTCTGAATCATTTTCCCTAAGAGAGGCTATTTCCATGAGAATGGTACCACATTGCATTCTGAGAGTTGAGACAGGTGCATGCATCATTCTGAGTATAATCGATTTGAATTGTGAAAAAAGTTAATGACTAGTTTGTTGAGTGTATGTTGAACTGATTGATTATTGAGAATGATTATGGTTATCATCATTGTTTTCTGGCTAATTATTGTTGTTTGGTGCATGTTGATTTTGTATAATAAACTCCTCCTTGCAATTTTTGTATCGTGTAGTTGGTACTTGTGATGATCGTGAACCTTTGTTCGTTGGAATTGATGTTTGGAAAAGAGTTGTGTTTTGTTATCAACTATTTTCTTTGTTTTAGTTGGTTCCTTGATTCCTTTTTGATTGGGCATGTAAATTCCAGGTGTAAATACATGTAAAAACTAAATTAAGTTTTGATATGTGAATGATATGTAATTTTTTAAAATATACATACATATGTATTCATTTATGTATTTGTGCGTTGTTTGATAAGGGTATTACCGCAAAAAAGTTACTCTCAGTTTCCTAATCAAATTAACGGAGTGTTCATTAAAACTTGAAATTACATGATTAGAGTTAGTGATATCGTAGTGACAAGGCGGGTAGTTACATTAGTGGTATCAGAGTAAGTCGAACCTTTTCAGCTAGTGAGTTGTGAGTGTGCTGTGTTTCTTTGTGCAATTTTGTGTTTGCTTGTTGAATGTTTGATGTTTGAGTATTTAATTTTATTGTATTTGCATGGGTTGTTTGTGTTTGAGACTTATGCACATTGTTGTTTTACATGGATTGTGGACATTTGTTAGTGCTGCCATAACATGTTGGTACTCTTGATGTTTGTTGTACCATGTTTCAATGCCTTGTCACGAGTTATCAGACTGGCCATCTGGATAATTCGTGAAGTGCAGTGGGACACTATGGCAAGTAGTCAGGAATACAAAGAGTGAAGAATAAGTGTTAATGTCTTGAGAGAGAACTGTTGTAGAGGAGTGATTTCTTGAGGCATCAACTCTTAAGAGTAATTGAGTAAGGACTTGAGATAGGTATAAAATTGCTTTATTTCTTTTCTTGTGTCTGTCTCTTCCATATTCTCATTTCTTGGTGTGCATAGGAAGTGATG
This sequence comes from Glycine latifolia, assembly GCA_013407115.1. Taxonomy (NCBI): domain Eukaryota; kingdom Viridiplantae; phylum Streptophyta; class Magnoliopsida; order Fabales; family Fabaceae; genus Glycine; species Glycine latifolia. Next base: position 59,787 of record QARZ01000584.1, on the reverse strand, counting down.
GCTGGTAGGAATGACCGTGCAATAGCTGATGCTCTCCAAGCTTTGAGGCTGAAGGTCAAGCTGTGATCTGGGAAACCTTCAAGAGGGTATTTATGGAGAAATACTTTCTTGAAGATGCAAGCTATGAATTATCAAGGTGTTCTTCAGTTATCACTGCTAGTTAACATGTGGAAGATACGAGATTCCGTTACTTGTGCTATTTGATTTCGGTGTAACCCATTCGTTTATATCTTGCTTGTGTGTGGAGAAACTTAAGCTTTTTGTGTCTTCTTTGAGTGATGATCTTGTGGTAGAGACCCCAACTAGTGGTTGTGTTTTAACTTCTGAGGTATGTTTGAATTGTCTTGTAGGGATTGCTAGTAGAAAATTCTTTATTGATCTTATTCGTTTGTCTCTCAGCCAAATTGATGTTATTCTGGGTATAGACCGGTTATCTTCCAACCATGTCTTGTTAAACTGTTTTGATAAAATTGTGATGTTTAGTGATTCTAAAGTGAGTAAGGATATAATGTTTATCTCTGCCAACCAAATTGTGACATCTTTAAAAGAAGATGCTTAAGTATACATGATCTTGTCCAACCTGGAAGTAGAGACCAAGGTTTCCATAGGTGACCTCCCTGTTGTTAGAGAGTTTCAAGAAGTGTTTCCTAAGGATATATTCAGTTTACCACCTGAAAGGGGGTTAGACTTTTCTATAGATTTGGTACCTGGTGCCGGACCATATCCATAGCCCTTTATAGGATGTCTCCTATAGAGTTAGTTGAGCTTAAGAAACAATTAGAAGAGTTATTGGATAAGTAGTTTGTGTGACCCAGTGTTGTGTGTAGACTACCATCAGTTGAATAAGGTGACGATTAAGATCAAATACCCTTTGCCTAGAATAGATGACCTTATGGACCAGCTGGTAGGAGCTTGTGTGTTTAGCAAAATAGATCTTAGGTCAGGTTACCATCAAATCTGAGTGAAGTCTGGGGATATTCCGAAGACTACCTTTAGGACCCATTATGGTCACTACGAGTATTTAGTCATGCCCTTCGGTGTGACTAATGCCCCTGGTGTGTTTATGGTTTTCATGAATAGGATTTTTCACCCCTATCTCGATGGTTTTGTGGTAGTATTCATAGATGATATTTTGGTATACTCTAAGACTAGAGAGGACCATGAAAAGCACTTGAGGATTGTGATGCAAACCCTTAAGGACCGACAACTTTATGCTAAGTTGTTCAAGTGTGAGTTTTGGTTAGAGAAAGTTAGTTTCCTAGGACATGTGATATCCTAAGGTGGTAGCTGTAAATCCTTCTAAGGTAGAAGCTGTTCTTAAGTGGGAGAGTCCTAAGTCGGTTTTTGAGATTAGAATTTTCTTGGTTTAGCGAGATATTATCGGAGATTCATAGAAGGTTTCTCAAAGTTAGCCTTGCCTTTGACCAAGCTGACTAGTAAAGGTTAAGTTTTTGTGTGGGATGCCCAGTGTGAGCATAGTTTCCAAACCCTTAAAGAAAAGCTGACGATTGCGCCTATGTTAGTTTTTCCTAACCTAAGAGAACCCTTCGAGGTGTATTGTGATGCAACAAAAATGGGTTTAGGAGGAGTGCTGATGCAGATGTTGATTTTAAGGGAAGCTGCAAGAAGATTGAAGCAAGGTTGAAGGCTTGATGATGTTTTAGCTTTTTACATGCCCAATCATTTGAAGGCATTTGTAATTTGTCTAAGGGGTTCAAGTAAATTACCTTGTGATCTTTCATTAGCATGTGCATTCTCATGATCATGCATACATGGTTTTCAGTCTCAAAGAAATCAAATGGTTTTAAAAGAAATTAAGTTTTCAATGGCTAAGTTTCTTAAAAAAACAAAACTTACTGCTTTAATCGATTACACAAGAAGTTTAATCGATTAAAGACATTTATACTATTCTTGAAAAGCCTTGAAGATCAGTTTAATCGATTACAGGCTTCTTGTAATTGATTACACGGTGTTTTATGAAAAACCATGCATCACTGGAATAATCGATTATCTCATTATGTAATCGATTATCTTAATTCATTTGTCTTGATGTTGTCCTGGTTTAATCGATTATTTTGTTCATGAAACCATTTCCAGAAAGCTGATGAACATATTAATCGATTATTTAGTTACTTTAATCCATTACATATGGCAATTTAATCGATTACACCAGCGGATTAATCGATTATTGTCAGTTAATTTTGTTTTATATAAAGCTTTGTGAGTCTATTCTCTATAAATAGATAATGAATGAATTGTTCTATACAGATGAGTGATTTACCCAAAAGACAAAAAGCTTTCTAAGAGTTTCAGAAACTGATTTCTGAGTGAAAAACATTTATGGTAAGGATCAAGAATTCTGATTTTTTGTGAAGATGTGTTAAAGAAAAGAAGGTTTTCAAGATAGTGATTTTGAGCTGTTATTCTTTTCAACCTCGAAAGTGTGGTAATCTCATTTCATTTCATTCATTCATACATGAAAGATCACAGGTTGTGTTTATCTTGAACCTATCCTTTTAGATGTTCTAACATTTTCTGTTGAATTGTGATATATCAATTTGTTTCTTTTCAAGCATACTAGAGTAGGGTTCTCTAGGTTTGAGGTTCTGAGTAGGGTTCTCAGGATCTTGGTGATTTGTATTCTAATAGGATTTTAGAATTCAGTATCTTTGTCTAGTGTTGATAAAGAGGGTCACTTGTAAATTGCTTGTAAAAGATTATTTGATATAGTAATTACTCTAACCTAGTGTGGGTTGGAAGCAATTGGATGTAGCCTCCAAGGTTGAGAGGTGAAACAGTATAAGTGCATTGTCTCTTGTTTAAAATTCTGTATGTTTCATTACATGTCTTTGTGAAATCAAGAATTATTATCAAAGAAACATTTTCTGTCATTGCATTCTTATCAAAGGTTAATCTTGGGAGAAGAAAGATTTCTGGACTTTACAAAAGGGTGAACAAGTGATACGATCCAAGTTTTAATTCCTCAATTTGTTTCAGAAAGTTTTAAATATCCAGTTTAAACCAATTCACCCCCCTCTTGGTTTATTTGTTGTATATTCATTGTATTTTCAGCAGAATGGCCAGGTAGTGGCCTATGGTTCTAGACAACTCAAGACTCATGAGAGGAATTATCCTACCCATGATTTGGAGTTAGCTGTTGTAGTTATTGCTCTTAAGATGTGGAGGGACTACCTGTTTGGCTCTAAGTTTGAAGTGTTTAGTGATCATAAAATCCTTAAGTATTTATTTAGTAAGAAAGAGTTGAACATGCATCAGAGGAGATGGTTAGAGTTTCTTAAAGACTATGATTTTGAGCTTAGCTATCATCCTGGCAAAGTCAATGTAGTGGTTGATGCTTTGAGTAGAAAGTCTCTACATGTATCTGCTCTGATGGTTAGGAGGTTGGATCTCTTAGAACAGTTTAAAGACCTTAGCCTTGCGTGTGAGGTTACCCTAGCAGTGTGAGACTAGGAGTTTTAAGAATTACTAGTGAGTTTCTAAGAGAGATCAGAGAGGGCCAGAAGTCTAATCCTTTTCTGAGGACTTAGTTAGAAGCCATAGCAAAAGGGAGAGATAGTAGTTTCAATGTGAGATCAGATGGAGTCCTGAGACTTCAAGATAGAATTTGTGTCCCTAATGTATCTGAGCTTAGGAAGATGATCTTGGAGGAAGGTCATAAGAGCAACTTGAGCATCCACCCTGGTACTACCAAGATGTATCAAGATCTCAAGACAATGTTTTGGTGGCCAAACATGAAGGAAGAGGTTAGTGCATTTGTATATGCATGTTTAGTCTATTAGAAGGCTAAGATAGAACATCAGAGACACTCAGGTAAGTTGCAACCCTTAGAAATACCCCAATGGAAGTGGGACTGTATCTCCATGGATTTTGTTGTAGGGCTACCTAGAACCCCAAGAGGTTTAGATTCTATATGGGTTATTGTTGACAGATTAACCAAATCTGCTCACTTTATCCCCATCAATATCAGGTTTTCCTTAGAGAAGTTGACCTCCCTGTATATTAGTGAGATTGTTAGATTACAGGTGTGTCGTCTAGCATAGTATCTGATAGAGATCCTAGATTTGTAACACCCCAAAAATTTAGGGGTTATAGACAATTATTATGAGTAAAATGTTAATGAAAGGCAGTAGAAAATTTAGGGCAAAATGACAAGAACGCCCCTGAACAATTTCAGAAATGACGTTTATGTCCCTAGAAAGAAAATGACAATTTTGCCCTAAACAATTCTAGAAAAGACTAATGTATCCCTAGATATTTTAGTAGGATATTTACTAAGAGAAATTACCAAAATATCCTTGGATAATTTCAAATGACATTTAGGTCCCAAGGGTAAAAGACCAAAATGCCCCTGAACAATTGCTCAAATGACCAATATATCCCTATAGCTCTGATAAGGTCATATAAGTTCTAGTAAAGTCCTGGAAGTCTGATAAGATACAGAACAAAGTTAGACAAGAGATTATTGATGTTATTTGCAAAGAAAAACCATAAGATAGAATTATTAGAAATTTTGAAAGATAATTCAAAAAGAATTGAATTTAGGCTAATCTAAGCTATGTAAAAACACAGAAGGAAGGAAAACACAATCTAGAGAAGATTCTCTTTATTGTAGTAGGAATGGATTATTTAATGGGTGATCTAAACATTTTATTAATTAAGAACCAAATGGACCAATAGAAAAATAGATAAAACTATTAGAAGAAATTATGTGACATTTTATTACATGTCACTAAACCTTAAGCTATGTTCTAATTAATCTTAGAATTTTACTCCTAAGGAAATATTTAGAATTAGACTTTCATAAAACATAAGACATAATTTAATTCTATGCAAATATATACATATATATATATATATATGTTAAGTAAAACAAAGCATTAAAAATCTTTAAACTATAGTTATTCTACATAAACAAGCATAATTGAAACATAATTGCCTTAAAACACTAAGCTTGGCCGTGAACTATCAAGATGGGTGGAGGAAGCTTTAGAAAATTTGAGAACAAGGACACTTGGACAAATTAGAAGCAAGAAAGAATCTATTGGACCAAGTGGAAAGTTACTTAAAAAAAAAAAAAAAATGAAGCAAAAATCTTCCAAAAGCACTAAGCCATTCACGTGAGATTGAAAGCAAGAAAGCAAGGCACCAAATTTATGAAAGTGCACGGCCAAACTAAGAAAACAAGAAGCAAGGTGTAGAAACTTCAAGACAAAGCCACTTGTAAGATAGAAAATGGCTAACCAATGAGAAACTAACAACAAGAAAGCAAAGCCATCATAAGCTTAAGATATTTTTTTAACAAAAGCCAAAGGAAACTAGCCTATATAAAAGCATGAAGGGACCAAAGTGGGGGCTGATTTACACGGCCAAAACATCCCACTTTTCAGCCACTCTTTCCACTAAAACAAAAGCAAAACATAAAGGCCATATACCAAGCAAGAAACCGTGAAGAAGCTAGGAGCTTTAAAAGACAAGTAATCAAATTCTCACCAAGGAAAGCTAAGGTATGGGAAGTAGTTTAATAAACATGGATTAGATACTTGATAGATTAATTTAGCACCTATTTATTGAGATTTAAAGCTATGATTATTTCTTGTTTAAGAAATCTAAAGCTAGCATACCAATTGTTTGATTAAAATTCTCAATGAATTAACATACAAAGAATTAGCTTGAACTTGTTTAGATGGCTGTCCAAAATAATTATTCCTACTTTGTGGCCACGTGATTCTTTGTCTGTATTTAAATATAAGGTTGCTGTATTTAATTAAGATTATATGTAGGTTGCTGTATTTAATTGATGTTGCTGTATACTGTTATATAATTATTATTGTTGCTGTATAATGATTTAATGATTCTGTATGTTGTTCTTATTGCTGCTGTATAATGATTTAAGGATTCTGTATGCTGTTATTAAATTTATTATGTTACTGTTTTGGTTATATTTGTAAATTAAATAATGCTGTATGAGGCTATTGTATGTTATTTATTATATTGCTGTATGGTATTATTGTTGCTGTAAACTACTAGATTGTTGTATGTTGTGGGTTGTTAATTTAATAGGGCTGTATGAGACTATGTTGCTGTATTTAGATTGCTGTTGCTGTAAATTAATTGAATGATATTATATGTTGTTGCTGTATTTAATTAAATCGTATGTTGCTGTTATTATGTATGTTGCTGTTATTGTATTTAATTAAGCTGCTGTACCTTATTTGTTGATGTAAGCTATAGGACATAGGCTGATATGTTGCTATTATATACGTTGTTGTATACTTAGTTATTGTATATTTTGTTTAGTTGCTGTTTATTTTATTTGGTTATTGTATACTTTAATGCTGTAGTATATTTGATTGGGTTGCTGTATATTAATTTATTTGTGTTGCTATATGATATTTAATATGTGGCTGTATGGAGCTGAATTTGTAACCAAATAATGCTGTATGGGTTGCTGTATGATATTTTAATATGTTGCTGTATATTTGTAACTAAATGGTGCTGTAGGTTGTTGCTGTATATTTTATGATGTAGTTGTATGACATGTTAATATTCAACTGATGTTGAGCTTTGATGAGATTCTGTAATAAAGATGATTTAAAAGTGATTTGCTGGTTATTTTGTGTTCCACTGGAGTGGGTGGAACTATATGATATGAATTCCACTGGAATGGGTGGAATGAGTTGATATGAAAATTGAAACAAATGATAAAAGAGGTAAATGAAAAATAAATCAGCCATTACATACATCATTTGCATTTATCCCCTCGGAGCGGAGGGAGGTCTCACTGGAGGGGGTGGGACTGTTCCACTGGAGTGGGTGGAACTGTTTTATGGTACCTTTTATCCCCTCGGAGTGGAGGGAGGTCTCACTGGAGTGGGTGGGACTGTCTCACTGGAGTGGGTGGGACTGGTTTCACTGGAGTGGGTGAAACTATATTAATTTTGGTACCTCTTATTAGGCCTCTGAGATCTCAGTCATGCATCATTTAATAAAGAGATCATGCATCATTTATGCATCTGTTTCTATTTTACAAATGATAATTTATTTTACTAGAAATCAATTATTTATCTGTTCCTGTCAATTATCTAATTCTGTTTATTAAATACTTACCCATATTGTGTCTGTGGTTTTGACACCTGTGATGACCCCAATTTACTTGGGCGAGCAGAGGAACAGTGAGAAGATGAGAAGTGGAGAACTTGGATGATGTGCTTGCTGTGTTTTGGCTTGATGAGTGGATGATCTGGTTTTTTTGTGAAGTATGGAATTCGTACTGTACTGTATCTGTCTTTTATTTTGGGATGTATGTACATGGACTGTTATATTTAGCTTTGCTTCTTAATCTAGATAAATCGTGGTGAGGATAATCATTTATGTTGCTCATGAATAATAAAATCAGCAAGCGAAGCAAAAGGAATTTTCGTGAAAAATTTACACTGATCTAATATTAAGACAAAGTAGACACGAAATTTTATCTAAAATTAATCAAGCACGAGAGGGTAAAGAGAGGCGTTACAAGATTCACCTCCAGATTTTGGGAGAGTCTGAACAAAGCATTGGGAACCAAGCTTAGGCTAAGTTCAGCCTATCACCCTCAAACTGATGGTCAAATTGAATGGACCATTCAGTTTCTAGAGGACCTTTTGAGGGCGTGTGTATTAGAACAAAAAGGGAGTTAGGAGAGGTTTTTGCCGTTGATAGAGTTCACCTATAACAATAGTTTTCATTCTACCATTGGTATGGCTCCCTACGAAGCTTTGTATGGTAGAAGGTGTAGGACACCCTTGTGTTGGCTAGAACCCAGGGAGAACCTCACTTTAGGACCTGATGTGGTACAACAAACCACTGAGAAGGTCAAGTTGATCCAAGAGAGAATGAGAACTGCTCAGAGTAGGTAGAAGAATTATCAGGACAAGAAGAGGAAATACCTACAACTCGAGGTTGGTGATCATGTATTCTTGAGAGTCAATTCGTGGACTGTGGCTTGTCGAGCCTTGAAATCCCGAAAACTCACCCCTCATTTTATTGGTCCTTTCCAAATTCTCAAAAGAGACCCTTGTGGCATATCAAATTGCATTACCCATGCCCTTTCTAACCTCCAAAATGTCTTTCATGTGTCTCAACTCCGTAAATATGTCCATGATCCTTCTCATGTAGTCAAGTTAGATGATGTTCAAGTAAAGGAAAACTTGACATATGAAACATTGCCTTTGAGGATCGAAGATAGACAAACAAAACACTTAAGAGGGAAAGAGATTTCATTGGTGAAGGTGATCTAGGGAGGTACATCAGGAGAGGATGCAACGTGGGAACTAGAGAGTCATATGCGAGAAGCCTATCCAGCCTTGTTTGAGTCAGGTAAATTTCGAGGACGAAATTTCTAAAAGGGTGGGAGAGTTGTAACGCCCTAAAATTTCGATAACTGAAACTAGATGTTTGATGTATTTGTTGTGTTATTTGATAAGTTTAGTTAGTTGAATTGTTGTGTAAATTACCCTTGTGCAATTGCTTGGTGTGGATGTTAAGTTATGTGAAGTTTGTTAGATCTATGTTTAAAATGTGTGATTGATAGTTTAACCCAAAACCTGTTTTAGTAAAATTACAATCCCGGACTCGTTAACCCTTGGATCGTCTTAAATTTTTACAATAGTTTCTAGACCCATCTCTGCATAATTTAACCATTGAGATCTTCAAAATAACAACTTTTGATGCCGTGCTAAGCGCGACCGACGCGCTAAGTGCAATTTCCAAACAGAGAGGAAATTGCACTGAGCGAGACCTGCAGATTATAAATATGTCCAGCAGTGCATAAAAACACGTTTTCACTTCTCTCTCTCTAAACTCTCACCCAAAACCCTAGAATCACCTATTCCACCACCGATAGCCACCGGTGACCACCACGAGCCATCGCCGCTTGTCGTTGGACCACTGTACGAAGAAGAACACTTTAGTCGGAGCAAAATCTTCAAAACTCAACTCGAGGATTCGGTAGAGAACAGAACCTCCAATTCTCCTTTCTTGGTTTCTTTGAGGTAACCATGGTTTCTTTATCTTCTCCTAGTTAGTTTAAGCCTCTCTTAGTATCTCTTGTGATTTGGGTACTGTTATTGGTGTTTTTACACTTCCTTTAAAAACCCTTTGAGAATGAGATGTTGCAAAAGTTTCCTTTTTATAAAATTGATGTCATTTTTGTGACCTTCGTGGAGCCCTTGTCACATTGGTGTGATCAGAATTTCAAAATTATGTCTTTTTGATGTGGACTCCCAAAACACCATTTTAGCCCCTTTTTAAATTTGAATGGGTATTCGACCCTAAACGTTAACATTGACCTTGTCTTTGAAATCTATACTAAATTGTCTTTAATTTGGTATGTAGAGCTCTACGTTTGGGCCAAAGTACGTGAACTTGAGGGATCTCAAAACAACACCGTGAGGAGCTAACGAGAGAATTTATAGCTAGGTGAGGGGAGTTTATTGTCTGTTTATAGCTTTTGATACCATAGTTAGGGTTAGGGAACCCAATTATGAAAATGTATATCTGTCCCTGTTGTGTGCTGATTTTCAAGAAAAACTATGTTTTAAACTAATGGAATTTGATATATTTATTATTGATGTATGTTTGTTCCTATTGTGTGCTCGTTTTCAAGAAAAACCGTGTTTTTAACTAATGGGATGTGATTAATTTGTTATTGATGGATAAAACTGTGAATGATGTTGTTGTTGTAATGATTGAATTTTTGGGAAAAGTCTTAATTACAGAGGAGACTCTGCCCAAAATAAAGGCATAAAAGTGTGTTTTATATATTGCAGTCCTCCTCTTTAATTTAGAATTTTCCTAAAATACCAGTCTCGTGGTAATATGGATTGCCAATGAATGAGATGATATTGATGCCGTTGATGATATTAAGATTGAGATGCCATTGATCTTGATGATGTTGAAAATGAAATAAAGTGATGTGGTTGATGATGTTGAAATGAGATAATGTTGATATGGTTGATGATGTTGAAATGAGATAATGCTGGTGTGGTTGATGATGTTGAAATGAGATAATGTTGATGTGGTTTATGATGTTTATGTGAGATAATGTTGATATGCTTGATGATGTTGAAATGAGATAATAATGTTTATAATATTGAAATGAGATGATATTGATGTTTATGATGATGATATTGAAACAAAATGATGTTGATGTTGTTGACGACATTGAGATGAAATGATGTTGATGTCGATAATGACATTGATGAGAGATGATGTTGATGTTGACAATGTCATAATACGCTGTGGATACACATGGGAGATGTATGACTGGATATCCCTGCACAGAAGGGTTGGTCCCTATCCACGGTCATTGCATTGATGAGCCCATGGTTGTATGCTGTGCATGTACATGTGGGTGCATGACTAGATATCCTTGCAAGGAAGGGTTGGTCCCTATCCACGGTTAGTGTATTGATAGTACCCATGTTTCATACTTCATAATTGCATGGATGGAAATAGAATGAAGGCAGTGTGTACCTGTGGGTTTTATGGGATAAAAACGCGGGTACTAAGGGGCCACTCGGTTTTGAATTCCCTTGTGACTCTGGCTGATCACCATGGGGAGGGGGGATGACCAGTTCATGTAAAATCCTCCAAATTATATATTGAGTTTATATTTATGATTGAATTATGGAAGTGTGATGATAGTTGGATACAAGAAGAATAGGATAAAATTTATTTGAACATAAGCTGCCCAAAACTATCCATTTTTGCCACCCGAATTTTGAAATTTATTTATCTCTCAATTCTTATCCAAATTAGGTGTATCATATGTGGAATTAAATATCTAGATGTCAACTATAACATATAAAAATTTCAGATAAATATAGAGTGTGTACTGCCTTTAATAACAAAAATACTAAGAGATGTCATTGTCCTAAGTTGAATTTGCTGGCAATTTTGCAAGTCTAGATTAAAAATGCTATATCTTGAGTTTTATAACTCCTAATAAGGCATGTGATACCTTGGTAGAAAGCTTGGGAACTCTAGTTTAACATAATAAAAGATGAGAATTTTTGGACTAGTATATTGGTACAGAATAAACAATGAGCGAACTTCATCTGGTTAAGTGTTTCTAGCTTTTGAACCTTTCGGACTGGGCACAACTTGTAACTCTTGGATTTTGGCCCAAGGAATAAAATATTCAGCCCCAAAAAGGTTATATATCAGAGGTTGCCTCAGTCCAAGACCTATCCACGTGCATAGAATCCCTCAATAAGACAAGAATTCACTAAATCAATAAGCCAAAGGCAAAGCTTGAAAAATATAGGCTACTGTAAGAAAATTTTTGGCTGAAGTGAAAATATTTAATTAAGCTTTTGTGTGCATGTGGAACAAATTAAACCAAGAATTCACCTTCCCTAGCTCAACCATTTCCAAGTGGGAGAGGCCACCTATCCCTAAGACCATGATTAAAAGAATCTTGACCAAAAGAATCCAAGTCAAGAAAAGGCTTAAGGTTAAATATCTCCTAATGAAATGATTATCTCGTTAAAACCTAACTAAACTAACTTCTAAAATCAGTTTGAAGCCAACTAAAACCCTTAAATCTGAACCAATTAAAGTAGTATAAATAGCTTGAGTGATTCTAAAATTTGTGCACGTAAACTTTCAGCACAAAACCCATCCCACCTACTACTTGCTTCTTGCACCCACTTTTCACTTCCTACCTCCTTTGCTTGCTTTTGATCGTGCCTTCTTTCTACCACTTATCTATTAGCCAATTTCTTCTTTCAATACCTCATTTCTTAGAGGATTTTCTGAGGAAGACAACCCTTACTCCATTCCATTTCAAAAATCAAACTCACTTGAGGTAGGCTAGGCTTCAATCTCTAGTTAAGCATTTGTTTGGATTAACCTATATGCTTAAATGGGCAGATTTACGGTTATTATTTAGGCTGGAAATTCATGTCATTTGAAGATTATTTTATGATGTGAAAATAATGATTTTAACCATAGGATAAGTGATGATTCATAGGCTGAATTATTAGTGATGTTTGGAATCAAATTCGATGATCTTTGGAAGTGATATGATGACCTCTAGGTTGTTTGTTCATATTTTTATTATGGGACTATTTTGAATTAAATTTTTAGAAGTAGAGGTTTAATGGTGTGTAGTTAAATGGTTCAAATACTAGAGTGATTCAATTTTGAGGTTGAAGTAGGAAGGTGGTAGGTGAAAGGAGATTAAGATGCATGCTAGGTTTTAATCTTTTCTTGTGAAGGTTTAAAGGAATTAGTAATTATTTAAAAGATATATTGTGGTTTATTAGTTAGACTACTAACTTGATTTTTCTGTAGCTTAAGGATATTCAATTGTTATGCCTAAATTGGTATAATTTTGCTTGAATAAGGTATGGTAGTTTAACCCTATTTGTGGTACGTATGATGTTATGATGAAAATATTTTCCATGAGGTTGTATGTATTTGCTCATGGATTGTATTATGGATGGAGTTTTATGTGATGATATTTTGGTTCATGTTTCTAATTCTAATACGACATTTGTGAAATAGAATCTGATACTACATACAGTACAATTTGTAGTGACTAGGTGCAAATACGTGGAATAAATCATGCATGTTTGCGTAAGACGGCCGCAGCATCTACATCCAGTATGAGGTGCAGCTACATACAGTAGGATATGTAGAGGCCGTGTGCACCCTGGGAAAATTCATTTCATGCATTCATATAGTTTGCATAATTGTTTTATGGATTCATTTAAATATACTGATGATTTTACTAACGTACTAACGTGTTTGGTGGTTTAGTTTTGCCTATTGAGAAATTTTATCACTCACTAGATTTGTTTCATTTTTTTTAGATGGCAACAGTGGTCAGTTTCCTTGATGCCCTGGATTGGTGGTGGTGTAGGAATGAAGATATGAATTAGGCTGGTGTATGGAAAATCCTGTACTTGTTTAATAATGACTTTTGTAACAAGGACTGTGGCTACATATAATACATGTTAGTTTAACAACTTCTATAATTTATATGTTTTAGAATTTTTACTAATATACGCTTCTGAAATTAAACCCTAATAAAAATATAACATCTAAAATAATTTTAGGTTGTTACAATTTTGGTATCAGAGTAGTTCATCTAGTTAGAGCCTAAGGAGAATGGACTGACCATGCTTTTCTGTGTACTTTGAGTGTGAATGTTTTATGTTTGATTGTTTGTGTTTGTTGAATTCTGACGCACTTTACTTTATATTGAGCCTGATCACCTCAATAATTTTGTGAAAGTGAATAGGAGTTCATGGCTACTAGAAGAACAAGAGGAAGAGCAGCAACACAAGCTAGTGGCAATAGTGAGGAAATAAATATTCTTCATGAAATGCTAGCAGCTATGCAAGAACAAGAGGCTACTGCAAATCAACAAGCGACTGCAGCAAGTCAACAAGTTGTTGCAGCTACTCAAATGATGGTGCAACTTAACCATAACAATAATAATAAAATAATCATGGTAGTAACAATAATTCTAATCAAGATAATAATAGGAGGCAAGTGATTGATATAGAATATCATAAGTTTGTTGAGTTTAGGAAGTCTAACCCACCAGCCTTTAAGGGAACCTTTAATCCAGACATGACTAAAGAATGGGTTAGAGAAATAGAAAAGATATTTACTGTACTAGATTGTTTTGACCAACAGAAAGTAACTTATGAGTAACTTATGCTACATATATGTTACAGTCTGATGCTGAGTATTGATAGAACAGTCACAAGTAAATTTTGGCAGGTAATGAAGTAGAGATTACATGGGGGTGTTTAAGATAGCCTTCTATGGTAAGTATTTTACCATATCAGTAAGAAATTCTAAGGAGCTCAAATTTCTTAGGCTTGAACAAGGTAATAGTAGTGTGTCGAATATATTACTAAATTTGAAGAGTTAATTAAGTTTTCCTCTACTTATCAGTATAATCCTAATGAGCACTGGAAGTGAATGAAGTTTGAAGGAGGACTGAGGGAAGATATGTTGGAAGTAGTAGAACCGTAGAAATTAGGGAGTTTGGTGTTTTAATAAATAAGTATAGAATAATAGAAGAGTATAAAAGAAGATCTGCTGAGAAAAAAGAATCAAGTAATAATTTTATAAAGAAATTAGGACCTCAGCCTTTTAAATTTAAGAATAAGTTTCAGCAGAGGAAATTTTAGACAAGACAAGGTTTAGGCAGGGAGTTTAATAAATGTCACAAGATCCATGGAGATATGCCATGCCCTATAACTCAGACCCCTTGTTCCCGATGTGGAAAGACATGACATTTGGCAAAGGATTGTCACAGTTGCAATAATGATCAATGTTTTAGATGTGGAAAGATGGGGCATTATGCTAACAATTACAGAGCTGAAAATCCCCAAGACACCACACATCCTCAACAAACTGGAAGGGTTTTTACCATGAATGCAGCAGAGGCATCTCAATCCTAAAATCTTATCAAGGGTAACTGCAGAATTCAAGATAAAATTTTAACTGTATTATATGATTCAGGTGCTACTCACTCTTTCATTTCTTATGACACTGCTATACAGTTAGGATTGCCTTTATCTCAATTACCTTATGATCTTTTAGTTTCTACTACTTGTCACATTTGTCTTAATTGTGTTTTTTAGATTGATCATAAATCTTTTTCTGCAAATTTGATTTGTCTTCCTTTGACTGGATTTAGTGTAATTTTGGGTATGGATTGGCTTGCAGCTAACCATGTATTGTTGGACTGTTCAAATAAAACCATTGTTTTACCTTCAGAAATTTCAGAAAACAGTCAAACCCAGTGTCTGTATTTGAACTCCATTGTTTCCTGTTCCGATAAAAATGAAATTCAAGGGTATGTTATTTTATCAGCTAATGTAACTGAGTGAACTAATGAACTCTCTAATATACCCGTGGTAAGAGAATATCCAAATGTATTTCCGGATGAGATACCAAGGATACCTCCAGAAAGGGAAATAGAATTTTCTATTGACCTAATTCCTGGATTTGGACCAATATCCATATCACCTTATAGGATGTCCCCTCTAGAGTTGGAAGAATTGAAAAAGAAACTAGAGGAGTTGTTGGAAAAGAAATTTATCAGACCTAGTGTTTCACCCTGGGGAGCTCCAGTTTTGTTAGTGTAGACTATAGGCAACTTAATAAGATATGCATTAAAAATAAGTATCCATTACCTAGGATAGATGATCTTATGGACCAACTGAGAGAAGCAATAGTATTTTCTAAGATTGATCTTAGGTCAAGATATCATCAGATTAGATTTAAGAAAGAAGAAATTCCTAAAACTACATTTAGGACTAGATATGGGCATTATAAGTATTTAGTGATGTCTTTTGGATTAACTAATGCTCCAGCAGTTTTTATGGATTACATGAATAGAATATTTAGATCTTATCTAGATAAGTTTGTAGTAGTCTTTATAAATGATATAATTGTTCATTCTAGATAAGAATAAGAGCATGAAGAGCAACTTAAGGTAGTATTGCAGACGCTTAGAGAAAAGAAGTTGCATGCTAAGCTATCTAAGTGTGAATTTTGGGCTAAGGAAGTAAAATTTTTAGGTCATGTTGTCTCCAAAGAAGGAATTTCAATTGATCCAAGTAAAATTGAGACAGTCATGAATTTGGAGAGACCAACCACAGTAACTGAGATTAGGAGTTTTCTAGGATTAGCTGGTTATTATAGGAGATTTATTAAAGGGTTTTCACAAATAGCTTTACCTTTGACTAGCTTAACTGCAAAAAATGTGCCTTTTGTATGGTCACTAGAATGTGAGAAAAGTTTTCTAGAATTAAGATGAAGATTAACTAGTACTCCAATGTTAGTTTTGCCAGATCCTCATGGTGCATTTGAAGTATATTGTGATGCTTCAAAGAAAGGTCTAGGTTGTGTGTTGATGCAAAATGGGAATGTGGTAGCATATGCATCTATACAGTTAAGACCCCATGAAGTCAATTATCCAACCCATGATCTAGAATTAGCAGCTGTAGTTTTTGCCTTAAAGATCTGGAGACATTATTTGTATGGAGTAAGATTTGAAGTCTTTTTAGACCATAAGAGTCTTAGGTATCTCTTTGACCAAAAATAGTTGGACATGAGACATATAAGATGGGTTGAATTTCTTAAGGACTATGACTTTGAGTTAAAATATCATCTAGGAAAAGCAAATGTAGTGGCTGATGCTTTAAGTAGGAAATCTCTGAATGTATCTAGGATGATGATGATCAAGGAAATGGAATTAATAGAAAATTTTAAAAATATTAATTCCAAAAGCATCATTTTGAGTCAAATACAAATCACTAGTGATTTCAAAGGGCACATTAGACTTGGACAGCAGAGAGATTCAGATTTTCAACAAATTTTAACTCAAGTTCAAGAGGGAAAATTGCAGGATTTTGAGGTAAATAATGATGGGTTGTGGACTTATCAAAAGAGAATATGTGTACCCAAGAGTGATGGATTAAGAGAGAAAATTTTGAGTGAATCCCACAAGAGTAATTTTACAATGCATCTTGGAATGACAAAGATGAACCAAGATTTTAAGAGAATGTTTTGGTGGCCTGGCATGAAAAAAGATATTGTAGAGTTTGTAGAAAAGTTCTTAGTATGTAAAAAGGTAAAAATAGAACATCAGAAACCTTTTGGCACTTTGCAACCTTTAGAAATTCCTCAGTGGAAGTGGGAAAGTGTATCTACGGATTTTGTGGTAGGATTACCTAGGACTGCTTCTGGTCACGACTCAATTTGGGTCATTGTAGATAGACTTACTAAGTTAGCTTATTTTATACCTATTAGGATTTCTTATTCATTAGAGAGATTAGGTCAACTGTATATACAAGAAGTAGTTAGATTGCATGGTGTACCTTCCACTCTGATTTCTAATATAGACCCCCATTTTACATCTAGGTTTTGGGGAGCATTACAAAAAGCATTTGGAACCAAGTTATGCTTAAGTACTGCTTATAAAACGAATGGAAAAACAGAAAGAATCATACAAACCTTAGAAGACATGTTGAGAGCTTGTGCAATAGATCAACAGGGTTCTTGGGAGAAATATTTGCCATTAGCAGAGTTTGCCTATAATAATTTTGGATAGAGAAATAAAGAAATTAAGAAATAAGTCTGTATCATTGGTAAAAGTAGCATGTGGACAAGGACGTTTGGAAGAATATACCTGGGAGTTAGAATCAGAGATGAGGAAGAAGTACCCTGAACTGTTTACAGGTATTTACAAATTTTGAGGGAAAAATTTTCTATTTAGAGGTGGTGAAATGTAACATCCTCCAAATTATATCTTGAGTGTATATTTATGATTGAATTATGGAAGTGTGATGATAGTTGGATACAAGAAGAATAAGATAAAATTTATTTGAACATAAGCTGCTCAAAACTGTCCATTTTTGCCACCCGAATTGAGAAATTTATTTATCTCTCAATTCTTATCCAAATTAGGTGTATCATATGTGGAATTAAATATCTATATGTCAACTATAACATATAAAATTTCAGATAAATAGAGTGTGTACTGGTTTTTATGGGATAAAAACGCGGGTACTAAGGGGCCACTCGGTTTTGAATTCCCTTATGACTTTGGCTGATCACCATGGGGGGGGGGATGACCAGTTCGTGTAACATCCTCCAAATTATATCTTGAGTTTATATTTATGATTGAATTATGGAAGTGTGATGATAGTTGGATACAAGAAGAATAGGATAAAATTTATTTGAACATAAGCTGCCCAAAACTATCCGTTTTTGCCACCCGAATTTTGAAATTTATTTATCTCTCAATTCTTATCCAAATTAGGTGTATGATATGTGGAATTAAGTATCTAGATGTCAAATATAACATATAAAAATTTCAGATAAATATAGAGTGTGTACTACCTTCAATAACAAAAATACTAAGAGATGTCATTGTCCTAAGTTGAATTCGCTGGCAGTTTTGCAAGTCTAGATTAAAAATGCTATATCTTGAGTTTTATAACTCCTAATAAGGCATGTGATACCTTGGTAGAAAGCTTGGGAACTCTATTTTAACATAATAAAAGATGATAATTTTTGGACTAGTATATTGGTACAGAATAAACAATGAGCGAACCCCATCTGGTTAAGTGTTTCTAGCTTTTGGAGCTTTTGGATTGGGCACAACTTGTAACTCTTGGATTTTGGCCCAAGGAATAAAATCTTCAGCCCCAAAAATGTTATATATCAGAGGTTTCCTCAGTCCAAGACCTATCCACGTGCATAGAATCCCTCAATAAGACAAGAATTCACTAAATCAATAAGCCAAAGGCAAAGCTTGAAAAATATAGGCTACTATAAGAAAATTTTTGGCTGAAGTGAAAATATTTAATTAAGCCTTTGTGTGCATGTGGAACAAATTAAACCAAGAATTCGCCTTCCCTAGCTCAACCATTTCCAAGTGGGAGAGGCCACCTGTCCCTAAGACCATGATTAAAAGAATCCTGACCAAAAGAATCCAAGTCAAGATAAGGCTTAAGGTTAAATATCACCTAATGAAATGATTACCTAGTTAAAACCTAAGTAAACTAACTTCTAAAATCAGTTTGAAGCCAACTAAAACCCTTAAATTTGAACCAATTAAAGTAGTATAAATAGCTTGAGTGATTCCAAAATTTGTGCATGTAAATCTTCAGCACAAAACCTATCCCACCTACTACTTGCTTCTTGCAGCCACTATTCACTTCCTACCTCCTTTGCTTGCTTTTGATCGTGCCTTCTTTCTACCACTTATCTATCAGCCAATTTATTTTTTCAAGACCTCATTTATTAGAGGATTTTCTGAGGAAGACAACCCTTACTCCATTCCATTTCAAAAATCAAACTCACTTGAGGTAGGCTAGGCTTCAATTCTAGTTAAGCATTTGTTTGGATTAACCTATATGCTTAAATGGGCAGATTTATGGTTATTATTTAGGCTGGAAATTCATGTCATTTGAAGGTTATTTTATGATGTGAAAATAATGATTTTAACCATAGGATAGGTGATGATTCATAGGCTGAATTATTAGTGATGTTTGGAATCACAATTGATGATCTTTGGAAGTGATATGATGACCTTTGGGCTGTTTATTCATATTATTATTATGGAACTGTTTTGAATTAAATTTCTAGAAGTAGAGGTTTAATGGTGTGTAGTTAAATGGTTCAAATACTAGAGTGATTCAATTTTGAGGCTGAAGTAGTAAGGTGGTAGGTGAAAGGAGATTAAGTGCATGCTAGGTTTTAATCTTTTCTTGTGAAGGTTTAAAGGAATTAGTAATTATTTAAAAGATATATTGTGGTTTATTAGTTAGACTACTAACATGATTTTTCTGTAGCTTGAGGATATTCAATTGTTATGCCTAAGTTGGTATAATTTTGCTTGAATAAGGTATGGTAGTTTAACCCTACTTGTGGTACGTATGATATTATGATGAAAATATTTTCCATGAGGTTGTATGTATTTGCTCATGGATTGTATTATGGATGGAGTTTGATGTGATGATATTTTGGTTCATGTTTCCGATTCCAGTACAAGATTTGTGAAACAGAATTTCATACTACATACAGTACAATTTGTAGTGACCAAGTGCAAATACATGGAATAAAGCATGCATGTTTGCGTAAGACGGCCGCAACGTCTACATCCAGTACTAGGTGTAGTTACATATAGTACGATATGTAGAGGCCGTGTGCACCCTGGAAAAATTCATTTCATGCATTTATATAGTTTGCATAATTGTTTTATGGATTCATTTAAATATACTGATGATTTTACTAACATACTAACGTGTTTGGTGGTTTAGTTTTGCCTACTGAGAAATTTTATTTCTCACTAGATTTGTTTCATTTTTTTTAGATGGCAACATTGGTCAGTTTCCTTGATGCCCTGAATTGGTGGTGGTGTAGGAAGGAAGATATGAATTAGGCTGGTGTATGGAAAATCCGATACTTGTTTAATAATGAATTTTGTAACAAGGACTGTGACTACGTATAATATATATTAGTTTAACAACTTCTATAATTTATATGTAACGACCTAAAATTATTCTAGATATTGTATTTTTATTAGGGTTAAATTTTTAAAAAATCGTTAGATAATTTTTATTGCTATTTTATTTTTACTGAACGG
>QARZ01000583.1:68357-95046 GCA_013407115.1 Glycine latifolia | reverse complement strand
TCTCAGCTTCAGTTGGCTCTTTCTTTTGCTTCTTTTCTTGCTTTTCTTGACCCTAAACATCAAAATAGCATAGAATCAATGATAAACATAAAACTAATGAATTTTACACTTATTCTAACATTTATTCACTATATTCTTCCTATTTTCCTAATAAAACTATCGTAGAAACTATATATGCTAACAGCATATCAAATATTTCCCAGATTTAGATATTGCTGTCCCTAGCAATAAAATAAAATAAAACTGAATTGCAGTGGAAATCATATTCAACAGTCAAGCATATCACCACATACACAACCTTAGAACTACTTTAGTAAATGTAATTGAATTCCATGTAAGAACAAAAATACTTTTCAAGTGCATCAATATGGAATCATAACTTGGATACCCCTCACCAAGAGATGTAATTCCCTCATCACTCAAGTGTTTAGGGTAATTATAATCCCTGAATTTCTCCAAAGTTATAATACTACCATAGTCTTGACTATATTCTCAAATTCCTGAAAATAAGAAACATGAATAAATGCAGAGTTAATCAAAAGGTCTTTTCAAGGTTGTAACTTGGCCTGGCTTCAGGTAGGAATAATTTGGATAGTAGCTAATCATTGAGATTGGATTTTGTTAGAATTTTTCAAGTCTATTTAGCTAGTTTATCACTCTTATTCTTTTGTCTATCTTCATTTATCTGATCTTTCCTTTGTCTTTATTTCTTCTATCTTCTCTTTTCTCTTATTTTCTTTTTCAACAAACTATAACAGAGAGAATGAGAAAAGATATTTAGATCCACCAGCTGGTATTTCAGACTTGTTACTTCCCAACTGAATTTTTCAATAGAATTGATTTTTGCCATATCTGTTCTGTTGGCACTTTAACCTCAAACAAGAATTGTCTTCTTGGGTAACATCTTTCTTCTTTCCCTTTTCTATGGACATTCATCTTTCTATATTTTTTCATATCTAGCAGACTTGATTCTAACTCTCCTTTTTCCAATATCAATTAAGATGGTCAAGGATAAGTTTTAAGTTTCAGGTGAATGAATAGAAAAGGCATAAGCTCAAAGAGGTTTAACAATGGAAAATTATTAAGGTAAGGTCATTTGGCTCTAGCTTAAAGAATAAACTGCCTTTATCATATCAACCCTGCAATTATTGTAGAGAAACAAGTCAAGTTCTAGAGTATTATTCACAATGGGTTACTCTGAAAAGAAAATATACTGTATAGGCTCAATCCTCACAAGCTATGGTATCAAGCTAAGTTCATTTGATTTCCTATCAAGCATCTATTCTTCTCACAGTGTACTTCAATCACAAAAACTAACATAATTCTAATCAAGTAATATGCAATTTTATACTCTACCTATCTCATACATAATTCCAAAACAATCATCATTAATTCTATTTTATCACTATATTTGCTATTCAATAATCTGAAAATTATTCATAGCTCTAGCATTTTATTCATCTACTTCTAAAGAGAATTCCTAACTTATTATCAAACTAATTTCTAAACTTAGTCTCTAACATCATCTCATCCAAATTTCTTTTCTTATTAATTGCTGATTAATTCTATGTAATCTAAGAAATTTAATTTCTCAATCATCTAAATTCTCTAAATTCTGTCAGATATCAATTATGTTTTTTTTTTCAAAATAATGCAAAATGTGTTCCCCATTCCCAGATTTTAAACATTGCTATCCCCAGCAATCACTTTGCTCTTCAAGGGAAAACACATAACTGCATAAAAAAAATTATCTTTATGCATAGCATCCACCCAACAGAATTATGTTGTTAAAAACCAAATTAAGCAAATTCAACCATGTCCAACTTAAAAAAAATATTTAAACGTAAACCAAATTGTGCCAAACGAAATGAAATTAAAGTACAGAAACATTAAACATAAAGCAAATAAAAATATTATCTTTTAGACTGCAATGTTACTCCTAATCCTCCACAATCTCATCAGCAGCAGCTGATGGCTGTGAAGGTTCAGGATAAACTCGTGGTGCGGCTGAATCATGTGGCTGGTAAGGAGTGAACTCAATGGAGAAATGTCTGAACAAATCTTCCATCATCTTGTTGGTTTCAAAGGAGTCACTTGAAGAATAGACAAAAGATCAAGCTTTGTTTTGAACTTTCAACATGCCTTGAAGCCTTGAAGATTAATTTGTGATTAAATGTAAAAGGAAAAAGCATTTCTGGTGATCCAAGTGCATTGCATTCATATCATTCATCTAAGTCTTTAATTAGAGTTATAGAATTCACAAGGCTTTGATAAATTGATTAAGTTTTTGAATTGAAACAAAGGTTTTTGGAAAAAATATAGTTTCTACTATTTTAATCAATTACTTAAGAGGAATAATCGATTATCTTGTTCTTCATTCATTCTGGAAAACTTTTCAAGAACAATGTAATCGATTACTTATCGTATTAATCGATTATTTTACCTTACAGAGGCCAAATAGAAAACCCCAGCTTACTGCCTTAATCGATTACCAATGTTAGTAATCGATTACATTACATACCTCTGCTTAACTCTTTTTGATACATTAATCGATTACCAAAATCCGTAATCGATTACATAGTTCATATGCCTGATTTCAAGTTTGTGAAACTCTCTGTCTTAATCGATTCCCAAAATCCATAATTGATTACACAGTGTATCCCCTGTTTGAGAAGCTTCCTGTGTTAATCGATTACAAGACGGAATAATCGATTATTTGGTTCATTGCCCATACCCAGATTTTTATAGAACATTTTAATCGATTACATAAGTGAAAGAATCGATTACATAAGTGAAATAATCGATTATTGGACGCGTTTAATCGATTACTGACAGTTGCAAAAGTATGTTATAAATAGAACCCTTGCTCAGCTTGATTTGTAACTTGATAATTTTGTATTCTGAGCCTACACAAAGCTTTCTAAATACTTTCTTGGTGATTTCTGGGTTCTGTGAGTTCTTGCTTTCAGTAAAACACTTATGGGTTATTGAGTGATTCTTGAAGCAAGAAGTTTCTTTTCAAAGCTTAAGGAAGGAGATGTTCTGAGTTTTATTTTCATCTTTCAACCTGATGCATTCATTCATGTGCATCATCATTCACTGGATCATCAGGTGATTTCGTTCCTTAGCTTTGTGGTTGTAATTCTGTTTTTGGATTTGTATTTGATTTTCTATTGTAATTGGGTTTCTTGCTTGTAATCTAGAGATAGGGTTTCTCTAGGGGTGTGTTGAGTAGTGTTCTCAGTGGGTTGGTCTCTAAGAATCTAATAGTGTTTTAGATTTCTGAACTTTATCTAGGGTTGATAAAGGGAGACTTTGTAATTACTTGTAAGACAGAAAATTACAATAGTGGAACTCCATTCTAGTGTTGAGTGGAAGAAAACTGGATATAGCTTCATAGTGTTTGAAGTGAACCAGTATAAATCTCTTGTGTCTTGTGTTTAATTTCGTTCTTGATTATTTCCTATCCATATTGATTGTCTTGCTTTGCTTATCAATTTAATCTTGAGCTATTGGATACCTTGGGCTGAGCATTTGATTGAATAAGGATTCTTGGTTTCAAAAGTGATAAAGATCCTAAGGGTAACTCTGATTTTAGCTAAAGAAAATTTTAATTTACCAAACCTAACCAATTCACCCCCCCTCTTGGTTAAGTGTGAAGTGTTCCTATATTTTACACATCTTGTTTTGATGCTCCAACAGTCTGTTTTGAGATCTCAATTCATACTGAATCTGCAAGTAGCTTTGAGAATCCTCATAAATCAGTTCATGACGTGGCCCCCTAGTCGTAGTAGAAGAAGATGCTCGTGGTGGTGGCATTGCTATAACTTCAGGTTAAGGAATGTTCGCACGGGGACTCCTCTCGGCAATTTCCTCAGGTGATAATTTTGAGGCACTAATCAACTGCTCCTGCCACTGAGTCTCTACTGCAGCCAGATATGTCTTGTGTGTCATGACGGATGCAGTTTTGACATCCATGGGTTCCTCCTCAGGAATCTCTAAACCTGCTTTCATACAAAGATGAGAAATTAGGGAAGAATGAGCAAGGAGAGACTTACTGGCAATATCCAAGTTGTCATCGCCTAGCAGCACATATAAAAGGATTTCCCTCTCAACATTCACATCAGTGAGATTAGTAGATGGAATAATGGTGTGATTGTCGAACTGGTGCCAAAATTCTGCCTCCCCAGTCAAGTCTTGCTTCCTTAACTTCTCAGGTACATAGTCCATTCCTGACTTGGTCTTCCATGCAGTATACAGCCCTGTAATGCCTCTTCTTATCTCATCTGCAATTTGAGGCATGTCATCTCTAAAGATATTTTTGCTGCTGACAGGCTGCATCTTATAGAAATTATTCCTGAAGGCACAAGCTTGAAATGGATAATATGCAGTGGCTAAATATTCCTCAATAGTGTTATGATTAAATGGAACCTCTACTCCTCGAACCCAACTAACTCTGTCTTTGTCTACATTTTCTCTGTTAACGTTGGCCAAAAACTCTTTTAAAATAGCACTAGAACTTGGTTCAGGAAAACTAACCAAAGTCTGCCACTTCCTCCTGTTGATTACCTCCAAAATTGGCTAATCTTCAGCAAGAAATTCCCAGTCTATCATCTTCTCTGCAATGACTTTCTTCGAGGCATACCAGTTCTCGTACCTCTGTTGACATTCTATTGTTCTAAATCTGGTCTCATCAAAATCAGTGGTTTTTGCTCTTTTGCTGCCAGATGCAGCACCCTTCCTCTTTTCTTTTTCTACTTGCTTACCCTGAAACTCATAAAATATTCATAACTATATGCAATGAATTCCCAAATTGCTTCCAATCATATCTCAAATATATCTGAATTTCAGATTAACAACATAATTTACATCATATAGAATAATCATGTATAACTTAAATAAGTATTTGACAATTAATATCCAAATAAATCCTTCACAATAATTCCCAGATTTATTTGGTTCTATATGAATCAATAATAAATTCAGAAAGTATACTGAACATCCTCTTATCATTTCAATTGGAAATAAAATCTTTAACTCTAAAGAAACAAAATCTTAAAATAATTAATGACCATTCCCAGATTTTATTTCCCACTTAGGTTTTGAATTTAAATTGTTTGAAGTCTCAGACACAACTCTAATCTACTTATTAAAATAAATAACATTTGCTCAATTGACTCAAAAATTCTTCATGTCTAAACATACTTCTCATGTTATTCTAATTGATGTATAGATTAAAGTAATCATCAAAGAATTAAACAATCCCCTAGCCCTTTTACTAAAAAAAAAATAATAAATGAATCTGCAGCTGGCGCGGATGGTGCCATCCCCGCGCGAGTCGCGTGGGCTGCAAAACAGAAAAACTGATAAATTCCAGGTGGTGTGGATGGCGCCAGACCTCACGCGATTCGCATGGGCTGCAAAACCTGGATATTCAGGAATGTTCATCCCTTGCTTGCCTTAACTTCTATCAATCAGTCTCAATAATACTCCTAACCACATGCTTTCTAATCTAAACATTAAAGAATATACAATACAAAGATTAAGAAAAAGAATGCTTACCTTATCCTTTGCCATTTGAACAACTCAAGAATTTGAAAGAAAGTCACAATGTGCTTCTAAAAAGAAAGAACTTAAAGAAAAACAGAGGTGGAACTTTCAAATGCTTGCTCAAAATTAGAATGCACTAGTATGTGAATAAGGTAAATAGTGCCTTGTATTTATAGATTTTTAGAATAAGAGGAGTTATGGTGGTTATAAATGTGGAAGTAGTTTCTTGCAGTTCAAAGGTTTGAAACCTCTTTGAATGGAACTTCCAAGGGTCGTGGCTGCTGAAGATAGGAAGTTAGCACTTAGGGTTCAGTTATTTTTTTAAATTTTAAAAAGCAGTTTCGAGTTCTCACGCGAATAGCGCTGCATTCCAGTGTGAATGGCGCGAATAGCGCCATTACCACGCCACTTGCGTGGCTGTCCAGTGTTAATGGCGCGAATAGCGCCAGTCTGGCATGATCAGCGCCAGACCCTGACTTTGCTTTTTCAATTTTTTCTAAATTTTAAAACTACTTTCTATCTAAAACTTCAAAAATTAATTAATCTAAAATTAATAACATACCAATTAAGAATGTAAAAATCTAATGTCAAACAAAACATCTACTTACTTAACTAAAACTTAAATAATAATTCAAAAACAAAACAACTAAAACAATGAAATTTCTTGGATTGCCTTCCAAGTAGCGCTTTATTTAACGTCATTTAGCTTGACGCATCAAACCTTTTTAATCCTCATGTGAATTCAGTGGAATAGAAACAATGTGTCTTTCCACTTTACCTCCATAATAATGCTTCAATCGACATCCATTTACCTTGAAAGAACGATAACTATCCAATGGAGAAATCCCAATCGTTCCATATGGATAAACTTCACGTACAATGAATGGACCAGACCATCGGGACTTCAATTTTCCTGGAAACAATCTTAAACGAGAATTATAAAGCAATACCTGTTGTCCAGGCTCAAATTCTTTCGGACAGATCTTGTTGTCATGCAACTTCTTTGTCTTTTCCTTATATAATCTAGCATTCTCATAAGCATATAACCTGAACTCATCAAGCTCATTCAATTGCAGTAATCTCTTATCATTAGCTTTAGAAAGTTCAAAGTTAAGAAACTTAGTGGCCCACATAGTGAAAATTACAATGAATACCTAATCCAATAAACCAAGAGGAGGGGTGAATTGGTTTTTGATCCTTTTTGAACTTTTCTTGGAAAACAAAACTCAGTGGAAGAATTAATTTGGATCGTATCTTAAATCAAAAACAAATTTAGTAAACAATTTTCTTCTCCAATCAATTAACTCTTGTGTTGAATCAAAGTTTGAGTTGATACACAAAATAATATCTCAAGCAATTAATGAAATGTAACTCAAAACTTAAATGCACACAATTTTATACTGGTTCACCTCCAACCACTGAGGCTACATCCAGTTTACCTTCTAATCCAAACCAGATTAGAGTTGCACTAACAGATTTTAATTCTTTACAAGCAATCAACAAGGTCTCTTTTATCCACCTTAGGCAAAACTCTAAATCTACTCCCTAGATTTATCAAAAGACCTAGAACTTGAGAACCCTACTCAGTTCTACCCACTAGAAAACCCTTTCTAGTAATGCTTTAAAGAAACCCAACTGTTACATGGAAAAATTCAACACAAATTACAGAAAACAAAAGAAAAATTACAAAGAACAAAACTTGATGTTCAAGAAGGATATCACCTTATATTCCTTTGCAGCATAAAGGATATACATGAAATTTATAACCTGAGGTGATGAATGATATGCTTTCTTGATTGATCTTGATACAGCTCAATGTATGAATGATCACAAAAATAACTCCTTCTCTTAAGCAAGCATGATGATTCTAACTCTTATGAACAACACTATCAAAATCAATTTTTCAACTCTTTGGAGCACTCAGAGATTAGTAATACTTTGATATGAATGAAAGCTCTCGAAATTACTCTCTGTTTTTCTGAGACAATGCTTGCTTATTTATAAAAAAACAGATTTAACAGACTGTAATCGATTATTTCGTTTATGTAATCGATTATTTTAACATGTGTAATCGATTATTCCGTCTGATTAATTGATTAAGTTGTTCATGATATTTCTGGAAATCTTGAACGAACAAAGTAATCGATTATTTGACCATGTAATCGATTACGCCAGAAATACAAGTTTGAATCACAAGCATAGATAATCGATTATAATGTATTTTAATCGATTACGCCAAAAGTATACATATTACTCTTTAGCATATTTAATCGATTACAATTATTTGGTAATCGATTAAACCAGTTCATAGGCTAAACAGATTTATGCAGATGCCTTATGTAATCGATTATATGACTTGTGTAATCGATTACATCAGTAAGAAAACATTTTAATGCTAGTTTAAACTTATTAATGTATTTCTAATCAATTGCATATACTAATATGATTCTTATCCTATGAGTGAATGCATGTATGTCTGATTTCTTTAATGACTGCAAAGGATTATTGGATTTTAACCTTAATGAACCAAGCTTAACCAAAAGGAAAAATTACAAATGCCATCATCACATGAGTGGGCATGAAACAAATATCAAAACAATACTTGTCTTCTGATTCTTCTGACACTTGAATCTAACACATAGCTTTATGTTCTAATTCAACAGGAAGGTGACAAGACTTACCATATAACATCTGGAATGGCGACATACCTATTGGGGTCTTGAAAGCTGTTCTGTATGCCCAAAGTGCATCATCGAGCTTCTTTGCCCAATCTTTCCTAGAACTGCCAACAGTCTTCTCTAAAATTCGCTTTAATTCTCTGTTGGAAATTTCAACTTGTCCACTAGTTTGCGGATGATAGGGTGTAGCCACTCTATGGGTAACTCCATATTTTGCAAGCAAATTTGAGAATTGTTTGTTGCAAAAATGGGCACCTCCATCACTTATGATTGCTCTTGGTACTCCAAAGCGAGTGAATATATTCTTCCTTAAGAATGAGGCAACTACTTTTGCATCGTTAGTAGGTAAAGCAACTGCTTCTACCCACTTAGAAACATAATCTACTGCCACGAGGATATATTGATTAGAATGTGACTTGGGAAATGGTCCTATGAAGTCAATTCCCCACACATCAAACAACTCCACCTCTAATATGTTATTGAGAGGCATCTCATCTCTCCAAGATATATTACCGGTTCGCTGGCAACTATCACATTTTTCTACATAGTCTCTTGCATCTTTGAAAAGTGTAGGCCAATAATATCCACATTGCAATACCTTCTACGTTGTCCTATTTCCTCCAAAATGTCCTTCATAATCTGAAGAATGGCAATGCCAAAGAATCTTTGGCACTTCTGGGCTAGTTACACATCTGCGAATAACACCATCAGTACATCTAAAATAAAGAAAAGGGTTATCCCATACATACCTCTTTGCATCATGAAGGAATCTTTTCTTCTGCTGCCAATTAAGACCTCCAGGTAACACACCTACAGATTTAAAGTTAGCCATATCGGCAAACCAAGGACCCATATCAATTACCATCATTACTTTCTCATCAGGAAAAGATTCATTAATAACCAATTCTGGTCCATCCTGTAACTCCTTCTCCTGAATCCTTGAAAGATGATCAGCTACTTTGTTTTCTACTCCAATCTTGTCCTTGATTTCCATGTCAAATTCCTGAAACAAGAGCATCCAACGCAATAATCTTGGTTTTGCATCCTGTTTAGTCATCAAATACTTGAGAGCAGCATGGTCAGTGTAAATAATAACTTTAGAACCTATCAAATATGATCTAAATTTATCTAAAGCATAAACTATAGCTAGCATTTCTTTTTCAGTAGTTGCATAGTTAATCTGTGCTTCATTCAAAACCTTGCTAGCATAATATATAACATGCAATAACTTATTTTTCCGTTGACCAAGAACAGCACCAATGGCATATGCACTTGCATCACACATTAGTTCAAAAGGTAAATTCCAATCAGGTGATGTTAAAATAGGTGTAGTAGTAAGTTTTTCTTTTAATACATTAAATGCATTAAGGCAAACTTCATCAAAATTAAAATCACTCTCTTTAGTTAAAAGTTGACTAAGAGGTTTGGCAATTTTTGAAAAATCTTTAATGAACCTCCTATAAAAACCTGCGTGACCTAAAAAACTTTTTACCCCAGTAGCATTAACTGGAGGAGGAAGTTTTTCAATCAACATCAATTTAGCCTTATCAACTTCTATTCCTTTTTTAGAAATTTTGTGGCCTAAAACATTACCTTGACGAACCATAAAATGACATTTTTCCCAATTCAAAACAAGGTTTGTTTCCTGACACCTTTTCAAAACTCTAGATAAATTAAGTAAACATGATTCAAAACTAGATCCAAAAACAGAAAAATCATCCATAAAAACCTCTAAGCATTTTTCTACCATATCAGAAAAAATAGAAAGCATACACCTTTGAAATGTCGCTGGTGCATTGCAGAAGCCAAATGGCATTCTCCTGTATGCGAAGACTCCAAATGGGCGTGTGAAAATAGTCTTCTCTTGGTCTTCAGGTGCCACTGGAATTTGGTTATAGCCGGAATACCCATCAAGAAAACAATAATAATCATGACCGACTAACCTTTCCAGCATCTGATCAATGAATGGAAGAGGAAAATGATCCTTCCTGGTAGCATCATTGAGTCTCTTGTAGTCCACACACATCCTCCAACCAGTGATGGTTCTAGTGGGAATCAATTCATTGTTATTCTTTTGGATTACGGTCATCCCACCTTTCTTAGGGACTGTTTGAACAGGACTCACCCATGCAGTGTCTGATATAGGTTAAATCATCCCTGCATCTAATAACTTAACCACTTCCTTCCTTACCACTTCTTTCATAGTAGGATTCAATCTCCTTTGAGGCTGTCTCACAGGCTTCACATCATCCTCCATCAAAATCTTGTGGGTACAGAAAGAAGGATTAATTCCTTTTAAGTCAGATATGGACCACCCAATTGCGGTCTTGTGCTCCTTAAGAACCTTTAACAGCTTCTCTTCTTCTTCTGACTTTAGCTCTTTGTTGATGATAACTGGAAATTTCTCATTATCTTCCAAGAATGCATACTTCAAATTATTAGGTAATTCCTTAAGTTCCATCTTTGGTGTTTCCTTCACTGTATCAACTTCTTTCTTCTCTAACACTTCCATAATGGTCTCCACTTCCTCTTATATTTCATCTGTACCTAATACTTCAAGATCCTCTTCTAACTTTTGGTCATCTATTTTATCTGTATGAATTAATGTATCTAAAATATCAAATCTAAAACAATCATGTTTGTCAGTAGGATGTTTCATCACACCAAAAACATTAAAAACAACAGATTCATTATCCATTCTAAGCTTTAATTTTCCTTGCTCTACATTAATTAATACTCTAGCAGTAGCTAAAAATGATCTACCTAATAACAAAGGTATTTCACTCTCACCTTCCATATCTAAAACAAAAAAATCTGCAGGAAAAATAAATTTATCAGCTTTTACCAAAACATCTTCAATTACTCCGGTTGGCTTCCTCAATGAACGATCTACAAGCTGTAATGAAACTCTGGTGGGCTTTAGCTCGGTAATTCCCAATGATTTGCATAAGGATAATGGCATCAGTTTTATGCTAGCTTCCAGATCACATAATGCTCTTCCCACATCAACATTTCCTATAGCAATAGGAATGTTAAAACTCCCTGGATCCTTCCTCTTTGGTGGAAGCTTTCTCTGGATAATCGCGTTGAACTCTTCAGTAAGTGCTATCGTTTCACATTCCTGCAATTTATGCTTCCTAGACAATAATTCTTTCATAAATTTTGCATAATTAGGAATATTAGCTAAAGCTTCAATAAATGGAATGTTAATATGTAGCTTTTTAAACATATCTAGAAATTTTGCATACTGTTGCCTCTGAGCTTGTTGCTTCAACCTCATAGGATATGGTGGTTTCTCAAAACGAGAAAAATCCATCGGTTTCTTCTCTGGCTGACTTGAAGGCGCTTTAACTACCTGTTCATCAGGAACTGTAGTAGTCTTCTCTTCAACTTCTCTTTGAATCATATCAGGCTTTTCTGGAGATTTGGTGACAAGTCCACTTCTGGTTGTGACTGCATTTGCTTGTTCCTTTGGATTGACAATAGTGTCACTAGGGAATTGTCCTTGAGATCTTTCAGTCAATTGCTTAGCCAACTAACCAATTTGATTTTCAAGATTTCTGATAGAAGCATCCTGATTCTTGTGATGAGCTCGGGTCTCACTAATGAAAGCACTAGTCTCCTTGATAAAAGAATTAGTAACCTGAATATGCTCAGTGGTAGTCTTGGACAGTTGCAACATAGCCTTCTCTAGTTTTGATGGCTCCTTAGGTGGAATGGGTGGAGGCTGCAAGTAATTGTTGGATTTGTAATCCAAACCTCCTCCCCGAATTCTTCTTTGGAAATTATTATTACTTGGAGCATAATTTGAATTCCTCTGGAAGTTGGAATGATTTCTCTGATCGTACCATACTCCATTAACTTGCACTGGATCAACTCCTACTAAAGTAGGACACTCATTGGATTCATGCTCTCCCTGGCAGTATTCACAAGTAGGTAGCTGTGATCTAATAGTTGAAGCTTGGGCTGCTGAACCTTGCATCCTGTCAATTTTCTCATTCAATCTTACTAATTGCTGTGATAAAAGTTTTTGTTCAGCCAGCATTGCATCACTGCTTCCTAGTTGGATAGCTTCCCTCTTTGGTTGAACTTTGATACTCTCATTTTCATTGTGAGCCAATGAATCAATTAATTCAAATGTCTGAGTAGCTGTCTTTGATCTAATTGAACCTCCAGCTACTACATTCACTATAAGTCTTGATTCTGGAGTCATCCCATTAAAGAATATACATACTTTCCTTCCCACGATCATGTCATACTGTGAACACTTTCTGATCAATTCTTGGAACCTATTCCAAGCTGCAGATAAACTTTCTCTCTCGTTCTGAGTGAAATTGGTGATCTCATTCACCAACCTGTTGTATTTCTCCATTGAAAAATATTGAGAGAAAAATTTAGTAACAGGTCTTCCCACGTACTGATACTGTTGGGAGTTTGTCTGTCTAACCAATAAAGTGCTCTTCCCTTAACAGCAAAAGGAAATAAGCTTAGTCTCACAGCATCATCTGATACGCCCTGGTGTTTGATTGTATCGCAGATCCACAAAAATCTGTCAATGAAATTGTGTGGATCTTCATCGTCTTCTCCACCAAATTGACTTCTTTCCACCAAAGTGATTAATGATGGATTGATATCAAATTTGTTAGCCTCAATCGGTGGTCGGACTATACTAGGATTGGGTCTTGTGAATAATGGAGCAAGAATATCCTCCATTAATTCCTCCCCTTGTACTGGTGGTCTTTCAGCCATCCTTGATTCTAATTCGCTGTTTGAATTAGATTTTTTCTGTCTCTCGTCTCTGCTTAGCTAGTCTTCTATTTCTTCTCACAGTCTTTTCTATTTCAGGATCAAACTGTAATTCTTCTGGTCCAACTAAACCTTGCATAAACTAAAGAAAACAGATCAATAAAACAAAAAATCCAATATTAAAAACAAAATTACAAGGAAATTAGCGTAATCAATCCCCAGCAACGACGCCAAATGTAACGCTTCTCTTGACTCTCTCATGCTTGATTGGTTTTAATTAAAAACTCGTGTCCACTTTGTATTAAAATGATCTTAGTTGTAAATTTTTCACGAAAATTCTTTTCGCCTTATTTGCTAATTTTATGTAAATAGCGTAAACGATTTTCCTCACCACGGTTCATTTATAAGTAAGAGTACAGTCCATTATACAATTCATACTACAGTCCATAATACATGTCCAATAATATACAGACAGTCCAAAATACATGAAAACCATAAATAACAAGCATCACAACATCGACATCACATCTTCCAATCATCCATGCACATCTTCATTCCCTCATCAATGTTCAGCTACTACTGTTCCTCTGCTCGCCCAAATGAATTGGGGTCATCACAGGTGTCAACCACAGACACAACTCGGGTAAGTTTATGACAAACAAAGTTTGAATAAGATATATATATAAAAGACCAATTGATTCACAGATTATTTCACAGCACATAGATTAAATATTTCACAGCACACAGATTAAATATTCAGTTCACCACTTATTTATCAATAAATAATCATTTCACATACTCATCATGTGGTGCATGGAATGCATGCTCATCTTTTAACATGATGCATGACTGAGATCTCAGCTTCATAAAATCAACATCAGTGGCCACAGTCAGATAGCCCCAATCACTGGTCCAGAACTTGCATGATCAGTCAGGGTGTCACAGTGGTGCACAGGAAAGTCACCCACACTACATGTGATCATCATGGGTGGCGTGAGTTCCCCACTGCCGAAGCACCCCCCAGCTCAGACTTGTCATTGTCTGAACGCTCATACTCAGTTCCTCTAACTATCTGACACATAACTCCACGGTTTAACCCCCGCAAGGTATCAACTCCACGGATTAACCCCCGCCAGGCATATGCGTATGAAAATGCATGAATGGTTTAATTATTCTTCTTTACCATAAATAAAATACAGCATCATAAAATACATAACAGCATACAACAACCTATTAAATACCGTATCATAGAGTATACAACAGCATACAGCAACTTAATATTATACAACAACCTTAAATACAGTAACCTAATTAAATATACAGCAACCAAATAAAATATACCGCACTAATTAAAATATACAGCAACTAAATATACAGCAACATATACAACAGCAACATAACAGCATAAATCATACAGCTTACATCAACAACTTAATTAAATACAGCAACAGCAACATTCAACTTAATTAAATACAGTAACAGCATACAACATCATTTAGTTATAATTACACTCATAACAGCAACATAATAAATTAAGCAACAACATACAGCAACATTAAATCAAGTTACAGCAACCTAGTAAAATGTCCTACAGTATCCTAATACAACAAAGTAACCTATGGCCATAAAGTAGAATTAATTATCTTGGACAGCCACTTAATATTCATATGCTAAGCTTAGATTTAAGTTTATCCAAAACATCATTTATTAATTTGAAACCAAGTCACTTATTCTAATAATTATTGTATTTAACAAAGCTTTTACTCTTTGAGGCATTTCATCAAACATCTTGTGTACAAGACTTCATTTCTATAAATTCAACATACTTTTAGGAACAAAACATGCTTCCAACCAAATTTATTATCAACTTAGGTATAGATACTTAGAGAAACACAAAGGATTTCAGCCCATCATTCAAATACCTTATAAGAATCTTATTCAAGCGTTGAATATCATAAACTCCCCATACCTTATTTGCCTTAAGTTTGGACAGCCCTTTGCTTCCTTGCTTCTTCTTGAAAACTTGGCTAATCAACTCCTAATTCCACTTGAGTTTCCTAAGGTTTGATGTTCTTGATTTGCTTTTTAGTACGAGGTATGATGAAGAAGGTTAAAATAGGATACCAAGTGAGTAGTTCACATGGCTATGCTTTGGTTTGTCTTGGAAATATTTTAGAATTGTTTTGAAAGTGGCAAGGCTTAAGAGTTCACACGTTTTTCTCCCAAAACCAGCCATATCCCACGGTTTCTCTTCATATAAGCTAGGTGAAGTAGCTTTTCCACAAATATCTTCAAAGCTTTGATTACTTAGCTTTCTAGTTGGCCTTCTACCATTGGCCCTTGCTTTCTTATCCTACAAGTGTCTTAAATCAAGATTTTTCTACACCATTCCTAGCCTTATCCGTGCAATGGACAGTTTTGGTGCATTTCTCCTTGCATCCAATTCATTCACGTGGAGTACTTTATCCTTGGAGATTTTTGTTGCATTATTTCAAGCTTAACTTTCCAAATGGTCCAATTGGATTTCTTCTTGCTTCTAAACCGTCCAATTGTCCTAATTCATGAATCTTCTCAAGCTCTCCTTGATTGTATACGTGCAATGCTTGGCTTAAAGGGTAATTTTCACCAATTTTCGTGGATGGGAGGAGTTTGTGTTTTCCCTTTATTCTTGCAAAACCCGTTTCTGTAAAATAATAATTCTAGGTTCATTAACCGTTGGATCATCTTGAAATTTTAAAGATATACTCCTATCCCATATATCTAACTTTTTACCGTTGGGATTTTGGAAATAAGGCCTAGAAATGCCTACGTATTCTGCCAAAGATAACAAGATAAAATTTGCCTCAAATATTTCTTAAGCATTTATAACTACCTTTCCACTTGGACCAATATGAATTTTCAAGCTTCTTAACCCTCCATGTGGCCAATCTTGAATGTTCCTAAAGCTTATCTCCCTTGATATTGTATCATACGGCCAAGGCTTGATCTTAGATAACCTAATCCACAAATTTCCTTTTATTCCATGTAATATCAAAATTCTAATTTCCTATTAATCCTTATTGTCTTTAATTATTAAAATTACTAAACCAATTTATTTGGAAAACCTATTCTTCCCATAATTAAGAAAAAACTCCATAGATTATATCCATACTTCTTTTTATAATTTTCTGATACCTGGAGTAGTCCAGATTAAGCTCTTTTCAGCCTTATCTTCCAAAATTTGTAGAATTCTCAATTTAGGGTTTTCTGCCATCAATCATGTTGATAATTTGTTGTCTAAAAGCATTTTATCCAATACTCAGGTTCCCATAATTTTCTAAAGTCACCTAGGTCAGTTTTGACCTAGGGGCATTTTGGTAATTTTACCCTTCACCTTAGGGGTAAAATTGTCATTTTTACCCTAGGGATATAAACGTCATTTATGAAATTGTTCAGGGGCGTTTTTGTCATTTTTCCCTAAATTTTTCTATTGCCTTTTATTAACATTTTACTCTCAGTAATTGTCTGTAATTTCCTAAATTTTGGGGTGTTACACCAAAAACTTGTTGCGACACGGCAAGTGCACCGATCGTTCCAAGTAATAAAGTGATAAGAAAGTATCGTCTCCACGAGGATTGAGGCACTAATATCAATTGCAATTTATGATTCTTAATATTGGAAAAGGAATGAAATTGTTGAGAGAATTGAATTGTGGTTTGGATTTAATTATTGTAAATAAAAGGAAAGATTAAAACAATGTAATTTAAATGTTGATCAAGACTTAAAAATAATTATGGTAAAGCACAATCACCGCAGTTCTCTCTATGTTATTGAATTGATAATTTAACTCTATTTAATGTAATTATTCAGATTTATGCTTTTCTAATATAGTTAAACCCTGATTCCTCAGTTATTTAACCTTTTAACCTAATTTAAGAATCCTAATCCCTTAGTAATTCCCTTTAGATTAAGCATGAAGTTAGCATAATAAGAATCTACAGTCCTTTATCCCTATCCCTAGGTAATATCGCAACTGTCACTCTACTGCATTCAGAAACTAAAACCCCAATATTCCTATTGTGAATTATAGCCCTAAGTAACCTAATAGATTGATCAAGTCTAATTAAATATAATAATGGAAGAATAAAGTAGAGTAAAATAGTTATAACTTTATTAAACTCAATTCAAGAAACACAAAGTTCACATTAGCTTTTGGCTAAACCATAATTACAAAGGAATTAGCCAGACATAATGATGTCTGGCCTAATACAATGTGAAGAAAGGAGAAAAGAAAGAAGCTAAGGTATGCAGAGTCACAAACCCCTCAATCTTGCCTCCTTCTTCTTCTTGCTTCTTCTTAGCCTTGAATCTTTGTTCCTTTGATCTTGCCTTCTTTGCTCTGTTTTTCAGTGTCTATTGATATCCTAATGTGTCCTACCAAGGTTCTATTTATACCTAGGTTATAAAACCCTAAAAACCCATCATTCTTATGTTATCTTTAAGCTAATTCAGAAATCCCGTGGCGTCTGGCATGACTGGCACGAGCCTCCAGTGTTTCTGACGCGATTAGCATGGCCCTGGCGCAGTTAGCGCGAGATCTCAGCTTCAGTTGGCTCTTTCTTTTGCTTCTTTTCTTGCTTTTCTTGACCCTAAACATCAAAATAGCATAGAATCAATGATAAACATAAAACTAATGAATTTTACACTTATTCTAACATTTATTCACTATATTCTTCCTATTTTCCTAATAAAACTATCCTAAAAACTATATATGCTAACAGCATATCAGCCATTGCCATCAAACAGATTCCAAAATATGCAAAGTTCTTGAAGGATTTGTGCACCCATAAGAGGAAGTTGAAGGGAAATGAATAAGTAAAGATGGGTAAAAATGTATCTGCACTTATACAGGGCAAAACTATTGATGTCATTCCATTATCCACCTTGCCACAAAAGTGTAAGGATCCTGGCACTTTCACTGTCCCTTGCACCATTGGAGATTGTACTTTTGCAGATGCCATGTGTGACCTTGGAGCCTCCATTAATGTCATGCCCACATCAATTTATAGATCATTACATCTTGGTGATTTGAAACCCACTGGTGTTGTCATTCACTTAGCCAACAGGAGTGTTGTGCTTCCACTGGGACTTACTAAAGATGTGCTGGTGCGAGTTAATAATTTGATTTTTCCTGCAGATTTTTACATATTAGATATGGAGAATGAGTCTTCCAGCCATGGTTCAACATTGATCCTAGGGAGACCATTCTTGATGACAGTCAGGACCAAAATTGATGTGTATGCAGGAACTCTTTCCATGGAGTTTGGTGATGACGTTGTTCAGTTTAACATTTTTAAGGCCATAAGACATCCTGTAAATGAGCATTCTGTCTTTCTTCTTGATATCATTGATGTGGCAGTAGATAGTGTAGATTTTTCTGATTTTGGTTCTTGTAATTGTACCTGTGATGATGCTACTGTTGTGTGTAGTATTTGTGTGGAGATTTCCTCCG
This sequence comes from Glycine latifolia, assembly GCA_013407115.1. NCBI lineage: Eukaryota > Viridiplantae > Streptophyta > Magnoliopsida > Fabales > Fabaceae > Glycine > Glycine latifolia. The sequence continues at coordinate 76,581 of QARZ01000583.1, read as the reverse complement.
CACTTGACTCTAATTGTGTTATAGATATAGGTACCGTGTTGATTCTCCTATCTCTCTTCCCTCAGCCACCAACCTTTCCTTGCCTTCTGCCATTCAGCCACCTTCTTTGGAGCTAAAGTCACTACCTGAGCACCTTAAATATGCATATTTAGATGATGCTCAGCAGCTTTCAGTCATCATATCTAGCAGCCTGTCACTTGAGCATGAAGAGAAGTTGTTGCATGTTTTGAGAGGCCACAAATAGGCCATTGGATGGACACTTGCTGACCTTCCTGGAATAAATCCCTCCATCTGCATGCATCAAATAATCTTGGAGGATGATTCTAGGCCGGTGAGGTAGCCACAGAGGAGGCTGAATTCCACTATTCTTGATGTAATGAAGAAGGAAGTGATGAAATTACTAGCTACAGGGATTATCTATCCCATTTCAGATAGCACTTGGTTTTCACCTGTCCAAGTGGTCCCTAAGAAGTCGGGTATCACTGTTGTGAAAAATCAGAATAATGAGTTGATTCCGACTAGAGTAGCCAATAGTTGGTGAGTTTGCATTGACTACAGGAGACTTAACCAGGCAACTCGCAATGACCATTTCCCTCTTCCCTTCATTGACAGGTTCTAGAGAGGTTGGCAGGTAAATCACATTATTGCTTTCTTGATGGTTTTTCTGGTTACATGCAGATTCATATTGCACTAGAGGACCAACATAAGACAACATTCACCTGTCAATTTGGCACATTTACCTACACTAGGATGCCCTTTGGCCTATGCAACGCACCTGTTACCTTCCAAAGGTGCATGGTGAGTATCTTTTCTTATTTATTAGAGTTGCATAGAGGTGTTTATGGATCATTTCACTGTTTATGTTTCCTCTTTTGATGCATGTTTGGATAGTCTCTCTAGAGTTCTTGATCGATGTATTGGGACTAACCTTGTTCTTAACTTTGAGAAATGTCATTTTATGGTACATGAAGGTATAGTCTTAGGGCATTTAGTCTCTAGTAAAGGTCTTGAGGTCGATAAAGCTAAGATTGATGTTATTACTTCTTTACCTTACCCCGCTTCTATGTGGGAAGTTCGTTCTTTTCTTGGACATGCAGGTTTTTATAGGAGATTCATCCAGGATTTCAGCAAGATTGCACTGCCATTGTCCAAGCTTCTCCAAAAAGACGTAGATTTTATGATTGATCAGCCTTGCAAAGAGGCATTTGAGTAATTAAGGAAGAAGCTTACGACCTTTCCCATCATGCAACCACCAGATTGGGAACTTCCCCTTGAGCTCATGTGTGATGCCTTTAAATATGCACTTGGGGTTGTGTTGTCACAGAGAGTTGATAAATGATCCCATGTCATTGCTTATGCTTCACATACTTTAGATGTAGCACAAGTTAACTACACCACAGAGAAAGAGCTTTTAGCTATTGTTTTTGCTTTAGATAAATTCCAATCTTATTTGCTTTGCTCCCATATCATTGTCTTTACTGACCATGCAGCTTTGAAGTACCTGTTGAAGAAGCCTGATGCTAAACCTAGATTGATCAGGTGGATGCTTTTCCTTCAGGAGTTTGATATTGAGATTAAGGATAGGAGTGGTGCGGAAAACTTGGTTGCTGATCATTTGAGCAGGATTGAAGAACCTATTGAATCCTTTCCTATTAGGGATAATTTCCCTTACACTTGCATTCATCACATATCACCCCTTAGTTTCCTGACATTGTGAATTTCAGTGTTGCATCTGTTGTCCCACCTCATGCATCTAGTCTCAAATAGATAAACTTAAGAGTGGTACTAAATTTTATGCATGGGATGATCCTTATTTGTGGAGGTTTGGTAGTGAACAAGTGATCCGCAGGTGTGTGCCAGATCATGAGATTCAGTCTATTCTTCAGTTTTGTCATGGCACACCTACTGCCGACCATTTTGGTCCTCAGCGGACCGCTTAGGAGGGTATTGGACTATGGGTTCTATTAGCCCACTTTGTTTAGAGATGCTCATCACTTTACCACCACTTGTGAGCACTGTCAGAGAGCAGGAGGAACCATTACACATAGGCATGAGATGCCTCAGCAACCCATTATTTTTTGTGAGGTTTTTGATGTGTGGTGTGTTGATTTTATAGGTCCATTTCCTGTTTCTCATGGTTTTTTATATATTCTGCTTGCTGTTGATTATGTTTCTAGATGGGTTGAAGCTAAGGCCACTAGAACTAATGATTCTAAAGTTGTTGTGGATTTTGTGAGATCCAACATTTTTTGCAGGTTTGGTGTGCCTAGAGCCATTATTAGTGACCAGGGGAGTCATTGACATCCTTCCTTCAGAAGTATGGGGTTGTACATAGAGTTGCTACAACTTATCATCCCCAAATAATGGGCAAGCATAGGTTTTTAACAGAGAGATAAAGCAAGTGTTACAGAAGGTAGTGCAACCCAACACGAAGGATTGGAGCAAGCTACTTGAAGATGCTTTATGGGCTCACTGGACCACTTACCAAACACCTTTGGGGATGTCTCCCTATAAGGTGGTTTTTGGTAAGTCATGCCACCTTCCGGTGGAGATTGAGCACCATGCTTATTGGGCGGTGAAGAGTTGTAACATGGCATTTGATGAAGCGGGTATGGAAAGGAAGCTTCAATTGCAAGAACTTGAAGAGATCCGCTTAGAAGCCTATGAGAACTTCAAGATTTACAAGGAGAAAGTGAAGAGATTTCATGACTCTAGGATTCTTAGGAAGGAGTTCCATATTGACCAAAAAGTGCTCTTGTTTAACTCTCGCCTCAAGCTTGTTTATGGTAAACTTCAATCTAGATGGAATGGACCTTTTGTTATTACTAATGTTTTTCTCCATGGTGCAGTTGAGATTAAAAATGAAGTTACCAACAAGGTCTTCAAAGTGAATGGTCACCAACTCAAGCTATTTCAAGAGAGCCCGCTAGTGGAGGAGAAGCTTGTGGCGGACCTCTCTATGGTCTTGCCAATTCTATGTGATAATGTGCCTTGGGGGAGTTTCCTTTTCCCTTCTTTTATTTGTTGTCTCTTTGTTTGCATCACATTGCATGCTTACATTAAGGACAATGTGCATTTCAAGTGTGGGGGTGAAGGATTACAAAATCTATTTCTGTTTACATTTCTGTTTATCTGTTTTTGTTTGCTATTTACTGTTTACTGTTTCTGTTTATTTTCTGTTTCTATTTCTGTTTTTAAATTCTGTCTGTTTTAATTTTTGAGTCTATTTTCTGTTTTATCTGTCTGTGTTTTATTTTCTATTTTAGTTTCTGAGTCTGTATGTTATTTCTGTCTATTTTCTATTTTATCTGTCTGTTTTCTGTTTCTGTTTGTTTTTGTTTTTGTCTATTTTCTATTTTCTGTTTCTATTTGTTTTTGTTTCTGTCTGTTTCTGTTTTCTGTTTCTGTCTGTTTTTGTTACTGTTTCTATTATTGTTTTGCTGTATTTGTTTTGTTTTGTTTTGTCTGGTTGTTTTTCTATTTTTACATTCAGAAAGAATTAGAATTTAGGTATTTTTTCATGTTTTTCATATGATTTCTAACTTGTATAATTTTTTAGAAATGTACTAATTTTTGTTGGATTGAAAGGTTTCATGCTTGATGTGAATCATTGTTACAATTGTTGAAGTGATAAGTAGACTTGAGAAATAGAATTTAAGAGGGATCATGTGTGATAGAATTATGCCTTGTGAGTTTTTGGGCCTTTGTGGATGAATCACATTATTTCATTCATGTTCTTTCATATGTGATTTCACCCTTGTGCTAGATTACTCTATGTTTTGTCTTGCCTTTTTTGACATTCCTTGTTGCACATGCTTTAATTGAGATGATTTAGGCCTTCTTTCTTTTATCCACTAACCAAATAAACTATCCTTGCATTGATATCCATTGCTACCCTTTTTGAGCCTTTAACCTTTTCTTTTTTGTGTATCTCATTGCAAACTGAAAATTGGAAAACCATGTTATCCAAAAAGGGCCTTGGAATTTTTTTGGGAGTGGGTTTCAAACAAGTGTGGGGTATTTTTATTTTGTTTTGATTTGAAAAGACAAGGAAAAGAAAAGAAAGAGTTTACAAAGCAAAAGTTCAAAGAAAAAATGCATAAACAAGGAAAAAGAAAATGCAATAAAAGTTGTTGTAATTCATTTTCATCCTTTTAAGTTCTTTGTTTCTACCCCTCTTTATACTTGTTGGCTTACTCTCCATTGCCCCTATTTTCTCTTAGTTTTAGCCTAAATATCTTTTTCTTATCCACCCTTTACCCAAGCCATACATTACAAGCCTATAAAGTCCTTTTGATCTTTTGATGCATGTGTATTTCAAGTTGAATGAATTAGAGTCTTGTAAAAATTTGGATGTGCTAGTTACATGTGGTGTTTGAGTGTAAACATAAACACCTACACATTAGAAGAGGTTGAGTGTTGTTTTTTGAGAGATTTCTATCACCTTTGTTCATTCTTAATTTTAACTTGACTACTTTTTCACTTTGCACTTTGTGATCATGTGCTCATGGATTGTTTGTTACCTTAATATCATTCTTCCATTTTTCATCTTTCTCACTTTTGTGCATTGTTAGGATCCACTGAAAAATGTGTGTGCCTGATATGCTTCCAGCATATAGTAGTTTTTAGGTTTAATTAATTAATAAATTGTTTAAGATTTAGTAAATTAGATTAGGAATTGGCGAATTATCATTTAATTGCATATTAATTTAATTTCTGAGTTATTTTATCATTTAGGAACCAACAAGAAAGGAAAAGAAGCAAAAAGAGCAAGTCACTGCTCTCGAACAAGTCCTGCGATCAGCGTGGAAGTGTCAAGATCAAATATTCAGTTCGAAGAGCCCACGCGATTAGCGCCAACCACCATGCGATCAGCGTTAGATGCTGAAAATACAGACTCTCAGCTCGAACAAGTCACGCTGGTAGCGTGACCATCCACGCGAATCGCACCATGCTATCAAAACTCAAGCATCTAGTTCGAATGACTCACGCGATCAGCGTGAACATTCACGCTATCAGCGCCAGAAGTCTAGAACAGCTCATTTAACTCGAATAACCTACACGGATTGCGTGGGACTTCACGCGAATCGCGTGACAAGCTCGTTGTTTCCTAAATTAAAAGATTTGAAATTGATTCAGTAGGGGGAATAGTTCCTCATTACTGGAATTAAACCTAGGACATTTTGGGGCATAAAAGGAAGCCTCTGGGTCACAAAGAAACAACTTTTGCTGGGTATTGGACAAATTTGCTCAAGAAGAAGCCATTGAAGAACCTTGGGGGAAGATTGGAAGCATTGAGGATTTGCAGAATAGCACTCTGTGTAACCTTTCCTTTTCCTTGGTAAATTCTCTCTAGGAGTATGTTAGGCATGAAAGTAATATCAATTCTGAGTATGCTTGGCTAAATCTTGTATTGTGGTTGAGCCATGAACCTCTGAGAATTCCTCTATGTCTTGATTGGTTTTAATAAGAAGTTATCCTAATTGCTTTGTTTTATTCTATTCTTCACTGCATAATTCTTAATTTGGACTGGCCATTCTGTTAAGAAACATAGGGTTGGGATTCATAATAGGGATATTGGGATTCTAATTTCTGAAATGAGTAAAACAACAATTTATACATTGCCTAGGGATAGGGATGTGTGGTTGCAGCAATTTCAAGTTGTGTTTGCTTAATGCTTGGTTTAAGAAGGAATCACTAAGGGATTAGGTTTTCTAATTTCACCAAAGGGTTAAATTACTAAGGGATTAGGATTTAGCTACTTATAAGAGAACACATCAACCGAGTAATTAGGATTAGTTCAAGTTAATAATCAATTGAAGCATAGAAGGAAAGAATCATAGGGGATTGCGCTTAACTACAATCACTTCTCGCTACTGCAGTAAAATCTAATTTACGTTCGCTTACATTCTTGTTAAATTTCTGTCATTTAAATTACATTACTTAAACACAACTCAACAAACTCTCTCAAACTCATTATTTGTTTTCCAATTTCTAAGACGTTAAGTTACATAAGATTGCATTCAATCCCTGTGGAGATGATACTCTACTTACTCATTTTATTACTTGAAATGAACGGTACACTTGCCGAGTTCGCAACAAGTTTTTGGCGCCGTTGCCGGGGATTGAAATAGCTAATTTTATAGTAATTTTAATCTTGGGATTGGAATTTCTTTTGTTACTAAACTGCTTTTCTTAGTTTATGCGAGGTGTAGTTAATCTTGACCATCTTCAATACGATCCTGAAATAGAAAGAATTATTAGAAGAAATAGGAGACTAGCCAGAGAAAGAGAAAGAGAAGCAGAAGACTCTGATTTTGATTCAACCTCTGAATCGGAATCAGAAATGGCCGATCGAGGAAACAATCAGCCAAGACCGAAAAATGAACTGATGGAGGATATTCTGGCTCCATTGTTCACTAGACCAAACTCGAGTATTGTGAGACCACCAATTGAAGCAAATCACTTCGACATTCATCCTTCATTAATCACATTGGTGGAACGCAGTCAGTTTGGTGGGGAAGATAATGAAGACCCCTATGACTTCATTGACAGATTTCTTAGAATCTGTGATACTATTAGACACCAATGAGTGTCCAACGATGCCATAAGATTGAGGTTATTTCCTTTTGCTGTGAAAGGGAAGGCGCTTAGATGGTTGGATAGACAAATCTCAAACAGCATAACTACATGGGAAGAACTAGTTGTAAATTTTTCTCTCAACACTTCTTAATGGAGAAATACAACCGGTTGGTAAATGAGATCACCAACTTCACTCAACATGAGAGGGAAACCTTATGATCCGCATGGAATAGATTTCAAGAGCTGATTCGAAAGTGTCCACAATATGACTTGACAGTAGGAGACAATGTACGTATTTTCTTTAATGGAATGATACCTGAATCACCCCTTATTGTTAATGTTGCAGCTGGTGGTTCCATAAGATCAAAAACTGCAGTTCAGACATATGGGTTGATTGACTCTCTAGCCCGTGACGAAAATGAACGCACCCCAGTTCAACCCAAAAGAGAAGTCATACAGCTAGGGAGTAATGATGCAATGTTAGCAGAACAGAAAATATTGGCTCAGCAATTAGCCAAATTAAATGAGAAGATTGATAAACTCCATGTCTCTGCAGCCCAAGTCTCATCCAGCAGAGTGCAAGCTGTCACATGCGAATATTGACAAGGCGAACACAAGTCAAATGCATGTCCTATACTAGTGGGAGCTGACCCAATGCAAGTGAATGGCTTATGGTATGACCGAAGACCCCAGCAAAATTTCCAAAGAAATCAAAACAATTCTATGGGGAATAACTTTCAGAGAAGAGTCCAAGGTGGTGGGTTAGATTACAAATCTAACAATTACTTGCAGCCCCCACCTATTCCACCCAAAGAACCATCGGAGCTTGAAAAAGCGATGTTGCAGCTGTCTAAAACAACTAATGAGCACATCCAGGCCACCAATGCCTTCATTAATGAGACTAGAGCTCATAATAAAAACCAAGATGCCTCCATTAGAAATCTTGAGAATCAAATTGGGCAATTGGCAAAACAATTAGCTGAAAGGTCTCAAGGACAGTTTCCAAGTGACACCATTGTGAATCCTAGGGAACATGCGAAGGCAATAACTACTAGGAGTGGAAAGACACTTGCTTCTCTAGAAAATCCTAAGGTGAGTCAAAAAGAAGCTGAAGAGGAGAACACCTTAAAGGAGGTAACACAAGATGTAGAAGCATCCTCAAGTAAGCAAGAGTAAACCAATGCACCTTCCAAGAAGCCAATGGATTTCTCCCGCTTTGAGAAGCCTCTTTATCCAGTGAAAAGCAAGCAACAAGCACAAAAAACAACAATTTTCCAGGTTCTTAGAAATGTTTAAAAAACTGCATATTAACATTCCATTTGCTGAAGCTTTAGCTAATATGCCTAACTATGCAAAATTCATGAAAGAATTGTTGTCTAGGAAACATAAATTGCAGGAATGTGAAACTATTGCACTTACTGAAGAGTGCAGTGCAATAATACAAAGAAAGCTGACACTAAAGCTCAAAGACCTAGGCAGTTTTAATATTCCAATTGCAATAGGGAACATCAATGTAGGAAAAGCTCTATGTGACCTGGGAGCAAGTATTAACTTAATGCCATTATCAGTGTGCAGGTACTTGGGAATCACTGAATTAAAACCTACAAGAGTCTCTCTACAACTTGCAGACCGTTCTTTAAGG
>QARZ01000583.1:37429-53357 GCA_013407115.1 Glycine latifolia | reverse complement strand
AAAACAATACTTGTCTTCCGATTCTTCTAACACTTGAATCTAACAATACTTATATATTTTTGATGTAATTTGGTTGATGTTAATGTTTTAATTTTAAGTGTTAATTTGCAAACTTAACCTTCAATTTAGATTATTATTAGTCCATTTGGTTTAGCTTAGGTTTTTAAATTAATAAGAATCTCCCAAAAAGCAATGAAGAGCATTTGAATAACTCACGCTAATCGCGTGGGTTATGGCGCTAGTCACGCCACTTATTCGAATCAACCTAGCCCAATTGCGATATCCACGCTGATAGCGTGAAATCTCGTGCTAGTCGCGTCAGCTGGGCGAACTCAAGGGTCACTGCTTGATCCATGGCGCTAATAGCGTGGTATCCCACGCTACTCGTGCCACTTATTCGAACTCAGGTAACATAATTGAGGATCTCACGCTGATAGCGTGAACAGTGACTGGACTCGCGTCATCCATTCGAACCTGGAGTTCATTTTTGAGTCATCTCACGCTAATCGCGTGAGACATGGCGCGAATCGCGCCAGTTGACCAAAACCAGATGACTCTTCTGCATCATTTCACGCTGATCGCGTGAAGCATGGCGCTAATCGCGCCACGAACTCTAACCAATTGTTCCTGTTTTATCAAACCATGCGATTAGCATGGTATGTGATGCGACTCGCACGGGAGTGCTAGTTTAGTTTTTTAAAAGGATTTTCAGAAACCCCATTCGCGCCTCACTATTGTTTCCCCAATTTTCTCCAAATTTTTCCTAAATCATCTCCATTTCCCTCAATTCCGTTCACTATTCCGCCATCATCAAGCCTATAAATCCACTCTAGGGTCTCCAATCCCAAAAACCCTTCATCTGCAAATCCTCCATTCTTGAAAGCATTCAAGCTCTTAGGCAATTCATCCTTCCTCACTCTAGGTGCAGCAATGGCAGGCGACAAGGTCAGTACTCTAAACCATAACCATTGCATTGTATGAAAGATGGCAACATAGTTTGAGTTGGGACACCTGAGTTGCAGCACTTCAATTGCCAAATCGCGACCCCACGCGATTAGCGCGAGAATGGCGCGAGTCGCTTCACCCCTGTACAGGTTCTGTTTGAAATTGATTTCTGAAGCTTAATTCCATACTGTGCTTGAGTTAGTAGTTAGGATATGGTTTTAATAGGTAGTTGATATGCTTCTAGCATATATTAGTTTTTAGGGTTATTTAGATATATAATTGTTAATAAATAGTTAAAATAGTATTAAAAATAGTTATGTTTTGAACTAATAGAATTTGATAATGTTTTTCTGAATATTTTGTTTTTAGGAACCCAAAGCAAAGGAGAAAAGCTGCAAAAGACCCAACATTGGTCATTCGAACATCCCGCGCGGATAGCACGGGATCCACGCGATCAGCACCACAACATAAAATGCCTAATGGATTCGAATCATCCACACGATTAGTGTGGGAGTGGCGCGATCAGTGCCATAAACTCGCTGAGACTTGAATTTTGATGATTTTGGGCACCTATAAAAGGAAAAAGCAGGTTTTTCTTCAAGAGTCAATTTTTAGTGAAGAACAGAGCTTCCAAAAGGGGATTAAGCAAGAGAATCAAGGGAAAAAGCTTCTAAGGCAAGATTGGGCTCAATTGGAAGATTGGGAACATCATCCTTGGTTGTAATCTCTCTAATTTTTTGTAAATTTTCTTAGGATGCTGTCATTAAGGGTTAAGCTGATTATGAGTGGCTAAACCTTTGTATTGTGGTTGAAAGCAAGAACCTATGTGAACTCCTCTATGTTTTGATTGGTTTCTAATGAGAATTATGATAATTGCTTTGTTCTATTCTGCACTTCATTCTATTCTTCTTAATTTGAACTGGCCACTCTATTAAGTTGCTTAGGGCTTTAATTCACAATAGGGATGTTGGGGTTTTAGTTCCAGAATTGCTTAGAACAACAATTATTCATTACCTAGGGATAAGAATGTGTGGTTGCAGCACCATTATGTGGCTCAGCCCATAATACCTTGATGTATGTCTTAATGCTTGGTTTAAGAGGAATTCACTAAGGGATTAGGTTTTCTAATTTTACCAAAGGGCTAAATTTCCTAAGGAATTAGGAATTAGTTTAATTGTATGGAAATACATCAGCTGAGTAATCAGAAATAATTCAAGTTAACAAATCCAATCAAACATAGGTGGTAGGGATCATAGGGGATTGTGATTAACCACAATTGTTCCAAAAATACTGTACTTGCACCATTTAAACCTTGCTTTGTTTTCATTAATTCTGCATTTATTTTCCGTGCATAATCACAACACAACACAAAATCAATTTCTCATAAGGTTATTGTTCTTATTCCAATTTCTAAGCATTGAATTACGATAAATTGTCATCAATCCCTGAGGAGACGATACTTTACTTACACACTTTATTACTTGATAACGATCGGTACACTTGTCGTAGTTCGTATATATATATAAACACACACGATCAAAATAACATCAAGGATCCACGCGATCCGTGTGAGGTCGCGATTCTGGTTTTTAAAATGCCAGGTTTGAAACTCAGGGATTGTTCACTATCACCTCACTCTGCTTCTTTGCATTTTCATTGAGCATTCTGAGCCCATTGCCCTAAACCATTTCTGAGCACAATCAAGAACACAATCCTAGGGTTCGAAATTTCCCCAAAACCATTACCCTAAGCCATTTCTCAACCCACGACCATTCGCATTTGCTTTGGTGTGTTGTTTGCACTCAGATGGCAGGAGATAAGGTTAGTAATTTCAAACTTTGAGTTTTAATTATGGTGATTATCAATGACTTTGTTCATGTTTTGGTTTCTGCTTAATACCCAGACTCAATTGGTATTAGGGTAGTGACAATTTCAATTTTGCCCAATGCATTGGCAACCATTTTGGTTTTGACAGAAGTTGTGGAATTACACAATGAGCAATGGTGTTTTTGAATTTTGTGAATGGCTAAGTGTTCTGATACATCATGTTTTATGCAAAGTCATGTCCTGTATTCAAATTGGTTAAAATTGAATCGAGCCTGAATCTGGTTGTGGATTGTGTCATGTGGTGGGTGTTTTAATGCTTCATGTGGTGGGTGTACATAAAACCTTGAACAATGTCATGCATGAATTGTTTTGATTCAAATAATCAGACAGTGATTTTGATCACATTGAATTGATTCCCAAATCAATTAGCAAATTGGTCAATAGTTAGTGTTGAGCTTTGGTGGCTGAAAAGTGAATTTGCACAGAATTGTTGGTTAACTCAGTTGAGCATAGAGATTGGAATACAAGCTGTAATTGAACTGAATGGATACAAGATGTGTGCTTCAATGTGAGTTGTAAGTGAATGAGCTAGTCTAGTTTGGTAATGGCAAAGACATGTTTAGCCATAAAATCTGGGAATGGCTAGTATGTCCAAGCTGTAATTGAATAAATTAACACTGCATTACACCTTCATTGCCAACAATAGTCTAAATTTTGAATTTGCATGAGAGGGTTTTGTTTGGTAATTTCAGTATTATTGGTTGAAGCACTGCTTATCATTTGACAGATTATTTGGCATGGTTTCAATGAGGACTACATTTGTATGTGATCTTGAGATAAATTAGAACTGAATGCTGTGTTTTTGGGAATGAATTAAACTTTTCATATTTATATCTATATCTGTCAATATGATCTGAGCCATATGCTGTGAAATTGTTGAATATGTCATGATTTAGTAGAATTTATATTGAAAGTACATGACCATGTTTAATTGTGAAGCTTTGATACAATAGTGATTGCTTGGTCTGAATGTCAATAATTGCTAGTTTTAGATTAATTGAAATGCTGAATATGCAAAGACATGCCTAGCCATAAAATCTGGGAATGGCTAGCATGTTCAGATTTCATGGACTTGAAATGAGTGAAATACATGTAGTTTAATTTTAACTATACCTGTGTGTTGTTTTTGTTTGAATTGAAAATGAGCTGAGTTTGGTATGTTTGAATGTTAGGAGTGTAAAGATTTAATTTTGGGAATCAATTTCACTGTGTATGAATTGTTTTGATGATATGGACCCGATTAAATCTGGAACAATGTTATGCATGAATTGTTTCTCATTTTCAGGGTAAATTAGTAGTCCGGAGAAAGAAGAAGACAGGTGAAACTTCTAGCAGCAAAAGGCCTAGGATAGCTGAGTTTGATGAGGCCAGGTTTCGCAACTTAGAATGCCAGGAGCGCTTCGATTCCTTTTACCTTCCGAAGAAGGTTATCCCAGAGAGGAATATCAAGTGGGAGGAGCTTCCTGAAGACTCTCCAGTCACCGAGGTCATTGTACGCCGCAGTTGGTAGCGACTAGTCTCACTGGCAGAGCTAAGCTCCAGCTCCATCCTCAAGGAGTTTTTGGCAAACGTCAACCCTGAGACTGTGGAAACCAAGAGATTTAGCTGGGTTAGAGGGGTCGAAGGTCCATTCGACGACTAGACTATAGAGAAGCTCTTGGACACTACCTACAACGTCTTCTCCAGATGCGAGTTCTTCAACATCTTTTACCGCATGCAGCCGGACATACATAGCAAGAGGTACCGGGACGACATGCCACAGTTAGCCGACATGCTCAGGCAGAGCATCACTGGTCTCTACACCTCATGGAGAACCAAAGTCGGCCAGGATTACGTGCCAGAGAAGCTGAGGAAGCATGATCTGGTAGGAGACGCTGCCTTCTGGCACCAGTTTGTAAACTACACGATTCTACCTTCTACGAACATGACGGACGTCAATGTCGAAAGGGCGATTCTTCTGCATGTGCTTCGGAGTGAGGCGAACGTGCACCTCTCCTATATCCTCTCTAAGAGGATTCTGCGCATGATCCAGGACGTTAGCAGTAAGTCCTGGCTGGCGCATCCCTCTCTTATCCTCCACTTGTGCCGTCGTGCTAGGGTTCAGATCCCAGACGACGATCCCCTCGACATCAGACCAGGCCCGAGCTTGACAAAGAAGACTTACAAAGATGCTATAGAGAGCGCGGCAGAGGAGCAGTTGATCAGAGCTTCGAAGCTCTCTCCTGAGGAGCTGGCGGCCCGCAGTCCTCGAGGACCACCACTTCAGATTCCTGCTTCTCCACCAGCCGCTGACAGACCAGTTTCACCACATGCACATGCACATCAGCCTTCTCAGTCTCCATTACCTTCTGCATCCACACAGAGGATACCCACCACATCAGATGATCTTCAGAGTCAGAGAGCTATGATAGAGCATCAGATTCGACTCATGGAGCATCAGACTAGATTAGTGGAGTATCAGACCAGGCTTCTAGAGGACATCTGCAGAGAGCAGAGCATTGATTTTTCAGAGTACCAGTATCACTTCACTCCTTTTGTTCCGTTTACTGCCCAGCCTCAGGTCACTCCAGTAGCTCCTAGACTGTCACCACATGCAGATCCCACTCCATCCGGGCCATCCAGTGCGTCAAAGCAAGCTGCCGATGCATTCCAGGATGCGGAGTATGAGACATTGGCTGCAGATGATTGATTGATCTTACAGGACTCCTCTTATTTTATTTTAATTGTTTTTATGTTATTTTTATTGTTCTTAGTAGTATGTACAGTGATAGTAGTATGGTGCATGAGAGACACTTGATACATTGTTATGATTGACTGATTGATATATGATAGTATTTTTGCTTATACTGAGTGTGAATAAATTTGTTTGGATGAATTTTTCGATTGTTGCGGTTCCTCAAATAATGCCCATGTTTTGGAACGTTTAATTAGCACATGATTCTTTTAGTGGTTGCTGGGGACAGCAATATATTAAATCTGGGAATGGTGTGTGTGCATTATATGTTGCTATTTGAAGAATCACACACATGAGATTAAGGATATCCAACAGAAAATTTTGATGAAGATGGTAAATGCTAAAAGTATTCTTCAATTATCCTAGACTTAGTATTGCGAAATCAGTGATGAATTGGATATTTTGCTAGGATGCTTGTGTGAGATAATTATGGCATGAATCATAGGAAACATGATTGGAATGTTGATTGTTGGTCTATTGATTTTCATGATAGAATGGATATGATGCTGGATAGGAAGTTAACAAGTTTACCTGAGTCTATAGCTTGTGAGATTTGAGCCTATACAGATTTTATTGTTTCTGAGGGACCTCACTTGAATAGTATTCTAGAACTTGTTCTGTTCTTTGAATGCATGTATGGTTTGAAGTGATTAAGGCATTTATTCTTTTAAGCCAAGGCCAAATTGACCTACCTTCACAATATTCCATTGCTACCCCTTTGAGCTTGAGCCTATTCATTCATTCACCCAACATCTAAGCTTAATCTTTTTAACTATCCTTATTGAGATTGGAGGAAGAAGAAAATAGAATCAAGTTCACTAGACATTGAAACTATGGAATAGAAAAAAGAAAGATTTGTATATAGAAGTCAAAAAGGAAAGGAAATAGAAAAACAATGAGGTATACAAAAATGAAATAGTATTGAAAGAAAAAGAATAAATTAAAATTCAAGCAATAGAAATTTCTTTGCTTTTAATTGTTTTGTTCAAAAAAAAAAATCCCAGTTTTGGAAGAATAGTAAATAAGTCATGTGGTATGTATGTATGACTTGTGCTTAGATGGACTTGGGAAAATTGATCTAAATCCAATCTTAATTAGCTAGAATCCAAAATTTTCCATACCTCTAAGCCAGGCCAAGTTACAAGCCTTGAAGACCTTTTGATCAATCATGCATGCATTTATGTTTCTTGTTTAGAAACTTTGAGAATATGATCAAGTTTATAGTAGTGCTATTGTTGTGTTGGATTGAGTGATTATACCTTGATACATTAGAGTATTGAGTTAAATAGAATTATCTTGTGAGAAGCAGTAGTTTATGCTGTCCATAGCAATTCTTAGTGATGATTGATGCTGGATTCCATTAATTAGATTAGCACCAATGATGTAGTTTTGCTTTAACCTAAAAGAATGAATTATGTTGCATATTGTTTGAACCTTTGGCTTAAAATGTAAACCTTAATTGGGTGTTGATGACCATATTGTTTGATAATGAAGCATGCCTATATTGATTATGAATAGGACATAGTGTGCAATATAAGTCTGGAATCGCACATACACATTGATATTGCTTGGTTCTTTCTGAATCCTGAAATGCCTGTGATCCATTGATCATTTTGAATCTAAGTGAATTGATTTTATGCTTGACATTGAATTGATGGATTTGTAAACATGACCCTGCAAGTATGTATGAGCTTCCTGTGCCTTATTAAATATTGACTTAGGCCACCAATGCAAGTTTGAATATTGTGTCCATAACCATATATGCTTGTGTTGAGATTTTTAAAGTTTGGTGTGCCTATTCATTGGTGAACTAGAATGCATGATGACTGAGTAGGTGTTGGTATAGCTTTGAGTAAGTTATGGCTAAGTCTAGATGCCTGATATTGTCAAGATGATACAACTCACATAATTCTTAGCCATTTGACTGTGAATACACCTACCTGTGCTTATTGTGTATATGCTGATTGCATTATCGTCTGATGATTCACTTAATTGGAAGTGCTCGACATGCTAATTGAAGCTTGTATGCTTAAGTGGATATTGGTTACGACATTTTTCTTGGAATTGAATGTATATTGATTATCCTAAATCTGATTGAATTGAACCCATGCTTGGTGAATATTGAATTTGGGATGTTGGGTTAACTTAGTTGATTGTGTTTTGTTGATTTAAGAAATTAAACTGGGAATTTGCGATTAATCTTGAATTCCTATGCTCATTCGAATACTGACTTGGAATCCTAATTATGAGCATGAAACTGAAGCATGTAGCCTGTTGCCTGATAGTATTGCCATGCTTAATTGGTTGCTATTTCCATTTAGTAAGGATTTACCTTGTGAACAAATTAGTAAATTCCCATACATATCGTTCACATATTGAATCCATTTGCTTGATATTGTTTTTCTGAATTCCATCTAAGCATAATTGATTGTATTTAAGTTGAATTGGCTGATTCCAGATTGCATCCTGAATTGTTAGCTCTGATTGAATATATCAATGACATGCAGAGATTAAATCTGGGAATTAGCAACTCTAGTTTATAATTGTATCTTGGATATTTTCTAATTTTCAGGGCAAACAAATGGCAAAGAGGAAGAGGAAGACACCTGAGTCCTCTAGTAGCAAGAGGGCCCAGCCTACTCCGTTTGACGAGGCTCGATTCCAAACTTTGGAGTGCCAGGAACGGTTTGACTCTTGGTATCTACCCAAGAAGGTCATTCCAAAAAAGAAGATTATGTGGGAATCGCTGCCAGACGACTCGCCAGTCAGAGAGGTCATTACCAGACGGCGATGGGAGTGCCTTGTCAGTTTTGCAGAGTCGAGCTCCAGCTCTATCTTGAAGGAGTTTTTGGCCAACGTCGACCCAGCGACAGTGGCAGAGAGGCGTGTCAGCTGGGTTAGGGGTGTCCAGGTCCCATTTGACGATGAGACCATAGAGAGGTTCCTGGACACCGCTTACTCCCCGTTCGCCCGATGTGAGTTTGGCCACACTTTCCTCAGCATGCAGCTAGATGTTATCACGAAGCTGTATAGGGACGAGATGCCCCAGCAGGCTAACCAGATCCGCTGTGGGATCACGGGGCGATACACGGCTTGGAAGACCAAGTCGGGCCTTGATTATGTGCCAGAAAAGCTGAGGAAGCATGATCTCGTCGGAGACGCAGCTTTCTGGCACCAGTTCATTTGACGAATCACATTATATATTCTACTGAAAATTAGAAGGATTTAAATTTTTGAATAACGTGTAGAAGCTTATTTTATATATCTCAAAAGCAAAACTGTGAAGTCAGTGATGAATTAGAATTTTCTGTTAGGAAGCTTGCGTGAGATGAAATATGGCATGCTTGCATGAAGCATGATTGAATTACGATTATTTGTATATTAATATTCATGTTGAAGTTGAAATGACGCTTGATATGAAGTTAACAGAGGCTAACTTGAGTCCATAACCCGTGAGGATTGAGCCATACAGTACAAATTCTTTCAAAGAGGCCTCACCCTGGTAAGTACTCTAGAACTTGATTTGTTTCTTTGGATACATGTATATTCTGATATGATTAAGGCAGTTTATTCTCTTAAGCCAGGGCCAAATTGACTCACCTTCAATTTTCCATTGTCACCTCTTTTGAGCCTAAACCTTTTTATTCATACACCTGAAATTTGAAACATAATCCTTGACCACCCTACTTGAGATTGGAAAAGAAAGAATTAGAATCAAAACCATGGAATAGGAGGAAACAGGAAAGGAAGGAAAGGCAAGAGGAAAGACAAAGTTACCCAAGAAGACAATTCTGGTATAAAAGTGAAAATGCCAACAGAACAGATCTGGCAAAAAAAAAAAACCAAATCTAGTGAAGAGTCCAGCCTAGGGAAGTAACAAGTCTGAAATACCAGCTGGTGGGTCTAAATATATTTCTCCACTACATTACTCCCTCTATCACAAGTGTTCTGCAGAGGAAAAAAAAAATCAAAGAATAAAGAATAATATACTGCTAAGTGGAATTGGCTAATTCTAACAAAAATTCAATCTCAATTTTAGTCACTATCCAAAATATCCCTACCCTTAAGCCAGGCCAAGTTATAACCTTATAAAGACCTTTTGATCAGTTATGCATGCATTCATGTTTCTTATTTTCAGGAACTTGAGAATATGATCAAGCTTATGGTAGTGCTATCACTGTGTTGGATTGAGTGAGTATAATAAACTTTATACACTTGAGTGATGAGTGAAATACACACATCTTGGTAAGGAAGACTCAAGTGAAACTTTTGCAGTTGATGAAATTGAAAGTGTTATTGAAACCCTAATTTGAAATTGATTATACTTAGCATTGTGATTCTAAGAATGTTAATTGTGAAATCATGCCTGATTGTTGAAACTTGCTTTCCAAATAGAAACTTTGTTTATTGCTGAGGACAGCAATATATAAATCTGGGAATTATTTGATATGCTTCCAGCATATAGTAGTTTTTAGGTTTAATTAATTAATAAATTGTTTAAGATTTAGTAAATTAGATTAGGAATTGGTGAATTATCATTTAATTGCATATTAATTTAATTTCTGAGTTATTTTATCATTTAGGAACCAACAAGAGAGGAAACGAAGCAAAAAGAGCAAGCCAGTGCTCTCGAACAAGTCACGCAATCAGCGTGAGATCTCACGCGATCAGCGTGGAAGTGTCAAGATCAAATATTCAGTTCGAAGAGCCCACACGATTAGCACCAACCACCACGCGATCAGCATCAGATGCTGAAAATACAGACTCTCAGCTCAAACAAGTCACGCTGGTAGCATGACCATCCCCGCGAATCGCGCCATGCTATCAAAACTCAAGCATCCAGTTCGAATGACTCATGCGATCAGCGTGAACATTCACGCTATCAGTGCCAGAAGTCCAGAGCAGCTCATTTAACTCAAATAACCCACGCGGATTGCGTGGGACTTCACGCGAATCACGTGACAAGCTCGCTGTTTCCTAAATTAAAAGATTTGAAATTGATTCAGTAAGGGGAATAGTTCCTCATTACTGGAATTAGACCTAGGACGTTTTGGGGCATAAAAGGAAGCCTCTGGGTCACAAAGACACAGCTTTTACTGGGTATTGGACAGATTTGCTCAAGAAGAAGCCATTGAAGAACCTTGGGGGAAGATTGGAAGCATTGAGGATTTGCAGAACAGCACTCTGTGTAACCTTTCCTTTTCCTTGGTAAATTCTCTCTAGGAGTATGTTAGGCATGAAAGTAATATCAATTCTGAGTATGCTTGGCTAATTCTTGTATTGTGGTTGAGCCATGAACCTATGAGAATTCCTCTATGTCTTGATTGGTTTTAATAAGAAGTTATCCTAATTGCTTTGTTTTATTCTATTCTTCACTGCATAATTCTTAATTTGGACTGGCCATTCTGTTAAGAAACTTAGGGTTGGGATTCACAATAGGGATATTGGGATTCTAATTTCTGAAATGAGTAAAACAACAATTTATACATTGCCTAGGGATAGGGATGTGTGGTTGCAGCAATTTCAGGTTGTGTTTGCTTAATGCTTGGTTTAAGAAGGAATCACTAAGGGATTAGGTTTTCTAATTTCACCAAAGGGTTAAATTACTAAGGGATTAGGATTTAGCTACTTATAAGAGAACACATCAACCGAGTAATTAGGATTAGTTCAAGTTAATAATCAATTGAAGCATAGAAGGAAAGAATCATAGGGGATTGCGCTTAACTACAATCACTTCTCGCTACTGCAGTAAAATCTAATTTACGTTCGCTTACATTCTTGTTAAATTTCTGTCATTTAAATTACATTACTTAAACACAACTCAACAAACTCTCTCAAACTCATTATTTGTTTTCCAATTTCTAAGACGTTAAGTTACATAAGATTGCATTCAATCCCTGTGGAGACGATACTCTACTTACTCATTTTATTACTTGAAACGAACGGTACACTTGCCGAGTTCGCAACAGTGCCTTATTCTTACCTTTTGTTTGAATTCTTCTCTTAGTCGTTCTTTTAATTTTGCCCAGGAGTGTAAAAGTTTAAGTGTTGGGTATTTTGATTAAGTATTTTCAGTTTAATATTTTTCTATTCTTCTTAGCTTATTTCACTTCTCTTGGAATTTTATTTTCCCATTGTAATTCAATTTTTGCCTTTGGCAAACAAGTGGGCTTAATTGATAATTGTTGCTTATTTTTGGAGTTTTTGCTTACTTGACCTATCTTCCTTGTGCAGGACCTAGAGAGCTCTACAGAACTCCAAATGCGCATATGAGTAGTCCCTGGAAAGATAAGGAAAATATATACAAGTTTGTCAGATATAAGTTGAGGCCAATTATGTCATTTTGAGGGTCATTTTAAGCTTGGAAGTCAAAACCACTGCACTTGAATTTTAGGCTGCGAAATTGGTGTAACTAGTAATTAGTTAGATTAGTTGGGCTTAATTATGGCTCATCTTTTCCTACTGACTCAGTTACTATATTTTAGTGATTTTAGTTATTTGGATGAACACACTTCATTTTAGCAAAAATATATTTTGTAGTGACTTTTAGAAGTTTTTAGAATTAAAATCTTTTCTCTTATTTTCTCTCAACTGTTCTTCATTGTTCTTCATTTTCATTTCTATTCTTTCATTTTCTTGCACTAATTTCGTGGGGCTTTTGTTGATGATGATCATGGAAGGCTAAAAAATCAATCAATCCAAGGATCCAACCCAAGCAAGGAGAATTTGAGTTCTGGTTTGGTATTTCAATTTCTATATGAAAGTTCACTTTCTTCTTCAATCCTCTATTCGATTTTCATGATTATGAATGTGTTTAGGATTGAAAATGGATTAGGTTATGGATTCATTTCCAAAGTTTGACTTTTAATCAGGGAGTGCTTTCTTGATCTGCTCACTTCTTCAGTTCCTTCATGGGTAATTTCTAACATCTCCCACATCTCCTTGGCACTTGTACATCTAACTGTTCTAAAAAATTCATCAGAAGAAAGAGTAGAAGTTATCATATTCTTTGCTTTAAAATCATATTGAGCAATTCTCTTTTCTTCATCATTCATCTCATCCCAATCTTTGGGAATCATGTTATTATCAACAACTTTGATGGGTACCCTAGGCCCCTTTTCAATTGCATTCCATGCTTCTGGATCATTAGATTGAATAAAGATCTTCATTCTATTTTTCCAAAAATTGAAATTCTCCCCTTCAAACAAAGGAGGTCTATTTAAAGAAGCACCTTCTTTAAAGGTTATTTGTGAAGTATTCATTTTTGAAAAGTGATCTTGAGTAACTTACAAGAACCAGCTCTTGATGCCAATTGTAAAAGATAGGAACACTTCACACTTAACCAAGAGGGGGGGTGAATTGGTTAGGCTTGGTAAATTAAAAATTTCTTTGAACAAAATAGAGTTTCCCTTAGGATCTTTATCACTTTTGAAACCAAGAATCCTTATTCAATCAAATGTTCAGCCTAAGGTATGCAATGGCTCAAGATTAAATTGATAAGCAAAACAAGACAATCAATATATATGGGAAATAAGCAAGAACAAATTTAAGACACAAGACACAAGAGATTTATACTGGTTCACTTCAAACACTATGAAGCTACATCCAGTTTTCTTCCACTCAACACTAGAATGGAGTTCCACTATTGCAATTTTCAATCTTACAAGTAATTACAAAGTCTCCCTTTATCAACCCTAGATAAAGTTCAGAAACCTAAAACACTATTAGGTTCTTAGAGACCAACCCACTGAGAATCCACTCAGCACTCCCCTAGAGAAACCCTATCTCTAGATTACAAGTAAGAAACCCAATTACAATAGAAATTCAAATACAAATCAAAACAGAGTTACAAACACAAATCTAAGGAAAGAAATCACCTGATGATCCAGTGAATGATGATGCATATGAATGAATGAATGTAACATCCCCAAAATTATAAAAATGTGATGATAATTGGATACAAGTATGTTTAGAGAAAAATAACTATATTACTCTTTCCATGATGCAGAAATTACTAGAAAACCCTTAAGATGAAAATTTCAAAAATGCCCTTGGACATTTTTGAAAATAACCAAAATACCCCTAGGTTGAATGGCATAATTACCAAAAAGCCCTAGGCAAAAAATGCTCAAATAACTTTAGAAATTTTGTAGAAACTTGATGAAATTATAAAATACACTTAGCTGACTAAGTATCAACATATTTTGTGACACAAAACTCTAGAATAAAATTTCTACAAATTTTGGAAGATGACAACTTTGAGGCTGTATTCAAGAAAAACTTAAGCATCAGAAAAAATATGGAAAAATGATACATAAAATCTATAGAATTTTCTCTTAATTATAGGATGAATAGACCTATTTAATAAAATGATCTAGTAATTTTGATGGTCAAAAGAAGTATAGACCAATCAAAAATAAGATAAAGATGTAATCTAGAATAAAAGGTTTATGTATTGCCCTGTATAAGACTGCTTAGGGTTAATTTAAACTATCATTGGGATAAATTCTTAGGAACATCTAGAATTCTAATATTCAAAATTTTCTTTAGATAAAAGAATTCAAATTAAATTGGATTTCTTTTTATGAAAATACCATATTGAAACTAGATTTTTATTCATCATCAAAAAATGACCACATGTAGCATGAAAGGAAGAA
Organism: Glycine latifolia; assembly: GCA_013407115.1. Lineage (NCBI taxonomy): Eukaryota > Viridiplantae > Streptophyta > Magnoliopsida > Fabales > Fabaceae > Glycine > Glycine latifolia. The sequence goes on along the minus strand of QARZ01000583.1, from coordinate 39,134 downwards.
AAATTTATATTCCTTTCCTTTGAGCTTGTCATTCACGTGGAGAAGCATGGAGAATGAGGAAGAAGCTTCTTGAGTTCAGCCACTTGGAAGATAAGCCATAAGAAGAAAACAAGTGGCAAGACACTTGTATGGCATGGATGCAAGGTAACATAAAAATCAAGCCAAGATTTCTCTACACTCTTCCATCTTGCACGTGGACAGCTCTAGATATTATTTAAACAATCCCAACGGTCAAAAGTTATATATGTGAGATATTAATGTACCTTTAAAATTTTAAGAAGATCCAACGGTTAATGAATCCAGAGTTAGAATTTTACTAAAACAGGTTTGGGATAAAAATGCATAAAAATCTTCCTTGGCAAGTTACTTCACGAAAATGCAAGAGAAATGGAGAAACTTCATGATTTTGGACACTTGGAAGCAAAGGAGAAGAAGCTCTAAGATCATGCCAAGTAGTAGGACACTTGGAAGGAAGAAAGGAAGGAAGCCCTAAGATTTTAACAAGTGTAAGAACACTTGTAAAGGAATAATGATGGCTTATGAGATTTTTCTCTAAGTAATCATTTCTTCAACACTATATAAATGGAGGAGGAGGAGCCTAAGTGCAAACCAATTCCAAGACCACTCCTTCAAACCTCACGTGAACTCTCTCTCCCTCACACCACTTTCATTTCATCTTTCCCTTTAAAGCTTAAATCAAGTAAACCCCATCAACTTGAAGAAATCACGTGTAGAGGCAAACAACCTTAGGAAGGATTTAACAAGCTTAGAAAGATATCAAGACTCAAATTCACTTGAGGTAGGTGAAGTTTAAATCTTTTTAATCAATGGTTTAGGTTAATTTACATGTTTTAGTAGGTTAAGCTTAAATCTCTAGTTAATCAATGGTTTGGATTAATTTATATGCTTTAGTTGGCTGAATTATGGTTATTATTTAGGCTTGAATTTCGTGATGTTTGAAGGTTATTCTTTAATGAGAATATGTTTATTTAAGCCATAAGATAGGTGATGATTTATATCCATCAATATTAGTGATGTATGGAAGCCCATTTGATGATCTTTTGAAGGTGATTTTAATGATATTTTGGGTTGTTTGTTGATATTTTTATGAAACTATTTTGATTTAAATTTAGAAGTAGAGGTTGAATGGTATGTAGTTTAATGGTTTAAATATTGAATGATTCACTTTTGAGGATTAATTAGTGAGGAAGTAAGTGAAAGGAGAATCAAGATTGCATACTAGGTTTGAATCTTTTCTTGTGAAGGTTTCAAGGGAATTAGATATTATTTATATTGAGGATTATTAGTTAGATTACTAACATACTTTTTCTATAGTTAAAACTATTCCCTGGTTATGCATAAAAGATGGTAATAATCTTACTTGATTAAAATATGGTGGTGTAACCATACTTATAATACATATTATGGTGGTGTAACCATATTTATAATCCATATGATGATATGATGAAAATATTTTTCCATAAGGCAGTATGTATTTGCTTATGAATTTGATTTTTTATGGATGTTGATATGTTGATGTGATTAAGATAGGTGGATTCATGTTTCCATGTTCCAAGTCCAGTACGAGGCTTTGGGGAAACAGAATCTGATGCTACATACAGTACGATATGTAGTACCCAGGTGCAAGGATATATGGCAAAATTCATGCATGTTTGCGTAAGACTATAGCAGCGTCCACACTCAG
>QARZ01000583.1:0-33477 GCA_013407115.1 Glycine latifolia | reverse complement strand
CTTTAAGAGAAACTAACCAAGCATGGAGAGAACCTCCTTAAGAGAAGAATTGATGAAAGGCCCCATCATCGCTTCTTTTTGGCAGAGTCTCCGCACTAAATCTCACTTCTCTCACTTTCCTAACCTACCTAATACTAATATTTAAAGAGCCTAAGGCTTGAGAACAAGCCAAGAAGCAAGGGAGGAGGAGAAAATGGAATGAAAGAAGTGTAAGGGATGAATTTTTCCTTGGGGGGTGCATGGCTATTTATAGAGAGCTGGCTGCTCGAGTTCACTCGCCCAAGCGACTGTTTTGCCTTTGTTTGCTCGCTTGGGCGAGCTTAAAACCCACTTGGAGGCCCACTTGCAAAAGCCACTCGCCCAAGCGAGTGTTTTGTGCATGTTTCACTCGCTTGGGCGAGTTAAATGTACCATCCAAAAGAAGCTTTTGGGCCTTGATGGATTTTGGATTTGTTTTGCTTGTTGTACCTCCCATGTTTACTTTATGATCCATTTTTGCTTGCTTTATGTGTTCGAAAGCTTCAGAATTTCTCGAACCTATCAAAATGCAACATATGATTGGATTAATCTTCTGAAATATAAAAACTACATTCATACAAGTAATAAATATAATTTAACTAGGTTTAGGGCAAGTTTATAAGCAAAGTTATTGAAATCAAAAGATAAGTGCCTGTATTTGAAATATGAATTTAACTGAATTAGGGCACTTATCAACAGTGTCTCCAAGCTCAAATGTCCTTAAAATTCCTTATTTCCCTCAAAGTCGAAACTCTGCGAGAGTTCTTGGAGATGAAGATCTCTCCGTCTGATGGTTTTCAGAAGAAACCAAGGTTGGAATCTAGCTATGGAGTGGTTCCTTTCAACTTTCCAGTTGCATGCAAAGGGTTTTGGTTAAGGGTGAGTGGTTATGAAGTTTCTCTCGCTTGGAAATGGAGAAAACGGTGACAGGAAGAAAATGATAGTGTTTGCATCGAAACGTATAGAAGTGGTCTATTTAAATGGCCCCGGTGAGTGTGTCACACGCCAATAGTGCCAGATGTCAAAAATTAGCTTAGTCATCATGCACACTCGCTACCAGGTTCAGATTACCCATCAAAAGCCTACCTTGTACAACTCGGCCTTCGTAACCCGGACAACCTTGTGCAGGTTCATGGTATTAATACGATCAAAAGTCTTAAGTGTTGTCTGATTTAATCGATTACAAACGCTTATGTAATCAATTGCATAGTGCTAGGTCCATCCTCGGCACTTTATAAAATCCAAGATTCCGCCCTTGTTCGACCTTATCTGACCTTGTTCGGGGTCTACCTCAGCACTTTATAAAATCCAAGGTTCCGCCCTTGTCCGACCTTATCCGACCTTGTTCAGGGTTTACCTCGGCACTTTATAAAATCCAAGGTTCCACCCTTGTCCAACCTTATCCGACCTTGTAAAGGTGCTATTTACTCTCCGAAATGTCAACCCGGTCACACTAATCCGGGTTCCTTATTAACACTCACTTTAAGAAACACGAACCCGGATCTGTTACAGGATCGTTATAATCATAACTACCTCCTAAACATAATATTATTATTTTAAAGTGCCCATCTGAACACCCAAATCCTTACATATTATCAATTCTGTTAGTTTCTATTTTGATATGTTTTCTGTAATTTTTGTTTATCGCATACAAACTATTCGATAAAAATCTCCCTATTATTTACTAGTGAATTCAAGTTGGAACCATATTAATTGTGTCTCTGAGTCAACCTAGGCTAATCCTATGCTATAAAATTAGCATAGTTTAATTGTTTTGAAGCTATACGACATCGGTTATCAACCACTAAAGGAAAAAATGGGAGAGATTTTGGGAGATCTTCAATCCTACATAGTATTGTGGGTCCACCAAAAAGTGGTCTAAGATCCCATTTTAGAATCTACCACTTAAGATGCTCTAAGAGCTTTGTTCATCCTTTGGCCCTTCATTTGTCATCCAACGTTGTTCCCTTCTTTCACTTTCAAACCCTAGGTTTGTTCCCTTCTTTCACTTCCCCCTTGTGAATGTTCTTGTTCCAAATCTTGTTTTCCTCTCCCTATCTCTTCTATGGCTTCCAATTAGGTTGTTCATAAGATACCAATTCAAACTTACGGTGAACCCTTCAAGTTGTTCGAAAAGGGAGTGGTGTGGTGCCCCACACTATGAAGCACCGATACTGACACGGGGTTTTCGATACGTTCCTGATATGGGACGTTGATACGTTACTTCAAAAATACTAATATTTCAATTCATTCCCGATACGTCTTAGTATTGAATAATATTTTTTTATATAAAAGTGTATGTCATATTAATAAAATATAATAAAAGGAAAATCATAAGCACAAATAATAGATTATCCATACAAAATTGATAAATACCTCATCTAGTGTGTGGATATGGAGTACTACTAATATCATTTACCTTCAACACTGGCTCATGTAGGGAAAGGGCAGCACCATCTAAAGCTCCAACATCATTAAAGGTATCAACTACATCTCCACTAATGTCCTAATACTAACTTTCTCCTTCATTATATTTTGGACTCTTTCTTGACAAGAGCCGGAGGTTGCTATGTATGTAAACTAAGTCTTCAGCTTGTTTGGGGTCCATTTTATTCCTCTTCATGGAATGCACAAAAGAGTAAGTACTCCAATTGCATTCAGCACATGATGAAGAAGAGGGTTGTGCAGTGAGTTTCAAAGCTAGCTTTTTAAGCAAAGGTGCACTACAACCATGAACTCCCCACCAATCATTGGGATTCAATGTATATCGATTTTCAATAGCCTCAAACTCTCTAAAACCTCCTTTCATTTGAACAAAGTTGACATACTCGAAATTTAATGTAGCCCTTTCCTCCACACTAGAAAAATGTCTCCAGAAGAACTTTTTTACTTCTAAATTAATCTCCACATCATCATTTGGAGAAACTTGACTTGGATCTTCAGCAAGCCATTGATCACTGTAGTATCTACCAAAACCAAAAAAATTAGAAGTTTCAAAATGGATTCAATTAATATAATTATTAAACTAAGTTACAATTATAAAAATAAAAAAAACTTACTTGGGATGCAAAGCATGTGCCAAACAATGAGGGGAGTTGAACTTTTGGTCCAACGATCTATAAGAATATGATACACCACATGAAAAAATGTTGATTCCTCACCATTCCCTGCCCTTCTTTTAAGTATATTACATTCTTTACCTTCTCAATCATTGCATCCCATATATCATAAACCAAATGAAGACAAGGTTTATCAAGTACCAACCACACTGTACAACAAATGCAAGGTTGAGTTTATTATATAAAACCAACAAGAATTAGATAACAACAATTGGAAAGGAAACAACATTAACAACCACAATCATTACCAAAAGTTCATCAGTCCAATACACACTCGACAAACCCATCATCCAATTTACTTCACAACTCAAACAACCATGCTCAGAATGATGCATGCACCTGACTCATCTCCCAGAATGCAATGTGGTACCATCCTCATGGAAATAGCCTCTCTCAGGAAAATGATGCAGTAGCTCGTCGAGGTCACCCTATCGTGCACTGGTCGCTCCCCCCCCCCCAATGGTGATCAGTCCTGAGTCACAAGGGAGTTCCAAACAGAGTGATTGCCCCCTAGTACCCCCGGTACTTACTATCCATCATTCTATTTCCATCCATGCAAATATGAAGTATGAAACACATGCACCATCAATGCATTGACCATGGATAGATAGGGATCGAAATTTTAAACAATCCCTTTCTCTCTTGGGATGCTTAAAATTCATAAACCCTCATTTGCAAGGTTATCCAGTCATGCACCCCCCATGTACATACACAACATCACCGATGCACTGACCGTGGCTAGGAACACATCCTTCCTCGCAAGGGTAACCAATTGGTCAATGCACCCTACATGGACATATACAACATACAATCATGGGCACCATCAATGCATGACTTGGCTAGGAACATACAATCTCATTTAAACATTGTCAACCACGTCATCAGTATGTCATTCAAAAATCACCAACCACATCAATAACATCTCAATTTCAATATCAACAACATCAACATCATTTTATTTCAATATCATCATCATAAACATCAATATTCAACATCATCAACTATATCAACATTATCTCATTACATCATCATCAATTACATCAACATTATCTCAATCTCAATATCATCAACGACATAAAAAATAATCATATTTTACATCTATACATAATATATATGTTTGAGATTCACATTCCCCAGGTCTTCAAACAACCCAAATTTCATACATTTACAATTCATCATACCACAAGACTGATATTTTTAGGAAAAGTCTAAATTAAAGATGAGGACTACAACATATAAAACACACTCTTATGTCCATTTAAAATTTTAATAAAGAATTAAATAGGAAAACATATTATAAAATTTTGGACAGAGTCTCCTCTATAATTAAGATTTTTCCTAAAAATCCAATCATTACAACAACAACATCAGTCACAGTTTTATTCATTAATAACAAATTCATCGCATCCCATTAGTTAAAAACACAGTTTTCTTGAAAACGAACACACAATAGGAACAAGCATACATCAATCATAAATACATCGCATTCCATTAGTTAAAAATGTGGTTTTTCTTAAAAACCAACACACAGCAAGGACAGGCAGTTATCTTCATAGTTGGACTCCCCGGCCCCCAACTATGATATCAAAACTATAACCAAATAATAAACTTCTCTTACCTATCTATATCCCTTTGTTAGCTCCTTGAAACGTCATTTTGAGATTTCTCAAGTTCATGTGCTTTGGTCAAAACGCAGAGCTCTATATACCAAATCAAAGATAATTTAGTATAGATTTCAAAGGCAAGGTCAAAAATAACATTTGGGGTCAAATACCCACTCAAATCGAAAAAGGGCTAAACGGTGTTTTAGGAGTTCACATCAAAAGACATCGTTCTAAAATTCCAATTACACCAATGTGATCGGGGTTCAACAAGGATCACAGAAATGACATCAATTTCATAAAAATGAGAGTTTTACAACATCTCATTTTCAAAGGGTTTTCAAAGAATGTGTAAAAATCCCAACAACGGCACCCAAAACCCAAGAGACCTAAGAGAAGCTTAAACTAGCTAGAATAAGACAAAGGAAACAAGGATTATCTCAAGGAAACCAAGAAAGAAAAATTTGGAGGCTTCGTTCTCTACCAAAACTTTGAGAGGAGTTTCAAAGATTCTGCTTCGTTTACGAGGTTCTTCTTCGTGTCGTAGTCCTGTGGTAAGCAACGGCGGCTCTGTTGATTTGAGGGGGAGATGTATGAAGAATACTTGAAGAATCAAGCAACAAGAGGCTTGGATATTTTGGCATTCAACATGGTTCAATCCTTGAAGAACAAAGTGTGTGATTAAATGTAAAAGGGTTGAAATCATTATAATGATCAAAGCTGTGCATGCATCTCATTCATACACATATTAAAGCATTGCATTAAATAGAATGTTAAACAAATTAAAGAAAAAGCTAAGTATTTTGAAAATATAGACAAAGACTGTAATAATCGATTACAGAAATTCAGTAATCGATTATTTGCATTCATCAGTATTTTGGAAAAATAGAATTGGACTGTTTTAATCGATTAAGACAAAATCGTAATCGATTATTTTGTTCTTAAGCTTTTCTGGAAAATTATCAAGAACATTGTAATCGATTACTGCATCGTATTAATCGATTATTTGAAGCTTAGCATTCATTCATATTGGCTAAATGACTGTTTTAATCGATTACCATATGCCTGTAATCGATTACTTGCTTTGTTGGAAAATATGGTCACTGCATTAATCGATTACCACATTATGTAATCGATTACCACGTTATAACATATTAACATTCAGACTGGATTAATCGATTTCCAATACCTGAAATCGATTATATTGCATACATTGATTTTTTAACATAGACTGTATTAATCGATTACCATGTGATGTAATCGATTACCATTCGTAATGAATATTCTGTGCTTTCTTGTTTAATCGATTACGAATCGTTTTAATCGATTATTTGACTCGTTATTTGAAACAAGAAGTCACCAAGAACTGTTGGTAATCGATTACAAGGTCCGATTTAATCGATTAAATGAGTTACGAAAATTCTTATAAATATAACCCTTGCCTTCTATGTAAAATGAAGAAGAAACAGAAACAATTTTTCGATCTTAGAACATTTCAAGAGCTCTCTTAAGTTTCAAAAAGGTTCTTTCAAGGGTTTATTAGGTTTTTGCTTTCATCAATTCATTCATGGGTCATTAAGGAGTTGAAAAGCAAACCATCTTTTTCAAAGACTAAGGAAAGCTGTTCTACATCATTGATTTGCATTCATCTGTGATTCTTAATCATTTGCATTTCGTGCTTTGATCATCAGGTGATTTCTTTCCTTATCTTTGAAGGTGTAATATTGATATTTTGTATTCTTGTAATAGAATAGGCTATTGTAAGTGGATTTCTTGCAAGTGTAGAGATAGGGTTTCTCTGGATTCAGCTGAGTAGTGTTCTCAGTGTGGGTAATTGCTTCTAAGGTTCTACTAGTGTTGTAGATCTCTGAACTTCATCTAGGGTTGATGGAGAGAAGTGTGTAAATTGCTTGTAAGGATATTTTGTTACAATAGTGGAACTCCTCTCTAGTTTTGAGTGGGAGAACTGGATGTAGCCTCATAGTTTTTTGGGGTGAACCAGTATAAATCTGTGCCTATTCTTTCTTCTCATTAGTTGTTTCTTAATTGCTTTGTTTGTGAATCAATTTCATTTACACAGAAAGTTAAATTCTGGTTTCTTGTGTTCTGGAAAAAGGAAGTTTGATTGAATATTGATTCTTGGTGTTAAAACATTTTAAAGTGATAAAGATCCTTTGATAACTCTGATTTAAATTTTAATTGACCAAGGTTCAACCAATTCACCCCCCCCCCTCTTGGTTGTTTTGAAGTGTTCCTTTGTTTTACAGGCTCGTGGTGGTTGATGGTGGTTGTGGGTGGTGGGAGGTTGGGTGGTTGCTTGGAAGACGGAGAAGACCAGATTTCATGACTTTTCACTCTTCTGCCTATTTAAAACCGACTTGACTCGCCCAGGCGAGCCAAAAAGCCTTCCAAAATTCGCCTGGGCGAGCTAGCCCAATTTTAAAATTTCTGATTCAGTGAAAAATTCATTTCTCATGTTTCAGATGTAATTTCGCCAATCCCAATGGTCAAAAGTTATGCATGCGGATTATAAGCCTACCTTTAAAATTTTAAGGCACTCCAATGGTTAAACTAGAATATTAATTTTACTAAAACAGGTTTCGGGTCAAACTCAAAATCACACAATTTCAACGCAGCTCAAACAAACTTCACATAACTTATCATCCACACTAAACAATTGCACAAGGATAATTTACACAACAATTCAAATAATCTAAACTAATCAAATAATCGAATAACACAAGAAATACATCAAACATCTATTTTCAGTTATCGAAATTTCAGGGTGTTCACAATAAGTTATATCTAGGGGGCCGATAACCTTAAGTCACAACAGAAAATAGTTAAAAATAAGGGAAATAAATGAGATAAAAAGAAACATAATATTTCATAACATTAAATACCTCCAATGTTATGACTTGCAGCATAAGTGAATGCTTGTTGAAAGTACGGGTTCCTTGCCAAATTAAATGGCAATCCAGCAAAATAAAACATCCGAGCAATAATATGATTTAATTCTTCCCGCTCTCCCATATTGAAAGCCCTCTCAACAGGACTCATGCTTGTAGTTCCTTCATCACTTCTTTTTCTTTTAGCAGATGTACTAGTTGTAGTTGAAAAGCTAGTGGGAGGCAAAGGAACATGTCTCGGTGCATTATTCCTCACCTTTTCTGAATATTCCTCTTCCAATTTTCCCATTTCCATCAAAGATGCCTCCTTAACACTCTTACATATTCCAATCCCTTTATATTTAATCTTTAACAAATGAGCATTTACTCTCGTGTATGAACTTCTATATTCAAGTTTGCAAAAGTTACACTTCCAATTCATATTCCCTCTTGCTTCATTTCCATCCCCAACTTTAGTAACATAATTCCACAATGGTCTGCTCGAGTTTTCAACTTCAGTTTCCACATTTCGTGCATTGGATTGTATTTAACTATTGCTTTGATTTATGTTTGACTCCATTCTATTATGTTAACAAAACATAATCATATTTAAAAACAGAATATATGCTTTTAAATAGAAAGAAAAAATAATTCTTTTACAATACAAATTACTTTTAAATCATAAAAACAAATATTGTAAATGATGTAAAATAAAATGATATGAACAGGGAGGGAGTTACAAATTGAATGGTAATAGAAATGATGTAAAATAAAATGATTTAAATCATAAAAATATTAAATACAAATTAAATGGTATTAGAATTGCTCTGTGTCTGTGTGCCTCATCTATTTCTAGATAAATTGTTTTATATTAAATACTTACAGAGTTACAGCCTTACATTTGTAGGACGGTCTTCTTTAGCTTCAGCTTCACTTACCAGCTTAAGGTGAACGACGATGAAGGAGGAAGAAAGAACGACAACCAAGCGACGGTGGAGGAGCTACGCGGAGAAGGAGAAGGAGCAACGACAACGACGGCGAAGGACAGCGACAGTGATGGCAGAGAAGCAGCGGCAAAGGAGCAGCACCTTGCGTTGTTGAAGACTCGAAATTGAAGAGGTAAGCACAAAATGGAGGAAGCACAAACACAGAGCACAAATCGAAGAGGTAAGCACAATTTAGGGCAATTTTTTTTAATTTACAAAAATTCCCTTTCAAAATCTGATAGTTTGACCCAAAACCTGTGTTAGTAAAACTACAATCTCATACTCTTTAACCGTTGGATCGTCTTCAAATTTTGACAATAGATTCACAACCAATCTCTTCATGTTTTGACTGTTGCGATTTGCAAAATAACAGTTTTGATGTCCCACTGAGCGCAATTCCAGACAGAGAGGAAATTCCATTGAGCGAACAGAGATTTGCAGCTTATAAATACGTTCAGCAACGCCAAAAAATGAGTTTTTCACTTCTCTCTCTCTAAACTCTCACCCAAACCTTAGAATCTCCTCTTCCACCACCCACAGCCACCAGTGACCGCCACGAGCCATCCCCGCTTGTCGTCGGTTCACCGCACGAAGAGGAACACTTTAATCAAAGCAGAATCTTCAAAAGTCAACTCGAGGATTTGGTAAAGAACAAAGCCTCCAATCCTCATTTTTTGGTTTCTTCAAGATAACCATGGTTTCCTTGCCTTTTCCTAATTAGTTTAAGCCTCTCTTAGTATCTCTTGTGATTTGGGTACTGTTATTGAGTGCTTTTACACTTCCTTTGAAAATCCTTTGAAAATGAAATGTTGTAAAAGTTTCATTTTTATAAAATTGATGTCATTTTTATGAACTTCGTTGAGCCCCAATCACATTGGTGTGATCGGAATTTCAAAATGACGTCATTTCGATGTGGACTTCCAAAATATCATTTGAGCCCCTTTTAAATTTGAGTAGGTATTTGACCCCAAATGTTAATATTAACCTTGTCTTCAACATCTATACTGAATTATCTTTAATTTGGTATATAGAGCTCTGTGTTTGGACTACAGCACGTGAACTTGAGATATATAGATAGGTGATAGGAGTTTATTATTTATTTACAGCTTTTGATACCATAATTGGGGTCAGGGAACCCAATTATGGGGATGTATGATTATCCATGTTGTGTGCTGGTTTTCAAGAAAAATTGTGTCTTAAACTAATGACATGTGATATATTTGTTATTGATGAATGAAATTGTGAATGATGTTGTTGCTGTAATTATTAGATTTTTTGGAAAAAGTCTTAATTATAGAAGAGACTTTGCCCAAAATTTTATAAATTTATTCACCTATTTACTTCTTTATTAAATTTTAAATGAGCATGAGTTTGTTTTGTATATTATAGTTCTCCTCTTTAATTTATAATTTTCGTAAAATATCAATCTCGTGGTATTATGGATTGTGAATGTATGAGATTTGTGTTGTCTGGAGACCTGGGGAATGTGAATCTTAGGCATGTGTTATATGTATATATGTGGAATGAAAATGCTTGTGATGTTAATGATATTGAAATGAGATTATGTTGATGATTATATTAATAAGAGATGATGTTGATGGTTATATTAATATGAGATGATATTGATGTTTATGATGACGATATTGAAATGAAATGATGTTGATGATATTGAGATTGAGATGATATTGATGTTGATGATGACATAGATGAGAGATGATGTTGATGTTAATGATGTCATTGTGATGGATGTATGTTGTGTATGTACATGGGGGTGTAGTGACTTGTTGGATATCCCTAGGAGGGAAGATGATGAGTTTAAGAATTTTAAGCAACCCTAGAGAAGGAAAGTAGAATTTTTAACTATCCATGATCAGTGCATTGATGGGCCCATGTTTCATACTTCATAATTGCACGAAAATAGAATGAAGGTAGTACGTACCTATGGTTTTTTTGAGGATAAAAAAATGAGTACATGGGGACATATCACTCGGTTTGGAACTCCCTTGTGACTCAGGCTTATCACCATGGAGGGGGAGTGGTCAGTGCACGACAGGGTGACCCCGACGAACTACTGAATCATTTTCCTAAGTGAGAGTGGGAGTTTCATATGGGCACACTTAGGCTATTTCTTGACTAATGGTACCACATTGCATTTGAGAGTTTGAGTCAGGTGCATGCATCAATTGTGAAAAAATTTGATGACTAGTTGGTTGAGCGTATGTTAAACTGATTGATTATTAAGAGTGATTGTGGTTATTATTATTAATAATTTCTTGTTAATCATTGTCATATGGTATTTGTTAATCTTGTATAATAGACTCACCCTTGCAATTTTGTACCATGTGATTTGTAACGACCCGCCACGTCGCTACAGTATTACTAACTCATGACCATGATATAAATTCATTTTTAATAAAAGGAACACCCCTTTAGTTGATTGTGAAAACCATGATAAAATGTTCGCAAGCATATAACGACCATCCTCATAGAAAATAACCGTAAACATAATTAAAGGTACTCATAAGACATTTCGAAAATATGTATGCACATACCAGACATAATTTAATTACAAGTACAAAAGATTATGTCTCAAAATATACATCAAGTGTTTTACAAATAGAAGAGATATAGAAGTCAGGGGTGTAATTAGCAAAACAAGGAGTGCATCCATAAAAAAACTAAGGGTGCATCTAGCAAAGTGCAACTCCTACCCGGGATCATGTCCATTGACATCCCGACAAAACACGGCGGCTCCAAACAACTCGGTCCTCTCCTACTGCTGCCCATCTGCTCACACGAACCCGATTCACGACATCAAAGGTACCCAAGCCACAAGGTACAACAAAGCAAAGGTGAGTTCATCATATTAAATAACAATAATAAATACAACAAAAAAGGGAACAACCCGGTCAAGCAGTAACACGGTCATCAACATATCAATGCAAACATTCCAAGTGTCCATCACACACTAACATACACGGACATCCACAAACATCTCATAAATCAACTTATAATATCTAACATGATTCATGCTCCTGACTCAATTCTCATCATGCAATGTGGTACCATCCCGGAAATAGGCCAAAGTCCATGGTACGAATGATTATTGCAATACGTCAGGGTCACTCTGTTGTGCACAGGACTCACCCCCCCATGGTGATCAGCCAATATGGGTGTCATAAGGATCTCCCTACAGACGTGGGCCCCCAGTACTTCTCCTACTATGCAGTCAACCATCCTATTTCTGTCATGCAAATGTCGTATGTTACGTAAGCACCATCAATGTATTACCCAGCTAGGAACACAATCCTTCCTCGTAAGGGTAACCCGTCATACACCCCCTATGTAACATACCGCCCACACAAAGGCCCAACGATGCACTAACCGTGGTCCTCGCAAGGTTTACCACCACCCAGTCCCGGCATCTCACGGCTATACATAGAATATCACCACAGCACCATCAATGTATGACCTGGAACCAGGCTCACACAACCTGGCTAGGATAATGCCATACACCCTCGTGGGTATTTATGTATATCCAAATGCATTCCTCATCTCAAGCCATCACATAGGCCGAGTTCAAATGCCACCAACGTAATCATATGCGTCACTCGTAAACACATACAAACAAGTGAGCTGGTGTGAAGTACGAGGTATTCGGGTTAGCACTTAGATATACCATCTCAAGGCCGGTAGAACTCGAACAAGGTCGGTAGGGGTCGGTTAGAGGGGTAAAGTTTGGACAAGGGAAAAACAAGGGTAGTAAAATGGGTGAGGTCGGAGGAACTCTGTCAAGGTCGGTTGGATTTGGTAAGGTTTTGCCAAAGGCGGTCAAGAGGTCCTTAAATTCCTTATAAAGTCCTAAGGACAGGTTCCGCACTATGTAATTGATTGCATAAGTGTCATAATCGATTAAAATAGGTAGCACTTGTAAGACCCCGGGTTTGTATTTCACCAACCCACACAAAGGTGTAAGGAAACCCAATAGCTCATTTCCCAAGAGCATACAAGCTCTGCCGAGTAAGGAACCCGGCAGTTCTCAAGAAAAGGGATTTGGACTTGGTAATTCTAAAGGAAACAGCTCACCCCGGGTATAGACCCCGTCTCTCTAAGGAAAGGGAAGGATGAGCTTCTAGAGAAGACACATGTATGAAACCCTGTCGTCCTAGAAGAAGGAACACAAGCTCAACTGAATTGGCAACTCGGTAGCTCTCTCTTTGGTGAGGTAACTTGAGCTCAACAGCTCTAACATATTACCCGGGTAAGGAACCCGGTGTACCTTATAGAAAGGGAAGTCAGTCTTATCGACTCTTAGGGAATGACCTCGGGTAGGGAACCCGGTCTACTGAAGTCTGCCAACAAGGAACAAGTTACGTCCTGCTTGTATGCATGATTGCCACGTAACCCGCTCAACTCGGCCTACCCATCCCGGTAGCCCACATCAAAACACAAGGGTTGATACCTATGTACAACATGACCAACTCATCCCGGTACTCATAACCTTCACGAACACTTCCGCAAGTGTTTTAGAAGCCTTTCAGCATCAAAATGCCAACTTCACAAACACATGCACGGGGAGTCCTTAAAACATCTACTCCCCCCTCAAGAACACCAAACATCAACACAAAACAACATTCAACATATTCAAGGCATACCACATCCCATTTAGAAAAAACATAGTTTTTTGGGAAGAACATCACACACACCAGGGACAGGCAGTTATCGTCACAGCTGGACTCCGTGGCCCCCAAACTATGGTACCTAAAGCTGTTAAGAAACACGACAAACTCCCCTTACCTAACCAAGAGTTCGTTCACGAGCTTCACGGTGTGTTCATCCTAAGCTTCAGCTCCGACCACGAAGTTCCTCTCAACGTTAGAATTGTCGCAGCAGCTACGATGGCTCTCATAGGTTGGAGATAACAAAGAAGGGGTCGAGAATGAGAGGTTTTATGGGTGAGTTTTAGAGACAAAATAGAGGAAACGCAAAGGTAGAAGAAGGAAGAGTAAGCTTGTTGTTGTGCCAGCCTGCTGCTTATAAACACAGCTGACACAACACATCCTTTTAACGTGCACAGCCAGCAACCATAGCACAACAGAGTTGACTTACGTTCAATACCCATCAAGCACGTATACCAAGACAAAAGCACTCAAACAGCAAGTTATAAATAAAACAATTAATCAATCAACATAACACATGTAATTTAATTAATATAATACACACATCAAGCATCCAGATTAGATGCTTATAATCTGGGTCGTTACAACTCTCCCACCTTTTTAGGAATTTCGTCCCCGAAATTACCTGATGTAAACAAAGCTGGGTAGGCTTCTCGCATCTGGTTCTCTAGTTCCCATGTAGCATCTTCTCTAGATATACCTCCTCAGATAACCTTGACCAGGGGAATCTCTTTTCCTCTTAGATGCTTTATCCGTCGATCCTCAATCCTCAAAGGTAGTGTTTCATATGTTAAGTTTTCCTTTACTTGAATATCATCCAACCCGACCATATGAGACGGATCGTGAATGTACTTACAAAGTTGAGACACATGGAATACATTATGGAGATTGGAAAGGGACAAGGGTAAGGCAATTTGGTAGGCTACAGGACCGGCTCTTTTTAAGATTTGGAAGGGACCAACAAACCGGGGTGTGAGTTTCCGAGATTTCAATGCTAGGCTGACCCCGGTCCATGGGGTGACCTTCAAGAATACATGATCACCATCCTCAAACTCTAAGTCCTTCCTCCTTCTGTAATGTAGCTCTTTTACCTACTCTGGGCCGTTCTAATCCTATCCCGGATCAACTTGACCTTCTCGATCGTTTGTTGTACCACCTCGGGCCCTAGCACAAGACCCTCGCTGAGTTCTAACCAACATAGGGGTGTCCTACACCTTCTACCATATAAGGCTTCGTAGGGAGCCATGCCAATGGTAGAGTGAAAACTATTGTTGTAGGTAAACTCTATCAAGGGTAGAAAACTATCTCAGCTACCCCCTTGGTCTAGAACACACGCCCCAAAAGGTCCTCCAGTGACTGAATGGTTCATTCAGTCTGCCCGTCAGTTTGAGGGTGATAGGCCGAGCTCATCCGAAGACAGGTTCCTAAGGCCTTGTTCAAACTCTCCCAGAATCTAGATGTTAACCTTGGATCCCGGTCGGACACTATACTAGAGGGTACACTATGCAACCGGATAATCTCATTAATATACAAGTTGGTCAACTTCTCTAAGGAAAACCGGATGTTGATCGGGATAAAGTGAGCAGACTTAGTCAATCTGTCAACAATAACCCAGATAGAATCTAACCCAGCCCGGGTTCTAGGCAAACCTACAACATGGCTAGTGTGTTTAACAGTTCTCCTAGTCATGTTCGAAAGGGCGCAAGGGAGTACACATAGAGAAGCTTTAACGAAAAGAGAGAAACAATGATGATTACGGAGGCATCTCGCAAAGCTTTCTGATGAGAGAGATAAACAACAGAGATGGTGGCAACATCTCTGCCAAGGTGGTGGCATTTTTGTAAGCACTACCATGGCAATAGCATATATGCAACATCGTTTTGTTTTGTTAATGGAGAGACAATAAAAAGGAGGGAGATGTCATCAGAAATTGCACTGGGTAGCAGGGGGTCATTGTCTATAACACAAGACCTTAACCACACCAATCCAAACCTATCCAAATCAAAAGTGTACTACGGGCGGGTTTGGTCCATGAATATTAACCCATAGGGTAGGGTTGGATGATGTTTTTTGGCCTATATCCGATCGACCTAACCTATTGCACACCCTTAATCCAAAATACCTAATAGTTTTTCGTCAAATGCAGTTCAAGCAACATGGAGCAATTTAGAAAATACAATTCAAAGCTTTGTTGGTAAGTGTTGTACATATGGGAAAAACATCTCAATAAGTTAATGTTTTGCTTCAATAGGAATGCTAGTGATCATATATGTACCGTCAAAAGTGGTAAAATTACACGTGGCCATCACTGCAAGGTCACCATGCATGTGGACATCCTCCACATCAGGAAGCTCAAGAACATATTAAGCTATTATCTGGTATTTTAATCGATTACATATGGTAAAATAATCGATTACACTAGCGTTTTAATCGATTACTTTCAGTTAAATCAGTTTTATATAAAGCTTTATGGGTCTGCTCTCTATAAATAGACATTGAACAAATTATTATGTGCATATGTGTGAATTACCCAAAAGATACTAAGCTTTCTAAGTGTCCAAGATACTAATTTGTTCTAAGTGTGAAACACATTTTGTGATATCACTATTTCTAAGTTTTTTGAGATGGTATGTTAAATAAAAGAAGGTTTCTCAAGAGTTTGATTCTGAGCATTGAATTTCATACAACCTGATTGATTGGTAAACTCATTCATTCATTCATACATTGAAGGATCACAGGTTGTGTCTCTCTTGAATCTTTCTTTTGAATTTTTTCTGTGTATTAAAATTCTATTGTGATATATCAAGGTGTTTCTTTTCAAGCTTTCTAGAGTAGGGTTCTCTAGGAATAAAGATCTTAGTAGGGTTCTTAGGATCTTTATGATTTGTTTTCTAATAGTGTTTTAGAATTCAGATTCTTTATCTAGGGTTGATAAAGAAAATCATTTGTAAATTGCTTGTAAAAGATATTTTGATATAGTGAAAACTCTAACCTAGTGTTGGTTGGAAGACACTGGATGTAGCCTCCATGTTAGAGAGGTGAACCAGTATAAATTGCTGAGTCTTTTGTTCTTATTCTATGTATCTTTCATTGCTTGTACTTGGGTAATCAAAATATTATTAGCAAAGAAAATATTTCTGTCATTACATGCATTTCAAAGTTGATCTTGATTGAAAGCAAAGTTTTGGTTTTTCAAAAGGTGTTTAAGTGATACGATCCAAGTTTTATTTCCACAATTTGTTTTAGTAAATATTAAATATCTGTTTTAAACCAATTCACCCCCTATTGATTTATTTGTAGTGTGTTGATTGTGTTTTCATCAATGAATTTGTTGACATTGTGGTGTGGGTTGCTTTTGTTTTTTGTGAAATTTTAAGCAATTTTGAAAGTTTCAATTTCCGTGAAATAATTATTAAAGTCTTGTGCATTTATTGTTGCATGAATTTGGAGAACTAGAAATTGTGCCTAATATTGGTTTTATTAGTGAATTAATTTCTGATTTCACTTTAATAAGGGAATTACTGTCATTTATTATTATCTTTGCACAATTATGCTACTTACGCATTAATTACTATTTGCTAATGTTTTGTATATGTGAGCTTAAAGTACTAAAGTCTTGCCCTTAGTTTCCGTGTTATTTCGTATTTGAATAAACTTGGCTAACTAATATGGATTTTGTAATTGGTATTTGTTAGATATAGGGGGAGCAACAAGAAGATGAAGCTTGTGCCTTAGAAGAAAGTTTTGAGCTTTTCACGTGTTAGATATAGGGGGAGCAACAAGAAGATGAAGCTTGTGCCTTAGAAGAAAGTTTTGAGCTTTTCACGTGCCTTGAAGATTGTAATTTAAATTAAGTGTATGAGAGACCAATCTTTTGATCCTTGCATTGCATGCACATAATCATTAACATGCTTACATGTTTTCATTAAAGTATTAAAGCTATTCATGTTTTTAAAAGAAATTAATAAGTCATGGTTAATGTTTTTGGAAAAATGAAATATTACTGCTTTAATCGATTACACAGTGTTTTAATCGATTATATGCTTTCTTTTAAATCTGGGAAAGCCATGAAGAACATCTTAATCAATTACATGATTCTTGTAATCGATTACATAGTAAAAATAAAAAGCATGCATCATTGCTTTAATCGATTACCATAAATTGTAATCGATTACACAAGCTTGTTTCCAAAATGAACTTCACTGCTTTAATCGATTACAGCTCAGTTTAATCGATTATTCTGTTCATTGTAAAACCCAGGATAAGCTATGAACAGTTTAATCGATTATATGAAGATTTAATCGATTACATAAGCTATTTTAATCGATTATTTGGCGCGTTGTAATCGCTTACAATTTGTTACAAAAAGCTATTATAAATAGAATGAAGGCTTGTCTGTTTTTACAACTTGAACACTTCGAATTTTCTGAATATACACAAGCCTTCTCAAAGTTAGAAAGTGATTTTCTGGGTTAACAAAGTTCTTGTCCCACTCTTTAATCTTCATGGGTATTGAATGATTTCTTGGGCAAGATTTTTCAAAGAAGTTTTGGAGAGCATGTTCTGAAATCAATTTCTGCATTTCAACTCTGATTGCTAAATCATATGCATTTACATTCATTGAATCATTAGGTTGTTTCTCTCCATTATCTCTGGTTGTAAATTTGTTTTTGTATTTTTGATTATTTGAAGCTATTGTAAAGAGTTCTTTGAAGCTTGTTCTAGCGTAGGGTTCTCTAGGGGAAGAACAGAGTAGTGTTCTCTGATTCTTGATCACTAGGAGTCTAATAGGGTTTTAAATTTCTATTCTTTATCTAGGTTTGATAAAGGACGACTGTTTACGCGTAAACCAGCAGCTTGCTGCATGTGAAGCGGCCCTCCGTCAAACGTTGCGATGGAATGTGTAGTTGAATCTGAGCGAACTCTGTATGTACACTCTCTCCCTCTTACTCCATTCCTTTCCTTCTTTGATGATGCTATTTTTTTCGATTTTAGGGTTTTCACACTGAATAGTTTGATTTTAGTGTTAAAATGCACATTTCTTTGCCCTAATTTTTGTTTTAACCCTTAGGTACCCTTACGTGACTGGATCCGCTGTAGGAGCTATCAAATACAAAGATGGGATTCTAATGGACGCTGACATGGGAGGTCTGATATTTAATTCGGTTTCAATATGCTCTTAATCTGATTATTCTAGAAATTGCTTTTCCATAGTCTTTTGTTTTTTTGATTCCTCACTGGCGCTGGTTTTAATTGTTGAATTCTTATTCCTAAATGTGGCATGTCTGTAAATTTCGTCATAGATTCATGGTGTTTTTAAGTATCGAATCACTTTGCATATCATGTATATTGGGGATATATTGATAGGTTCATATGGATCTACCCTGTGGTATAAGAGTGTTTTTGGTTTTGAGTTTTGATTGTCCAGCCTTTATGACAACATGTAGGATGATGGGAATTCTCCAGGGCCGAAGGAGGTGCATAATTATTTAACATGTGTGATGTATAATAGACGTGATTAAGGTATTGTGTGCATTGAGTTGCCTGGTTAAAATTAAATTGGAATTCACCAATTGATATGAGTGCTAATGCTTTAAATTTATATTGTACAGGAAGCAAAAGGTTGTGCAGACAGCATAAGTGTTGAGACCTGTCCCCATTACTTTGCTTTCTCATCAGAAGAGATACCAAATGGAGATAATCGTTAAAGTGTTCCCTGCCCATTCGGGATGTATATAACAGAGAAAAATTATGGGGGGCTTGTATTAGTACGCTTCCTTGAAGCTGCTAGGAGGTTAAGCATGGAGCCTTCCAGTTGTGTTGTTATTGAAGACTCTCTGTGAGTTCCTTGATTTCTGTCTTTCTCCTGGTACCAATTCATGTTTCATATGTTTTCCTATGCCATCTGTAAGTCTTTGACGTTACTCATTATGATGGATGTTGTTTGCTCTTATCTCTACTAAATTCATATAAAGATAACCTCTTTTCCTTTTGGTCCCTACTCTCTTCACAGGGAAAAAAGTTTCTAATTTTTTGGAGAATCTCTAGATATCTCTCTTTCTCTAGAGATTCTGTTTGGATTCTGTAGCCTAAGGCTTGCAATTTTGATCTTGTAATTAGATGTTTGGTTTTGAAGTAATCACCTATTGGCTGAGGACGACTGTGTTGCTTTGCTTGTAGTGTCCTTCGATGTATATCAAACACACCTTATGTGATTGATGAAGAGAAACTGAGTGTTTTGGATGCAATGGGACTCATCTCTTGTGATAGAAATTCGAGAGAATCCATATAATATTTTTTTTACCTTAGCTTTATACAATAGCCGAAGATTGCTTGCTTAGTTCCTACAAGGTTTCTATAAATGGATGGTGATTTTAATCCTAGACTTTCTTCTATGTCTACTTGATACTTCCTTTTCTTCCATATGTTGTTTCTAAAATCAAGTATACTTGGCTACTTTAGCCCCGGGGTTACTGCAGGTAAGACTGCTGAAATGGAAGTAGTTGTTGTACCATCACTTCCAAAACAGTCGCATCTCTATACTGCAGCAGATGATCGAGGTGATCAATTCCCTACTTGATTTGTGACTCGAAATGTGGGGTCTGCCTCCATTTGAAGATTGTAAACCCCAAATACTCTAAAATAGTCCATTTTGTATGTGTTGTGTTTTTTTATTGTATATCATTTATATTTGAACTAGTATTTTAAATTATTGCAGGGGTGGAGGGAACTTTGCCCATAGATCCTTGGTATATTGGTGGTCCTGCTGTCAAGGGATTTGGTCGTGGCTCAAAGGTACTTGGGATCCCTACAGGTTTTAGGAACTTATGAAGTGGCCTTTTTTTAGGAACAACTATGGAGTGTAAACCTTCAACCAATGGAAGGCCAAATATGGATTTAGAGGAGGTTAGTTGGATAAAACCGAAACCTATACCAGTTACTGATTGTTTTCCTTATTTACTTTTTTCTAACTTGCAACAGGTGGAGATTACAGTTGCAGTTCTTCAAGGAAAGGCAGAGGACCAGTGTAAAATGGATAATTTAGCATCCAGCCAGAAAAAAAATACTTTTTTAATGAAAGTAACAATGTAAAGATTAACAGAAGAAATTTTGCAATTCACTAAACTTGCTATCACCAGAATAAGGAACACAAAACTTAATTGAAACATTTTCTTATTGCTTCTTTGTAGTGGATGGTAAGGAGATGGACAAAGTATCTTGGCCAGGAAGAAGCCATTAAATTGATGATATGGAACAATAGTGAACCCAGTTTCAGATGTTTAGTGAACCCAGGAAGAACCCCATGACAGGTAGATCCTCTTTCTTTAAACTTTTCAGTCTGTCTATTATGCTTTTAGTTGATTTTGCATACTTAGCTAACATATTTATATACTAGTATATATTTTTTAAGTCAGGACAAATTATCAATATCAAATATCAAGATCATATACGCTAATTCTTTGTGCATATATTCCGGTTGTGCCTTGCTTACTTTGGGATCTATAATGATGATCCTTAACTTAATTTGATTTGACATCTAGTTACCTTTAAGTTTTATCCATCTAGTTTAGTTCTGCATGAATTCACTTTCTTGATCGAAATAATGTTTTCTTTACAAATTGACACAAGTTTGTGGCAGTAGGTACAATAGTTAATTAGATTATGATTTAAATTGGCTTGTAGCCAATTTAACAGTTCTCTGAAAATTTTTTACGCATCAAGTCCAGTTCCGAAATACATATTGAAATTCTAAAACTGGCTGCAAAGACAAAGGGTGACTATTAATTACTCAGAAATAATGTTCTTCAAAGTGTAAAATTAAAACTAATTTCTCCAATAATAAGTCCAGATTTGCGTACGCACAAAACCTCCCTTCTTTAATCTTTTCTACCACTGTAAAAGTTAAACGAGAATGAGGGTATATAAAATTTATAGTTTCTTATCTAATCAATGTGAGACCTTTTTTTGGTCCATAATCAATGTGAGAATTCCCTGAAAACTTAGAAAACTTAGCCAACAATTAACACAACAATAAATTATACATTGTCTACAACAGAAAACAAAAATCTCAAACGGAAATCGATAATCTATAAAATAGTTAAATTAAATTAGACCCTCCCAGGTCCTAACTCATGTACCAAAATCGTAAAGTACTTGGGCATATATAGACCCATATGGTCGGGGTTGACTAGTGAGTGTAGGAGTATGTCATAATTGGCATTTCTACGCTATACTTTTTTTGAGTTACTAATTATTAGGGGGACCCTCCATTGCCATGCATAGATTTCTAATTTTTAAAATAGTTTAATTCTGGTGCCTATTGGTTCAGTTTTGCACCCTGAGAAATAGGGAATAATTTCAAACTAAGCCAAAATAGGATAAAAACATTTTACACAGCCATAAACTTATTTGATCAAAGAAAAATGACTTGAAAATCAGTAGTAAATTAAACTGACACATCCTAATGTTTAATAAAATTATAGCCTTTTATTTCTAAATTTAACCACCTATCTTAACAACATATAGTCTCTCTGTGTTTTTAAAATTACAAATACCTCGACATAATAACCTTCCCTAATGTTTTGTTAGAAGAGATCAATGTGATATCAAACATAAGGGAAGAATTTCTATAATTTAATTAAACCTAAAGAAAGGTCCGCATAAAAATGGCAGCCCAATGCATAAGACTACTATCATTGTGGGGTCTAGTAGGTATACAGCCTTGCATCTGTGAATGAAGAGACTGTTTCAATCATAAGTAAGAACCCGTGATACCATATTACAAGTCAGCAACCTCATCATTGCACTAAAAAAGGTCAATAATTTACTCAATAATATACACATACATGTTGAGCAACAATACATGCATGATGCATAGCATAATTTCCCAAAACTTCAGGTTGTACATACTCATGTTATCCAATACATTACATAGTAGACAACATCAGTGAGGACTAAGGAGTCTATGGAGGAGTATGTATGAAGTGTATACTAAAAGGTAGAAGATATGGTACAAATATTCTTCATAAAATAAAGGTAGAAGATATGGTACAAATATTCTTCATAAAATAAGGCAATACTCTAGATTGGTATTGGTAAGGCGATACTCTCCTTTTTGAGAAAATGATGCAGATATCATTTGCCCCTTTTTTGGTATCTTTTTTGTCTTGTGTAAAACTTCTTTGACCCTATTGTATGTGCCCATATAGATCCAGAGTATTCTACTTCAAATTAGCTCCTTCTAGGACGGCTCCCTCTAGATTGGCATTGGTAAGATCTGCATTCTGTTAAGAGACAACATTAAAGCTGCTTGTATCAAGATACAACCCATCTCTAAAAATCAAAATTCTTGTGTTGTTTATGCCTAGTGAGAAAGCAACACAGTAGCTGTTAATAGATTAAGTAGAAATATCTTTTAAGAAACAAAAGTTAAAGTAACTAATCTTTAAATAAATCATAATTCTGAATAAGAAATTAAGAAGGCAAATTTTTAAGGGACGGCTTGAAATTGATTAGTTGTAAGTAACTATTCTTTACTTCATTAAGTTTTTTGAGTTATCCAAGTCGACAAACCTACCAAAGTGGTCTAATTTTTTAGCTATGAGACTTGAGGAAAGAGATAGACATGAAAAATTAGAAATTTAATTTTCAGTTTAAGTATAACTACTTTCATTAAAAAGAGTGTTGACCACGACGAGGAGAAGTTGGTAACAGATTATGTACTCAAGGTAACATTAGAACTTGTTTATGTTTACTTGAACTTCTGAGCTTACGTGTTCCTTACATTTGAAACTCTTCTTGTCTAGATATTGAAAAATTGAAACCTTTGGGCCAAAGTGAAACCTTTGGACCTTATTTAATTAGCCCCCCACATGATTTTTTAATTTCCAATTTATTTAAAAACATCTCATGTTAGTCCCTACACATGTTATTCCTAGTTCCTTTTGATCATCACCGTAGGGATTAAAAGGAATTAAAAATTATATGTGCAAATACTCAAAGGAGATGTTAAGTATAGAGAACAAAAAAGGAAAGTATTTGTGGTAGGGATTAAATGAATAATTAAACATCAGATGAATGAGTCACTTGGATTCTTATTTTTAAATTACTAACAATTAATCCAGATTATATATTATATAATTTTTTATCTAATATTTTATTTTTAAATTTTAATTAGTGCCATAAGGACACCTGTTAGTATTCTTATTAAAGTTAACCAGAAATTCAAGGGATTAATTATTCCATAGCTAGTATATTAGGCTTGATGTTCAATAATAAATCATGGACTTTATATTAATAAGATGATTAGAAACCGGAAGGAAAGAAAAGCTAGAAATGTATTGAATTAAGCTTCTTTATTTTCTGTTATCTCACAGGAAAATTCACTAGAAATCAACATTGCTTCAATCTGCACTGCCTCAGCTTCACATCAGTGCTCTGTCATCCAATCCTTGATACTATCATCAACTATTTCTCCCAAATTACCTTATTATATTGTACCAATATATGGTTTCATCTTGATAATTTATCATGTGGTTTTATTATCCTTAATCCTTGATACCATCCTTTTGTTACTATGCATTGACTATAAGACTTGTTTACTTTGACTCAATCACATATTTTCATGTCTAATAAGTTTGTAACAACTCTATTAACAGTCCTACTTGATGAGGAGGTCAAGAAATGTCTGAATATTGTAATAATTGAAGTGTGAAATGAGATGGGAATTTATGGCTAGGTAGGGCTCGAGTGACATCCTGTATTTTGTTCTTATCTGCAAGGTAGTAGGGTCCTTACTTAGAGAGGTTCGTAGCAGAACCATCAGTTGTTTGTACTTTGTACTGTTAAGTACCTAACATTAGTATTCTATATAACTTGAAAAGTAGGCTTCTAATGTATCATACTTAGAGAGAATTCTTTAGTAAAACAATCTGTTGTTTGTACTGATTAAGTACCTAATATCAGTATTCTATATAACATCAAAAGCAGACTTCTGTGTGTCAAACTTATAGAGAGGATTCTGTAATTAAACCATCAGCTGTTTGTGCTGTTATGTAGGTACTATTAGTATTCTATATAACATGAAAAGTAGGCTTTCTACTCACTCCATATATATCCGTGTGTGTGTGTGTAGCACAAGGGATTTTTCTTCTTTTTTTATTGTAACTGGACATTGTTCTTCAGAGTTTTAGTGCTATCACTTAGTCAATAACTTTAATAATTGGGGTTCTTTTTGTATAAAAAAAGAAACAGTGGCTCTTTAGTTGTAGATGCTGAACATTGTGTGAGATTGAGTGCATGAAAGAGAGTGAAAGATTTGGTGGAGGTGGAAGAACCAAACCAAAACAAAAACAAAAAAGAACCCTAATGGGAATCTAGATTATTAAAATGTGTGTGTGGTATGGGGGAAGGGCATGAATTAGAGGGGGGCATGAGTTGTTAGAGCACATTTAAAAAACATGCTTTCTGGGTCATGGATGTTGGCTAGTGGCCACTATGGGGAATGATAGTGTGCTTTGCAAGGGAGTGATAATTGTAGAAAAAGGGATGAGGAGTGGGTCCATGTGCTGGCTTAGTTTAGAGATGTCTCATAGATCTACCATTCTTTGCTATGAATGGATAGAAATAGAACATAGATGGATACTTGGTAGATAGATCCATGATGTGAATGTGTTTACTTAGGAGAGGTAATCAGTTATTGTATTATTTGATGGCAATTTGTTATTCTTTTTAATTAAATATAGATTGCTATCGATAGTTTTTTACTAATAGTATTACTATGATGTTTTGTTTCTGGGTAGTGGCTTTAGCAACTCATGGTTGTGAGCTAACGTTTTCTCCATTCATTGGTTATTGTTCTCTTTTTTTTATATCTGTTACCTGGACGAGTATTGATTGCTGTCAATGTAGCAAAATAATACCTATGCAATCTCATCTGTTTTACTTTTCATGTTTGTTTACTGGTCTGATAATCAAGATGTGAACTTTCATTGTTATCAGTTTGCAAGAAGCTCAGAAGCGAATGAAGATAAAGAAACCACCTCATGTCTTGGTCATCCACCTTAAGCGGTTTAAATACATTGAACAACTGAGTCGCTACAAGAAGCTGTCTTACCGGGTTGTCTTCCCTCTTGAGCTGAAATTGAGCGATACTACTGAAGATGCAGATATTGAGTATTCTCTATTTGCAGTAGTTGTCCATGTTGAGATATTGAGTATTCTCTATGTTGAGATGATTGATGAGTTTGCTGTTCAGACATTTTTTTACACATCTTGCAAGAATATTCCAGCAATACAGACCATGGTTACATTTTGTTCTATAAGAGCATTGGCTCTGGTAACAGGAACTAGACTGAGGAGCCTTATGAGTTTTAGATACTTGAATCATTTGGACTTGTCTTTTTCATCTGTTTAATTATTAATTACTTTTTTCGGTTTTATTCAACCTACTTGAGTAGTTGTTATATATTTCACTGTCTAAATTGTTGCCTATGATTTAATCTTGGTCCATTTTAATTGCAGTCAATTGTTTGTTGGATTATATGGTGAAGAAATAGGTGCACATTTGACTATTTTGTTAATTAATGGGAAATCCAAAATAAACAGCGTTTTTAAAAAAAATTGGGAACATCAAAGTCGGTTATTATTGAATAATCGTCTTTGTATCTTATCATTCAAAGTCGGTTTTTCTGAATAAGCGTCTTTGTATCTAAACTTTCAAAGTCGGTTTTTTTGAGTAACCATCTTTGTATCCAAACTTTAAAAGTTGGTTTTTTAAAATAACCGTCTTTGTATCTTAACTTTCAAAGTCGGTTTTTTTAAGTAATCGTCTTTGTATCCTACCTTTCAAAGTCGGTTTTTTAAAACAGTCATCTTAAATTCCTCTCTATAATTTGTTTTTTTAAAAATGAATGAAATTCGAAGTCGGTTTTTTTGTAAAAACCGTCTTTGAATGTTACTATTCTAAGTCGGTTTTTTAAAAAAACCGCCTTAGATTGTATGAATTTTTAAAAAAATAATTAAAAAAAAATTCAAAGTCGGTCCTCAAAAAATCGACGTTGTAGGCTGGCCTTTTTGACGACGTCCCAGACAAAGTTGGTTGTGAAACCGACTTTGTATGCCTAAAATGACCGACGTTGAAAGATGTGCTTGTAGTAGTGTGAGTGCACCCAGTGGGCATAGACTCTTTTCTAGGTAATTGGCTAGGTCCCCTCTCTTGCCTATTTATATGGGATTAAGTTCCATGAGCCATTATACTCCCATTGCTGAAGGTTGCCAATTTCTGAATAGGCAATAACTTTGGCATCTTGTTTCCTCATATTCTCTAGCTTTTCTTTGATTTAGTAATGGTTCAAGAAGGTACACATAATCATAATTCTGATAACTCTGATTTATTGTTATTTGATGTTTTATAATCATATGCATGATCCATTATTTAAAATTTATCATGGTATAGTCACGTATCACTTTTTTTTTAATCTTTCTGGACACACATTGTGATCTACTTTAAGACCATCTTATCAATAATTATTTAGCTTACAAGAAAAAACAAAATTTTAAAAATTGTATGTCTCGCGATACACGAAAAACATTGTCTAATAAATATTATGTAAGCGAATATTTGGTCCAGCAACATTTTTCATATTTTAATGCCAATTGGCAAGTATTCAAGGTTTATAGCTGTCTCGCGATACACGAAAAACATTGTCTAATCAATATTATTAGGCGAATATTTGGTCCAGCAACATTTTTCATATTTTAATTGCCAATTGGCAAGTATTCAAGGTTCATATCTGTCTTATGACGTCCAATTAATAGATTAAGTTTTAGATGTTTCAAGAAGAATAATTATTTTGACTTTTTTTTATATATCATTTTTATTAATTATTATTAGATTAAAATATATTTTTCATCATGAAAATTTTTAAAATTCGTTTTATAAAATTTTTAATGCATATTTTGTTCTTACAAAACTAAAATGTGTTATTTTTTGACTCAGATCTACCTATTTACGATGATGACTTTTTACATCAGTTATACATATAACCGAGATGTAAATTTAATATTTTTTACATCATTTTTGTAGAATCTAACATTTTTTACATCGGTTGTCCATATATTCAATGTAAAAAGTCATGGATATAGGTTTAAACATTAAAACCTTGCTTTGAGCTTAAAAAAATAATAAATTCTAATTTTGCGAAGACGAAAAATATATTGAAAATTTTACAGGAATGAGTTCTAAATATTTTTATATTTATGAAGATGAAAAATATATTTTTAGCTTTGTTATTAATTGTAAAGATAACATTTGAAGAATTCAAAATAAAAAATATTAATAAATATAACTTTTTATTATTAATATAATTCCACCGTAATTTTTATAATATTTTATTTATTAATTTGTTAACTTAGACAATAGTTGATAAAATTAATTTTATATATAATGCACGCAATCCAAAACCGTCATTTAATAGAGGTGTTAAATCAATAACTAATTTTAGTCAAATCACAACCTTCTATTTAAGCAAATTTCCTTCCTTCTTTAGGAGAAATCTGGATTTTTTTTCTCTGAATTTTTTGAGAGTAGAGACATGGTTCTGGGTGGGAAAGTGGAGACTGAAGTAGAGATTCAAGCACCTGCAGCTAAGTTCTACCACGTCTTTAGAAAGCAACTTCATCATGTTCCTAACATGTCTACAGAAAGAATACATGGAGCTAAAGTGCATGAAGGTGACTGGGAAAATGTTGGTTCAGTCAAACACTGGGACTTTACCATAGGTAATTTGTTATACGTTTGAAAATTATATTACTCAAATTAATTAATTGAAAGCTATATATGTTAATTATTGTGCAAAGGTAGGACGAATTGAAGTAACGCACCCAACATTCATATTTTGTTGCGATGGCTTATATATTGAGAAAAATAGACATGTACTGATTGTGTTTTCAACACTGGTTTTAAAGATTTAAAAGCATATTTTATCATGTAATTATTATCATCCTGTAAATTTTATTATCCAATTTTTTTATGAGAATTTTATCACTCATTCGATCAAGTTTTTAATTCCTGCATATTTTATCACTTAAATTTGTTTTTTTGTTCAATTTTATCACTAAATTTTTAATTTTTATGCATTTTATCATATTGGTATCAAAACAATGTCATTTTGCAAAAAATGTCATTTTTTAAAAAATGTCATTTTTTTAATGTCATATCATTATCGATGAAATGCACAAAAACTGAACTTAAATGATAAATTTTACAAAAACACACTTGAATAACAAAATAATAAAAGCTGGGTAGTAAAATGTGCAATTAAACCTATTTGAAAAGTTACAACAGACATAATTTTTAATTGATTAAAACAGTAAAAACTTTTACATTAATTGACATTATATACATATTAAACTCATATATTTAACTGTTATTTTCATTTTTGTGACAAAATATATTTGTGAAACCATGCAGAAGGTAGAAAAACAAGTGCTAAGGAGAAAATTGAAGCTATAGATGATGATAACAAGACAATATCATACAGCATCTTTGATGGGGAAATCAGTGAAGGTTACAAGAGTTTAAGGGGCACATTACAAGTGATTGATAAGGAAAATGGGGGGATTGTGAAATGGACCTTCGAGTATGAAAAGCTCCAAGAGAATATCACTGCTGCATCTCCAGATTCTTTCTTGGACTTTGCTGCTAAGGTCACTAAAGATATTGATGATCATCTTGTCAAGGCATAGCAAGAAAAAAGAATAGTGTGTGATTGGTGATGAAGTGGGTTTGGCTAGAGCTTTAATCCTATTATCTAAAGCATAATTCAGTAAACGTTACAATGCCGGATGTGTAATAATGATATATATGCTTCTCAGTGTTCCATGCTTGTTTGTGATAGAATGTATGGATATGATGTTTGTTCGTTATATTGCACTACTATATATATGCATGTCAACTGAATGCTTGTATATAGCTCATTTGTATAGTTTTTTGGGTTTTGATGCGTGTGCTTTGTAGAATGTATGTTTCAAATATAAATACAAGAGAATGAATAATTGAGTAAGGATATATCCATGGATCTTTATATTTTAATTTCAGTAGTCTTGAAACGAGGTTTTTTTTTGTTTGTTAATTTGAACATAAAATTTTAGTAGCAATGGTAAATGTGGACTTGGTTGAATAAATTTTTTATAACTGTTAATAGGAAAATATTAAAGAAAAATAAAAAAATAAAAAAGCTTGCCCGAAGAATCTTATTTGAGAGAACTTCAATAAATTCATTTACAATAAATTAATTTTAGTTTATGAAAAAGTAATTTTTATTTTTCTTCTTATTTTCTTTTCTTATAAAAATATTTACGAAGAAATATATATATATATATATATATATATATATATATATAATGGTACTTATTTACACAATATTTCTTACCCGAGATGGAATATAAAGTGTGAAATTTTTATAATTATTGAAACATGTACTAACATGAAAAAATGGCTGTATAAAATTTGTGAAGAGAGTTTTGCAAGGAAACGAAAACTTGTAAAGCTAGACGGCGAAAAAGTGATTGTATACATTTTGCTTTTGTGAAAATTCAGATGTTTAATTGTTGAGGACTAAACAAATATGATTCATATGATCTAAGATGACATATTTGTGTATTTAGTCTCTTTCCTTCACAAATCTAGTTTGAAAGCCTTATATGTCAGATTAGCAATGGCCATGGGGATTCATCTCTTGTTTGCTCCTCATTCTAGGCCAGGTGAGAAAATCAACATTAAACACAAAATGTTAGAAAATATAAGGTGGGTTGGATGGTTAAAGAGAAAGAAAGAGGAAAAAGGTGACGAATTCGATCTCACTTGTTAACAAAATTAATATTCTAACAAATTAATATTTGTTGATAAAAAATAGTTAATACATTTTTTGTCCTTATAATTTAACGTTTTCTTTCATTTTAGTCCTCATAAAAAAATTGTTTTAATCTTTACAAAATGTTTTTGTTTTGTTTTTTTCCTTCCCTTTAAACAGTAAAAAAGTATTTTGGATATGAAAAAAGTATTATCTAAAATACTTTAAGTATGAGAAATAAAATAAACATGTTTTTGTAAGGATTATAACAAAAAAAATAGGAATGAAAATAAAATAAAAAATACTAAATTATAAGGATAAAAAAAATACTTAAGGTTATAAAAAATTAAAGACGAAACGTTGGTCACCATGCATGGATGAAATCATCCAGTGTGTAACCTTCAAGATGAAATAATAGTTAAGTTGCTTTCGGAATAAGATCAAGCATAGCAATCATGAGATTGTTATATACTTTTGTGCAGTAACCACACAGATTTTTTCCCCTTCCAATCCATTGACAATGACTAGAAAACAACCATATGTATTTGATGTGGAATCAACAACTGGCTCTACAATGCTCCTTCCTTAGTTTAGGTACATCCTTCTTGTACGGGCAATTGCTTCATGTACCTTTAATGTTGTTTCTTACACTTAAGCTTTCAGAACACCTACTTTGAAATGTAAAATTACATTTTGAAATAACAATTTAAATTACATTCCAAAAACACTATTCTGAAATGTAATTTTATACTCCAGAATAGGTGCAGGAAGCAATTAGGGAAGAGCAGGAAATAATTATCATGTTCAGTTTAATGGGTTACTTGTGCTATAAAACAATTGGATGTTTCTTTCTACACCAACCAATTTTTCCATACACCCAACAAAAAAGTGAAAAACCATGTTTGCCCTTCACTTAAAACCTTACCTAATAACCTCGCATCATCCACCATTCACCAGCGTCCTTGTCCTCTTCATCCCATTCACCATTCACCAGCACCACCAATCCTTGTTTGTTGCATCGTCATCTTTTTCTTTTGGTTTCAATCCTTGGCAATTGTTTACTGCACTCCATTCATCTCTTCGTTGCCACCGCCGCTATGAGTTCACGTTATTTTTTTTTTCTTTTTTGACTGTTAGTTGCTCGTACGGATTGTGAATCCGTAAGCTTCGTATGGATTGTCCAATCCATATGTGTTTTTTATATATATATTTAAGTTTCAATTCATAATAATAAATTAATAAATTTGATTCATATGTAATGTAAAATAATTTATTTACTTAATTATGTTATCATATTGTTAAATAGTTATAATTATTTATCATACACATTTTAGGTTCTAACCAAAATATTTACATGCACATTAACAAAAATAATTAAAAAGGTCTAGTTAAATTGATTGAACTATATTATATAAATTTAATGATATTTGTTTTTGATTTTTATATGGATAAAAGAAAATATTGTTCAAAAATAAAATTAAGAACTTAAACATCAATTAAGAGAATTTAACAGTTAATAAATTAATACATGTGTTTTTTTTCTAAAAAATTGAATTGATAATAATAAAATAATATGTATGTGTTTTATTTAAAAAAAAAAATTAACTAATATGAATTTTATTTTTTTAAAATTTCAAATAAAATAATAAATTAATACGTATTTATTTTTTATTTTTAAATATTTTAATTGATAATAACAAAATAAAATGTATGTGTTTTATTTTTTAAAAATTTTTAATTCATAATAATAAATTAATCCGTATGTGTTTTTTTATATTTAATTTCAATTGATAATAATAAATTAATACGCATGTGTATTATTTTTTAAAATATTTCAATTCATAATAATAAAATAATATGAATGGGTTTTACTTATTTTTTAAACTTTTAATTCATAATAATAAATTAACCCATATGTATTTTTTTTTAATTTCAATTGATAATAATAAATTAATATGTATGTGTTCTTTTCTAAAATTTGAATTGATAATAATAAATTAATATGAATATGATTTTTTTAAATTCAATTCATAATAATGAAATAATATGTATTTGTTTTTTTAAAAGTTAGAATTCATAATAATAAATTAACATGTATGTGTTTTTTTTATAAAAAAAACTTTGAATTGTATAAAAATAACTGAAATTAATTGTAAATATTTGTAATTAAACTTTGTTGAAGTTTTGAGTTGACTTCAAGTGTTAGACTAAGAATTTGGAAAATTTGTAGATTATGGTTAGAACAAGAGGATTGCATCGATAGAGTTGTAGACAAAGTCTTGGGTAGAGAGGTTAGTGGTAATGAAAAGAAGTCCCTTAGCGTCAAAGGCTAACAACATTGGTATGAAGACAAGAGGTAAATGATGTTGTTACTGAGCGTGTTCTTGCTCACGAGGCTCATGAGGAGCCCCACATTCCAATTATGGAGGATGAAGGCTTATGATGTTCTATATTTTTCATTCCTTTCACAACCAATTAAAATAAATGAGATTCTTCCCCTTTTTCCAATTGATGTGTTAGACCTCATTATCACATTTACAAAACCAATATCATATGCAATAGTACAAGCCCATTGCAATACCTCCTCACGAGAATGAAACACCTACAAAAAGCAATAATACAGTTTAATCTTCTTAACATTCATTTAATTACTTTAACCAAATACAAAATCATATAAATACCTTAGAAGTATTGAAGGCATCTGAAAAATTATCTGAACAACTAATATTTTCAAACGCATTGGTTTCTCTCTGTTGTCTTCATTCATATTAATTTTTTCAAACATAATAATGTCATACATCCACTTATCGTTGTCCATCTAAATGAACCATTAAAAAAAATTATTCATTGACCAACCATATGCATAATAATAATATTTAACAACATTGTAGTGTTAATATAATACAAATTCAATATAATTTTTTTGGGAGGAGTAATGCAAATTCAATACCAAATACAATTTTTTAATACAATTAATTTAAAATGTGCTTCAAATTGAAAATTTGTATGATTCATACAATAAATTCAAAAAAAATGTTCATTGAAATAAAATAATAAAGTATCTTAAAAAATCTTCCAATTTGAAAATAAATAAATAAAAGAACCAAGTTTAATCTTAAAAAATACATTAGATGACTAAATAACTAATTTAACCTATAATAAATAGTGGTAACAATAATGATAAATCATTTTTTATGATAAAAATTTTATAAACACTTGATAATACTAAGTGTATTACATTAATAAGTGTATGAATTTTAATTTACCAATTTATTTAATATTTAATTTAAAGCTTAAATATTTTTTCATATATATATATATATATATATATAT
>QARZ01000582.1:208715-223476 GCA_013407115.1 Glycine latifolia | reverse complement strand
CCAAATTCTCAATGGAAGGGACAATCATAACCCAAGTCAATGGGGTAGGCATAGAAATAACCCAAGAAATATGGGAAGAGGTTGATGGCCTCACTTTTGATGGTGAGAGGAGGTTTGAAGAAGAAGTGGGTGGGTACAATAGGATTGTTACCTATAGGGGATGCTTCTTCATATGCTGCTAGCATATATTAGTTTTTAGGGTTAATTGAGAAAATATTCATTCAATAATTAATAATATAGGATAGAATTAGTTAAGTTATTCATTTGTTTATTTATTATCTCATTTGATATTATTTTTGTTACTTAGGAACCAACAAGAGAGGAAAAGAAGCCAAAAGAAGCAAATTGTGCTTTCGAACAGCCCGCGCTAGTAGCGTCAGTCACCACGCGAGTAGCGCCAGATTATCAAGATCAACCCCTCAGTTCAAACATCCCACGCGATCAGCGTGGGATACTGCGCTAGTAACGCCAGAATGTCAGGAAGAGCATTTAATTCGAACATCTCACGCGATTAGCGTGAGATGCCACGTGATTCGTGCCACAGTTACGCAATTTCCTAATTTAAAAGATTTTGCACCGAATTAACTGGAAAAAGAGGGGCTTGTTACCCTAATTAATAGAGGAACGTGTGGGGATGAAAAGAACACACTTTTGGCACAAAAAATGGATATACAGAAATGCAGGGAGAGGTAGAGAGAGAAGATCAAAGCCAGATATTGAAGGAAGATTGAGAACTTTGTAATGCTTCTACTGTCTTTGTATTTCTTGAGGTTAGATATGAGTATGTCTGGCTAAACTCTCTTATTGTGATTAGGGCCAGAACCAATGTGAACTCCTCTATAACTTGATTGGTATTAATATGAAAATCTGATAATTGTTTTATTCTACTTTGTTCTTCATTGGATTATTCTTTATTAGTTTTGGCCATTCTAGTAAAGTTCTGAGGGTTAGAGTTTACAATAGGGATATTGGAACACTAATTCCTGAAAGCAGTAAAATAACAGTTTTACATTGCCTAGGGATAGGAATGTATGATTGCAGAAATTACATGATGTATTTCTCTTAATGCTTAGCTTGATAGGGAATCACTAAGGAATTAGGATTTCTAATTGGGTTAAAGGGTTAAATTACTAAGGGATTAGGATTTAGCCAATTATATGGAAATACATTCTCTGAACAATTAGAAGTAATCAAAATTAATAACCAAGTCAAGTAAAGAAGGTAGGGAACAAAGGGGATTATGCTCTGGCCACAATTATTTCTCATCATTGCGTAATAATCAATTTAAATTCGTTTTGACTTTTCGCTAATTTTCTGTTATTTACTTCATTTGCGTAATTCCTAAAATACAAAAATATTCTCTTCAAACTTATTATTTGTCTTCCAATTGCTAAGATCATAAGTTATGATAAGATTGCATTCAATCCCTGTGGAGACGATACTTTACTTACTCACTTTATTACTTGAAACAAAAGGTACACTTGCCGATCGCGCAACAAGTTTTTGGCGCCGTTGCCGGGGATTGAAATCACCAATTTTATAGTAACTTTAATCTTCGGGATTGGAATTTTTTGTTACTAAATTGTTTTCTTAGTTTATGCGAGGTGTAGTTAATCCTGATCATCTAGAGTATGATCCTGAAATAGAGAGGGCTATTAGAAGAAACAGGAGACTAGCCAGACAAAGAAGAAGAGAAGCAGAAAATTCTGATTTTGGTTTAATTTCTGAATTAGAATTGGGAATGGCTGACAGAGGAAATAATCAGCCAAGACCAGAAGATGAACTGATGAA
The DNA here is from genome assembly GCA_013407115.1 of Glycine latifolia. Lineage (NCBI taxonomy): Eukaryota > Viridiplantae > Streptophyta > Magnoliopsida > Fabales > Fabaceae > Glycine > Glycine latifolia. The sequence continues at coordinate 221,685 of QARZ01000582.1, read as the reverse complement.
GGATATTCTGGCTCCATTGTTCACTAGACCAAACTCCAGTATTGTAAGACCACCAATTGAAGCAAATCATTTTGACATTCATCCTTCATTGATTACATTGGTGGAACGCAGTCAGTTTGGTGGGGAAGATAACAAAGACCCCCACGATTTCATTGACAAATTTCTGAGAATCTGTGATACCATTAGACATCAAGGGGTGTCAGATGATGCTATAAGATTGAGGTTATTTCCTTTTCCTGTTAAAGGGAAAACACTTAGATGGTTAGATAGACAAACCTCAAATAGCATAACCACATGGGAAGAATTAGTTGCAAAATTTTTATCCCAATATTTTGCAATGGATAAATACAATCGGTTGGTGAATGAGATCACCAATTTCACTCAGGATGAGAGGGAAACCTTATGTGCAGCTTGGAATAGGTTTCAAGAGCTTATTCGGAGGTGTTCACAATATGACATGCCCGTGGGTAAAAAGGTACGTATTTTCTTTAATGGAATGATACCTGAATCATGCCTTATTGTTAATGTTGCAGCTGGTGGTTCTATAAGATCGAAGACTGCAGTTCAGACTTATGAGTTAATTAACTCTCTAGCCCATGATGAAAATGAACATATTCCAATTCAGCCCAAAAGAGAAGTCATTCAGTTGGGGAGTAATGATGCAATGTTAGCTGAACAGAAAATATTAGCTCAGCAGTTAGCTAAATTAAATGCAAAGATTGATAAACTCCAAGTATCTACAGCTCAAGTTTCATCCAGCAGAATCCAACCTGTTATATGTGAGTATTGCCAAGGCGAGCATGAGTCTAATGAGTGTCCTACATTGGTAGGAGCTGATCCAGTGCAGGTGAATGGCCTCTGGTATGATAACAGAGGCCAGCAAAATTTTTAGAGAAATCAAAATAATGCTATGGGAAATAATTTTCAGAGGAGAATTCAAGGTGGTGGATTAGATTACAAGTCTAACAATTATTTGTAGCCTCCACCTATTCCACCTAAGGAGCCATCAGAGTTGGAGAAAGCTATGTTACAATTGTCTAAGACCACCAATGAGCACATTCAGGCCACCAAAGCCTTCATTAATGAGACCAGAGCTCACCATAAAAATCAAGATGCATCCATTAGGAATCTTGAAAATCAGATTGGTATATTGGCAAAGCAACTAGCTGAAAGGTCGCAAGGACATTTCCCTAGTGACACTATGGTGAATCCAAGAGAACATGCAAAGGCAATTACTACTAGGAGTGGAAAGGTAATCACTTCTCCAGAAAAGCCTAAGGTAAGTCAAAGAGGAATTGAAGGGGAAACTACCACCGTTACTATAGGAAAAGAGGTAGAAGAACCTTCAAACAAGCCAGAAAAGCAAGAAGAAAATTTTGCACCTTCAAAGAAGCCAATGGATTTCTCCCGTTTTGAGAAGCCTCCCTACCCAGTGAAGCTCAAGCAACAAGCCCAAAAGCAACAATTTGCTAGGTTCTTAGACATGTTTAAAAAATTGCATATTAATATTTCATTTGCTGAAGCTTTAGCTAACATGCCTAAGTATGCAAAATTTATGAAAGAACTGTTGTCTAGGAAGCATAAATTGCAGAATTGTGAGACTATTGCACTTACTGAAGAGTACAATGCTATAATACAGAGGAACCTACCACCAAAGCTTAAAGACCCAGGCAGTTTCAATATCCCAATTGCAGTAGGGAACATTAACGTGGGAAGAGCTTTATGTGACCTGGGGGCAAGCATAAATTTAATGTCGTTGTCACTTTTCAAGTCTCTAGGAATTTCTGAATTAAAGCCTACTAGAGTTTCTCTCCAACTTCCAGATCGTTCATTGAGGAAGCCTACAGGAGTCATTGAGGATGTCTTAGTGAAAGTAGATAAGTTTATTTTTCCTGCAGATTTTATAGTTTTAGATATGGATGGTGAAAGTGAAATACCACTTCTCTTGGGTAGATCATTTTTAGCCACTGCTAGAGCTTTAATTGATGTAGAATAAGGGAAACTAGAACTTAGGATGGATGATGAGTCTATTACTTTTAATGTTTTTGATGCTATGAAAAATCCATCTGATGAGCATGATTGTTTTAGGCTAGATGTTTAGGATAATGTAATTCATGCAGGTCAAATAGAGGAACAGGAACTTGAAGAAGTGCTGGAAATTCGAAGCCAAGAAACTGTACAAGAGGAGCTTGAGGTATTAATGGAGGTGTTTGAGAAGAAAGAATATGACATCCCAATTGGAGCACCACAAGTTGAGTTGAAAGAATTACCGGAGACTTTGAAGTATGTGTTTCTAGGTGATGAAGAGACATACCCAGTCATTATCAATAGAGGGCTGGAATTTTATGAGGAAGAGCAGCTGTTGAAAATCCTCAAGGAGCACAAAACTGCTATAGGTTGGTCCATCTTTGATTTGAAAGGTATTAATCCTTCTTTCTGCACTCATAAAATTCTTATGGAAGATGATATGAAGCCAATGAGGCAACCACAGAGGAGACTAAATCCCACTATGAAAGAGGTGGTGAAGTTGTTGGATGCAGGGATGATTTACCCAATTTCAGACACCGCATGGGTAAGTCCAGTTCAAACTATCCCTAAGAAAGGTGGAATGACTGTCGTTCAAAATGATAACAATGACTTAATTCCCACAAGAACTATCACTGGATGGAGGATGTGTGTGGATTATAGAAGGCTCAATGACGCAACCAGAAAAGACCATTTTCCACTTCCTTTTATGGACCAAATGTTAGAAAGGTTAGCTGGTCATGATTTCTATTGCTTCTTAGATGGATATTCTGGGTACAATCAAATCCCAGTAGCACCAGAAGACCAGGAAAAGACAACCTTTACATGTCCATTTGGAGTGTTTGCTTACAGAAGAATGTCCTTTGGCCTATGCAATGCACCTGCGACATTTCAAAGGTGCATACTTTCTATTTTTTCTGACATGGTAGAAAAGGGTTTAGAGGTATTTATGGATGATTTTTTTGTTTTTGGATCTTGTTTTGATTCATGTTTAGCTAATTTAGCTAAGGTTTTAAAAAGATGTCAAGAGACAAATTTAATGTTAAATTGGGAAAAGTGTCACTTCATGGTTAGGGATGGAATTGTTTTAGGCCATAAAATTTATGAAAGAGGAATAGAGGTTGATAGGGCTAAGCTGTTATTAATCGAAAAATTACCTCCTCCTATTAATGTTTGTAATGCCTCATTTTACTATCTTGTATTTATTGGTTTTTGATGAAAAATTCTTTTCAACTTACTTGAAAATTATCTTAGTTATAAATTTCACGGAAAATTCTTTTCTTTTTGCTTAGAATAATTCATATGAAAGGTGCTAATCATCAATATTGTAATCGTGTTCGTTCGAAGTATAATAATTAAATTCAATCCATAATACAGTCCATAATAATAAAATACAGATCATTTCTTAGTTTTATTACATGATACATATCATCGAAATAAATATCATAATATCTGCATCAAAATAGCTTTCCAACATCTTCCACAAAATCCATCTGCTTGCTATGCTTTTACTGTTCCTCTGCTCACCCAAATAAATTGAGGTCATCGCAGGTGTCAACCACAGGCACAAAGTATAGGGTAAGTTTACGATAAACATAGTTCAAGTCACACAGTATATACAACATACAGATAATCATACAACATACTCATCATGCGATGCATGCTCATCTTCTTTATATGATGCATGAATCTCTCTCAAATTTTCATCAATTGGTACCATAGTCAAGATAGCCCCAATCACTGGCACAGAACTAAAATGATCAGTCGGGGTTGCATAGTGTTGCACAGGATTCTCACCCACACTTCATGTGATCATCATGGGTGGCGTGATTTCCCCACTGTCGGCCCCCTAGCTCAGACTCCTCTTGTCTGAACGCTCAAACTTAGTTCCTACAGCTATCTGACATACCTCCTCTTGAGGAAAATAACGCGGACTAACTCCCACCGGGCATATGCATATGAGACATATAAGATTGATTCTCTTCTTAATTTCATCATCTCATCTTTATTTTCAACATCAATCTTTAATTTATATCTCACATGCTTTACTTAGAAATTCAATATAAATCCAGTACAAAACTTAATAAAATATTTATGCACAAAGCTTCATAGAAACATATGGAGTTCATAGAGATTTATAAAACTCTTAACAACACTTGAACTTCATAAAAATTCATAGAAACACTCAACAACACATATTTTCAAACATTCATTTAAACAAAACACACTTCGACTATCTTTCATTCTTTGAAGCATTTCTTCAAACACATGGTGTGCAAACTTTGTTCTTAATAGAAATAGATGGAATTCTATGAAATTCTACACATACTTAAACAAAGTAACACTTAAACTATATTTAACATAAACTTCCCTATACATACCTTAAAATCTCTTACGAAGCTTGTCTTTCTCTTCCTATAAAGCTTTGACAAACTTCCTCCTAAAGGCTTCCTAGCTTCCACGTGATGCTTCACTATGGTGGGGTTTATTTTCTAACTTGATTTAGGCTTGGAAATGAAAGGATGGGAGGGATATGGAAGAGGGGTTTCACGTGAACTAGGTGGGAGAGTAGCTTGGAGAATGACTTGAGTTTTAGGTTCCCCTCCCTTTATATAGTGGTTGAAACTAAAAAAAATCTCCTAAGTCATCCTTACTTTCCAAGTGGCCAAATCATGAAGGCTCTTTATTCTCCACCATCCAAGTGTCCAAGCTCTTGAAGGTTCTCAATAATTCTCCTTCCTTCTTGTATGTTCGTGGAATAGCTTGCCAAGGAAGATTTTTATGTTTTCCTTCCATTCTTGAGTTTATCCCAAAATCCGTTTTAATAAAATTCCTATTCTGGATTTGTTAACCGTTGGATCCCTTTAAAATTTTATAGGTATACTACTATCCCACATATGTAACTTTTGACCGTTGGGATTGTTGAAATAATGTCTATAACTGTCCACGTGTTCTGCCAAAAGAGACAATAGAAGATTTTTGCTTTCTTTGCATCCATGCCATACAAGTGTCCTAATACTTGTATTCATCACATGGCTTACCTCTACAAGTGGCTTTCATGAATCTTCTTGCCTATTCTACACCATTTTCATGATCTTTAAACCTAGGGGTATGGATATAAATTTCCTTCCTTTTATACCATTGGATGCTTAAGAAAAACCTAATTCCAATTAAGGTTTTTCACATGGTAATTCCTTGTAAGAAGTTTAAATTTTAGTTTGAATTATTTCACCTAAAATAATATGAAATAATAGAATTCTAGAGATCTCCAAAAATTGGCTTTAATGATAGTTTAAAATTATTCACAAGCAATCTATACCGAATGATACACATCCTTGCCTACAAAATGTCCTTTTCTTAATTCTACTTGGTCTATTCTTCTTCTGTCCATCAAAATTACTAAACCATTTTATTGGGTAAATCTGGACATCCTATAATTGAGAGAAAATCCACAGATTCTATTTCTCATTTTTCCATATTGTTTCGCCTCCTCCATCCTTCTGAATACTATTTCAAAGTAATCACCTTATAAAATTTATAGAAATTCTATTCTAAGGTTTCTTGTCACAAAATATCTTAATAATCTGTTGTCTAAGAATGTTCTGTATTTCCACCAAGTTTCCACAGAATCTCAAAAAGTATCTGGTCATTTTTGGCATGAAGGGCATTATGGTAAATTTATCATTCATCCTAGGGGCATAATTGTCATTTCCACCCTAAAATATCTAGACAAAATATCTAAGGGTATTCTTGTTATTTCCAAAATATCCCAAGGCATTTATGTAATTTATATCTTAAAATATCTTACTAAAATATCTAGGGGCATTCTTGTCATTTTCACCTCAAGGGCATTTCTGTAATTTCCGCTTTAAGGGAAGGATAATATGGTCATTTCTCTCCAAACATTTCCTTAATGTCTCTAATTGATATTTCACCTAATTAATTTAAATATAGACTATTAAATCTCTCATAACCTAATATTCACATCAACAGCTATGCAAGAATAATTCATATAATATTTTGATCATAGTTTTTTTAAATTTTCAGGGTGTTACAATGTTAATGGTGTGCGAAGATTTTTAGGTCATGTAGGATTTTATAGGAGGTTCATCAAGGACTTCTCCAAGATTGCAAAACCTCTTAGCCAATTACTCGAAAAAGGAGTAGAATTTCGTTTTAATGAAGCTTGTATTAATGCATTTAATGTATTGAAAAATAAGCTTACAACTGCACCTATTTTAATGGCTCCTAATTGGAATTTACCATTTGAACTTATGTGTGATGCAAGTGCTTATGCAATTGGTGCTGTTTTAGGACAAAGAAAAGATAAGCGTCTACATGTTATATATTATGCTAGTAAGATTTTGAATGAGGCACAAGTTAATTATGCCACCACTGAAAAAGAAATGCTAGTTGTGGTTTATGCATTAGACAAATTTAGGTCCTATTTGGTTGGTTCTAAAGTTATTGTTTACACTAACCATGCCGCTCTTAAATTTTTAATGACTAAGTAAGATGCAAAGCCACGCTTGTTGCGTTGGATGCTTTTGTTTCAGGAGTTTGACTTAGAAATAAAGGATAAAGCCGGGGTGGAAAACAAAGTAGCTGATCACCTATCAAGGATTCAAGAAAAGAGCTTGCAAGATGGCCCGAAGTGGAAATCAATGAATATTTTCCTGATGAGGGAGTGATGGCAATCCAAGTTAGCCCATGGTTTGCAGAGATGGCCAACTACAAAGCTGTAGGTGTAATGCCTGAAGATCTTAATTGGCAACAGAAAAAGAAGTTTCTCCATGATTCAAAGAGATGTGTAACTGAGTCAAAGACACCTAAAATCCTTTGGCATTGTCATGCTTCGGATTACGGAGGACACTTCGGAGGAAACAAAACAGCACAAAAGGTCTTGCAGTGCGGTTATTATTGGCCAACACTATTCAAATATGCAAGGGATTTTGTGGACAAATGTGACAATTGTCAAAGGACGGGAAATATCTCTCGTAAAGATGAAATGCCATTGAATAACATATAGGAAATTGAACTATTTGATGTATGGGGAATTGATTTTATGGACCCTTCCCTAAATCATATTCTAATCAATATATCTTGGTTGCGGTGGATTATGTGTCTAAATGGGTAGAGGTTGTAGCTTTGCCAACCAATGACGCGAAAGTAGTGGTTTCCTTCTTGCGGAAAAACATCTTCACCCGCCTTGGAGTGCCGAGAGCAATCATCAGTGATGGGGGGACTCATTTCTGCAATAAACAGTTTGCTAGTTTGCTTGCCAAATATGGAGTCAATCACAGAGTCACCCCACCATACCACCCTCAAACAAGTGGGCAAGTAGAAATTTCTAACCGAGAGCTAAAAAGAATTTTAGAAAAGACAGTTGGAAATTCTAGGAAGGATTGGGCCCGGAAGGTAGATGACGCACTATGGGCATATCGGACTGCATTCAAAACACCTATAGGTATGTCACCGTTCCAACTTGTGTACGGTAAGTCTTGTCATCTCCCAATTGAGTTGGAACATAAGGCTATGTGGGCCACTAAAATTTTAAACTTTGAACTCTCTAAAGCTAATGAAAAATGATTATTGCAATTAAATGAGCTTGATGAGTTCAGGCTAGATATGAGAATGCTAGGATTTATAAGGAGAAGACCAAGAAGTGGCATGATAATAAAATTTGCCCAAAAGAATTTGAGCCAGGACAACAAGTATTGCTTTATAATTCTCCCCTGAAACTTTTTCCAGGTAAGTTAAAATCCCGTTGGTCTGGTCCATGTTTAGTGCGAAAAGTTTATCCTTATGGAACAGTTGAAATTCCCCCCTGAGACAATGACAGGTCTTTTAAAGTGAATGGATGCAGATTGAAACCTTATTTTGGTGGTCAAGTGGATAGGAATGCGGTTTCTATTCCACTGAATTCACTTGATGATTAAAAGTGGTACGTCAAGCTCGTGACGTTAAACAAGTGCTACTTGGAAGGCAATCCAAGAGTTTTGATTTGATCTTAACTCATTTATTGTTCATGTTTAAGTTTTCTTTTTATTGGCTTGAATTATGTTATGCGTTTTTAATTTTTAGTTAGTTCATTTAGTTAATTGTTAATCTTTATTTTAGTTCTTCTATTTAAATATTATTAGTATTATATTTAGTTTTAGTTCTTCTATTGTAGGTTTTTGTTATAGCTTTAGTTTAACTTAGAATCTCAATTGGTAAAAAACTTTGAAAGTGATTGTTAAGCATTAGGCCTTTCCGTGTAGACCGCGTGGAATCTGGCACGACTAGCGCCACTAATTTGAATCAAACTGGTCTTAACTGCATTACCACGCTAATCGCGTGGTCCCTAGTGCCAGTAGCGTCAGATGTTCGAATCAGAAGACTAGAATTTCAATCTCAGCGCTGATCATGTGGCATTCCACGCTATTCGCGCCATTGATTCAATTCCAGGTAGCAATTATTTGATTCCCAAGCTAATCGCGTGGCTTACGGCGCTATCAGCGTGGGTGATTCGAAACTAAGTAACTACCTGAGCCTTCTCACGCGATTCGCGTGGAACTTGGTGCTAGTCGCGCCACAAGTTCGAAAGAATAGGGCCTTATTTCCATCTGACGCTGATTGCGCAAGACATGGCGCGGGTAGCGCAAGGGCATCGTTTTAGTTTTTAAAAAAGGAAATTCGAACCAGAAAACGCGCCCCCCTCAATTCTCTCCCTAAATTTCTCTCCTTTCCTTCTATCTCATTCACTCCCATTCAACCTCAGTGCTTACATTATGCTTTAAATCATTTAACCTACCCATTATGAAAACCTAAAGCCTCAATTGCATTAGTGATTCAGCTTCTTATCCCCATTTTTGCTCAAGCTTGAAGTTCCGTTTAAGAATTCATTCATATTCCTTCATTGAAGCTCAATGGCTGGCGACAAGGTACGTTTCTTCATTGCTTGAAGTTCATAGAATGCATAGGGAATTGTTGTTAGTGGTGAGGCAGAGATATAAGTATGGAAGAGGATGAATGGAATTGCAGCCCACGCCACTAGCGCGGGTACTGGCGCGGTTCGTGTCAGCTGGCAATCTTGATTGTTCAAATGGGAATTTGGAATTGTGATGAGCTTAAGTTTAGGGCAAGAATATGTTATGAATGAGTCTTGTTTTTGTTGTGTTAGAGGTGGCTAGGGTTTTAATTCTACATTCATCTTGGGTTCTTTCATCTAAACTTGGAATTCATATTCAAGTTGAAATTCGTGTAGGCTTAGATATGGATTTGGATTGTCATTGTTTAAAATTGTGGGTTGATTTAATTGAATAAATTAAGCCTTTCTGCATAATACTTGAGATTGTGATGTATGTATGAGAGATTAACCATCATTGTTGTTGACATTTCACATGACTACCTGTTATCCTGTTTTGAACTGAAATCTGGGAATTTTTTTGATTAACCTAGACCTTATGCGCTTGTTTGAATATTAACTTGGGTTACATTTTCGAAGTTGGGTTTGGGTTAACTGAATTACTTGAGATTACTGTTGTGAGATTGTTATGGATTATATATATATCTGTCTTGAAATTAAATTGGTAAATTAGAACTGAGCCATATTGTTTTATTGCTAGTTTGATATTGATTGGTAAGGTGAATTGCACAGTTGAAGTTGATTGATTGAATAGAATTTAGTAACCCTTCCATTATTGAGTAATGGTTGTGAACATGCACTGTGATCACGGATAGCTTAGGTATTTGAGACAAACAACTTAGAAATATTAACTAAGCTAAGTCTAGGAATTCTAATTGAGCCAATACTTTCTTTATACTTGTATGCATGCTGATTTTGGGGTTATTTTATTATGGTGATGGGTTCTCTTACTTTGGAATCGTTTAATTGAGACCTGAGCCCCCTTTATTTGATGTCATTATTGATGTGGTGTAGATGTTATCATGGGTCCAATTGATTAATTGTACATTCTTTGGGGAATTGCAAGTGTGGTTTTCGACTGAATTGATGTTTTAATTGCTTGTTTGATATTGACTATGCATCACCATATTAGAAGTGCATGTGGATTCTGACTTCATTGATATGAGTAAATTATGTATGCAAGTATGATAAGCACATTGAGCATGATGAGAATTGCAGGTCTGCACTAGTTTAAATTGATTATGCTTTTGATGGTAGGTTCTAAGATTAAATCTGGGAATAATTGGTTAGGTACATTCGTGAAAAAAACTGATTTTGTGTTGGTTTTCCCTAGTTACTTGATCTGATTACGTCATTTTGTGATATGAATGGATTTAAATCTGGGAATTTTCAAGCCTAATACGCATATCATTTTTGCATTACAAAATCACCTAGAACCATATGAGTTTATTTGATATTTTTTGAGTTTCAGGGTAAACAGATAGAGAAGAGCAAGAAGAAGAGCACAGCTGCATCTGGCAGTAAGCGGGCCTGCATTTCCAGTTACGATGAAGCCCGTTTCCGTTCTTCGGAGTGCCAAGAATGGTTTGATAAGTGGTACCTGCCCAAGAAGATCATTCCAGAGAAGAAGATCTTATGGGAGTCTGTACCTGAGGACTCCCCAATTCTAAAGGTGATCACTAGGAGGCAGTGGCAGCAACTATTGAGTTTCCCTGAGCCAAGCTCCAGCTCTATTCTGAAGGAGTTTCTAGCTAACGTAGACAGAGAGACCGTTGCGGAAAGAAGGATCAGCTGGGTGCGGGGAGTCTAGGTTCCTTTTGACGACAAGACTATCGAGAGATTCCTCGATACCAGCTACTCTCCTTTCTCCCTCTGTGAGTTCTCTCATCTCTTTCTTAGGATGCAGCCTGACATCTACAGTAAGATGTATAGGGATGATATGCCTCAGCTAGCCGACCGATCAGACATGGGATCACAGGTTTATACACAGCCTGGAAGACGAAGGCCGGCTTAGACTATGTGCCTGAGAAGGTGAGGAAACACGATTTGGTGGGCGATGCAGCTTTTTGGCATCAGTTTGTGAACCACACAGTCATCCCCTCCACTAACATGACTGATGTGAATCTGGAGTGAGCCACCCTCTTATACATGCTAAGGGGTGAAGGTAATCTCCTTATTTCTTACATATTGTCCAGCAAGATCCTCCACATGATCCAGGATGGCAGTAGCAAGTCCTGGCTGGCTCATTCTTCCCTCATCTCGCATCTGTGCCGCCGAGCCAGTGTCGAGATCCCAGACGAGGAGCCGAGGGACGTTCAAATTGCCTCAGTTATGACCCACACGACCTATCTTGATGCGATGGAGAGCACGACTGAGGAGCAGCTTATCCGAGCTTCTAAGTTATCTACAGAGGAGCTCGCCGTTCGGAGTCCCCGTGAGGCACATCCTCAGCCACAGGCACCTGCCCCACCTCTACCACAACATACTTCATCTTCCTCTTCCACACGGAGGACACCCAGACATGAGCTGGTCTATGAGGACTCCCCCAGCTACATTTTCATTCAGACTCAGTTGGAGTATCAGAGCACTCAGATGGAGTATCAGACTAGGCTACTGGAGGACATTGCTGGATAGCAGGGTATTGATTACACAGCATACAAGCCTCAGGATCCGTGTGCACCACCACCTTCTCAACCACCGGTTGGCCACATATCATCGACACCACCAGTTCCTACTCCTCCAGGACCCTTCAGCCCTACAGAGCCAACAGCAAACCACCCTGATCCATCTCAGGCTGCTGAGGATGAGACGATGGAGGGAGAGGAACTTGAGAATATAATTAAGCTTATGGTAGTACTATAACTGTGTTGGATTGAGTGATTATAATAACCCTTATACACTTCAGTGTTGAGTGAATTACATATATCTTAGTAAGGAGTACTCAAGTGAAACTCTTACAGTTAATGAAATTGAAAAGTGTTATTGAAACTTTGATGTGAAAATTGATTATACTCAACATTGTGATTCTAAGATTGTTAAATGTGATGTTATGCTTGATTGTTGATCCTTGTTTTCCATCTTGAAATTTTGTTTATTGCTGAGGACAGCAATGTCTAAATCTTGGAATTATTTGATATGCTGCTAGCATATATTGGTTTTTAGGGTTAATTGAGCAAGTATTCATTCAATAATTAATAATATAGGATAGAATTAGTTAAGTTATTCATTTGTTTTTTTATTATCTCATTTGATATTATTTTTGTTAATTAGGAACCAACAAGAGAGGAAAAGAAGCCAAAAGAAGAAAATTGTGCTTTCGAACAGCCCGCGCTAGTAGCGCCAGTCACCGCGCGAGTAGCGCCAAATTATCAAGATCAACCCCTCAGTTCGAACATCCCACGTGATCAGCGTGGGAAGCCGCGCTAGTAGCGACAAACTTGCAGGGCAGGCTATTCAATTCGAACATCCCACGCGATCAGCGTGGGATCCCGTGCTAGTAGCGCCAGAATGTCAGGAAGAGCATTTAATTCGAACATCTTACGTGATTAGTGTGAGATGCCACGCGATTCGTGCCACAGTTACGCAACTTCCTGATTTAAAAGATTTGGCACTGAATTAACTGGAAAAAGAGGGGCTTGTTACCCTAATTAATAGAGGAACATGTGGGGATGAAAAGAACACACTTTTGGCACAGAAAAGGGATATACAGAAACGCAGGGAGAGGTAGAGAGAGAAGATCAAAGCCAGAGATTGAAGGAAGATTGAGAACTTTGTAATGCTTCTACTGTCTTTGTATTTCTTGAGGTTAGATATGAGTATGTCTGGCTAAACTCTCTTATTGTGGTTAGGGCCAGAACCAATGTGAACTCCTGTATAACTTGATTGGTATTAATATGAAAATCTGATAATTGTTTTATTCTACTTTATTCTTAATTGGATTATTCTTTATTAGTTTTGGCCATTCTAGTAAAGTTCAGAGGGTTAAAGTTTACAATAGGGATATTGGAACACTAATTCCTGAAAGCAGTAAAATAA
>QARZ01000582.1:163018-178715 GCA_013407115.1 Glycine latifolia | reverse complement strand
TTATCTTAATTCTATTTTACTTTTGATTATTAAAATTACTAAATTAGCTTATTAGAGGAGTCTATACCTCCTATAATTAAGAGAAAATTCTCTAGATTCTATTTATCCTTTTATCAGGTTTCCCAGGGTTTCTAAAGATATCTGGTCTTTTTTTTTGCCTAAAAGGGTATTATGGTAAATTCATCCTTCATCCTAGGGGCATAATGGTCATCTCCATCCTAAAATATCTTATTCAAAATATCTAAGGGTGTTCTTGTCCTTTCCAAAATTTTCAAGGGCATTTGTGTAAGTTTTCATTTCAAAATATCTCACTAAAATATCTAGGGGCATTCTTGTCATTTTCGTCTTAAGGGCATTTCTGTAATTTCTGGTTTAAGGAAAGGGTAACATGGTCATTTCTCTTCAAACATTTCCTTAATGTCTCTAATTGATATTTCACCCAATTAATTCAAATATAGACCATCAAATCTCTCATAACCTAATATTCACATCAACAGCTATGCAAGAATAATTCATATAATATTTTGATCATAGTTTTTTAAATTTTCAGGGTGTTACAGGGTTAGTGCTACCGGGCTCGTTTCTTCTCTTTAGAGATGTTGAGCTCGTTTCCTCTTTCTTAGAGTTACCGGGTTCCTTTCCTGGGCTCGTTTCTTCTCTTTAGAGCTGTTGAGCTCGTTTCCTTTTCTTTAGAGTGACCGAGATCCTTTCTAGGGCTTGTTTATTCTCTTCAGAGTTGTTAAGCTAGTTTCCTTTTCTTTAGAGTGACCGGGTTCCTTTCCTGGGCTCATTTCTTCTCTTTAGAGCTGTTAAGCTCATTTCCTTTTCTTTAGAGTGACCAGGTTCCTTTCCTGGGCTTGTTTCTTCTCTTTAGAGTTGTTGAGCACGTTTTCTTTTCTTTAGAGCGACCGGGTTCCTTTCCCGGGCTCGTTTCATCTCTTTAGAGATGTTGAGCTCGTTTCCTTTTCTTTAGAGCGATCAGGTTCCTTTCCCGGGCTCGTTTCTTCTCTTTAGAGCTGTTGAGCTCGTTACCTTTTCTTTAGAGCGACCAAGTTCGTTTCCCGGGCTCGTTTCTTCTCTTTAGAGTTGTTGAGCTCGTTTCCTTTTCTTTAGAGCGACCGGGTTCCTTTCCCGGGCTCGTTTCTTCTCTTTAGAGCTGTTAAGCTCGTTTCCTTTTCTTTAGAGCTACCGGGTTCCTTTCTCAGACTCGTTTCTTCTCTTTAGAGTTGCTGGGCTCGTTTCTTTCTTTAGAGCTATCGGGCTAGTGCTGCTAGGCTCAGTTTATTCTTTTTCACTAGTGCTGCCTAGTTAGTGGACCATCTCGGCTCATTAGTTTACGTTGTGTTTACGATTGATGTGTAAGTAATTATTGTATATGATAATGTTGGTATAGTGAAGGTTGGTATATGAGGTGATAATATTGATGATGTTGTGGTTGTATGCTATGTATATACCGGATGGTGGAATGATCAGTTAGTTACCCTTGCGGGGAAGGATTTGTTCCTAACCACGGTCATTGCATCGATGAGCCCATTTTGGGGTGGTATGTATGTACATGGGGGTGCATGGCGGGTCACCCTTGCGAGGAAGGATTTGTTCCTGGCCGGGTCATGCATTGATGATACTCACGTGACATACTTCATTTGTTTTACGGAAATAGGATGATTGGCTACAGAGTATGGAGGTACCCGGGGGGCACAACTGTTTGGAACTCTTTTACTGAGACCTATGGCTGATCACCAGTGGGGGATTGGCCTATGCACAACAGAGTGACCTTGACATCCTACTGCATCATCTCCCTGTGTTGGACTATTTCCGGGATGGTACCATATTGCATGCTGAGAGATGAGTCAGGAGCATGCATCATTCTAAGAATTATAGGTTGATTATGGAATGTATTTGGATGACTGTCCTTTGTTGTGTGATGAAATGATTGGGTGTCGTGATGATATTGTGATATTTTGGATTGCCTTCTCTAACTACTGTTATCTATTACTTGTTGCTTTTACATGATAAACTCACCTTTGCTTTGTTTGTACCGTGTGGATTGGTACCTGTGATGATCGCGAACCTTCGTTCGTGTGAGCAAACGAACAACATTAGGTGACATGGAGGAAGATCTCTTTTTGGTTGGAGCTGTCGAGCCGTCGTGATGACGATGGATCATATTTCGGAAAAGAGTTGTGTTTTGATAGTCGATTCTTCCGTAGATTAGTCTCTTATTTTCTTTTGAAGAACTTGTACATTTCAGATGTGGATACTTGTAAATACAACTAAATTATGTTTTTACATGTGAATGAATTACACTGTTTAAATGCACTTTTATCTACATATTTGTTTCATGGTGATGAATATTTTATTTGCGAAAAACTTACTACCTTTTTCATAATCAATTATAAGGGATTTTCATTAAAATATGTTATAAAAGTAATTAAGAGTTAGTGATACAGTAGCGACGAGGAGGGTCATTACAATTAGTGGTATCAGAGTAGGTCGAACCTTTTAGCCAGTGAGTTGTGAGTCTGCTATGTTTCTCTGTGAATGTTAGGTTGTTTGTTGAATGTTTGAGTGTTGAAGTGACGAATTGTTTTGTGTTGACTTGGACTGTTTGTGTTTGAAACTTGTGTATAATGTTGTTATTAGCGTAGTCACAGTATATTTGTATTTCTTATGTCTGCTATACCATAAATTTCAATGCCTTGTTATGAGTTATCAGACTGGCCATCTGTATAATTCGTGATAACGCAAAGGGGCATCATGGCAAGCATTCAGGAATACAAAGAGTGAAGAGATGGTGTAGGATTGTTTTGTGTTTGTTTGTGTGTATTCCTTCCAGGTTTTCACTTCTCGCTATGCGCAGGAAGTGATGGCTAGTAGGAATGACCATGCTATAGCTGATGCCCTCCAAGCCTTAGCTCAGGCTTTGGGGAACTAGAATAGAGGAGAAGCTGCGGGAGCTGTGGAATATCAAGGACTGGACCGCTTTCAGCACAATCCTCCTTCCTTCCATAGAGGGTACGACCCAGATGGTGCTCAGAACTGGATACAGGAGATTGAGAAGATTTTTCGGGTTATGGCATGTCCAGAGGAGGAGAAAGTTGCTTTTAGCACTACACTCTAGTAGAGGAAGCTGAGTATTAGTGGGATAACACTCGCAAATGCATGGAGACTGAAGGTCAGGTGGTCACTTGGGAAACCTTTAAGAGGGCATTTTTGTAGAAGTATTTTCCTGAAGATGTTAGGAACAAGAAGGAGATGGAATTCCTGGAACTTAAGCAAGGAAACATGACAGTAGATGAGTATGCAGCTAAGTTTGAAGAGATGGTGAAAGTTCCAAGTGTGTGAAGTTCCTAAATGGCTTGCGACCTGAGGTGAAGCAAGTTGTGAACTATCAAGGTGTTCGCTAGTTCCCATAGTTGGTCAACATGTGCAGGATATGGGATGAGGATTCTCGAGACAAAGCGGCCTATTATCAGGATACAGGCCCAATGAAGAACATGAAGATCGAGCTGCCAAACCGTAGAAAACCTTACACCATCCCTCCTAAGCCATATGGTCATCGTCCCAACAATCAAAGAGCTGCTGCTTTGGGATTTCCTGGTGGTAATGGTAGCAAACCCACTACCTTTCCAACTCAGATCACTTGTTTCAAGTGTGGTAAGCCCAGGCATGTCTCTATTAACTGTATGCAATGAGACCTATTTTGTTACAATTGTAAGCAGAAACGTCAGTTCAAAAGGGACTGCCCATATCCCAAGAGAGAGTAGAATGGTGGAGGCCTGCATAACCAACCCGGACATCCGAGAGCCACAAGGAGAGTCTTTACTCTTAGTGGTGTTGAAGCTTCAAAATCCAAAGATCTAATCCAAAGTAAATGTTTCATAAGCGGGATTCCTTACTCGTGCTTTTTGACTTCGGTGCAACTCATTCGTTTATATCCCGATTGTCTGTAAAGAAACTTAAACTTTCTATGCATTCTTTGAATAATGAGCTTGTGGTTGAGTCCCCGACTAGTGGGTCTGTTCTAACTTCCGAGGTGTGTTTGAATTGTCTTGTAGAAATCTCTGATAGAAAATTCTATGTTGATTTGATTTGTTTGCCTCTTAACCAGATTGACGTTATTTTGGGAATGGACTGGTTATCTTCCAACCATGTTTTGTTGAATTGTTTTGATAAAATTGTTGTGTTTAGCAATTTAGATGTGAGAAATAGTGGGATGTTTATCTCTGCCAACTCGATTATGTCATCTTGGAAAGAAAGTGCTCAAGCGTACATGGTCTTGTCAAACATGGAAGTAGAGACCAAGGTTTCTCTAGGTGACCTCCCTGTTGTTAGAGAGTTTCCAGGAGTGTTTCCTGAGGATGTATCTAGTATACCACCTAAGAGAGAGATAGAATTTTCTATAGATTTGGTGACTGGTGCTGGACCCATATCTGTAGCCCCTTATAGGATGTCTCCTATAGAGTTAGCTGAGCTTAAGAAGTGATGTGCTGCTAGCATATGTAGTTTTTAGGGTAAATTCATTAAGAAAATAAGCATAAAATGTCAAATAAATGCTAGAATAAGTACAAAGTTCATCATTATTGTGTTTATCACTAATTTTATGCAATTTTGATGTTAGGAGCAAGGAAAAGGAAGAAAAGAAGCAAAATAAAGAGCTAAGGATTTCTGGAATCTCGCGCCAACCGCGCCATGGCCACGCTGATCGCGTGGGACTTACTGGAAGCTGGCACCACCCGCGCCAGAGCCACGCGGATCATGCCACACTTACTGGAAGCTGACGCCAGTCGTGCCAGAGCTCAAGCCAATCGCGCGGACGACACTGGGAAATACAAATTAGCTTAAAGATAACATAAAAATAAAAGCTATTAGGGTTTTTATGACCTAGATATAAATAGAAAAGTAGTAGGACATTTTGAGGGACGAATACAAAGGCAGAAACAAGAAAAAGAGGCATTGAATGAGATCAAGAAAGGAGGAAGATCAAGAATGAGGCCAAGATTGAGGGGTTTGCTTACTCTTCATTCTTTGTATTCTTTCTCATCTACCTTATTATTATTGTATTCAAGCCAGACATAATTATGTCTGGCTAATTCCTCTTTGATTGTGGTTGAAGCCAAAGCCAATGTGAACTCTTATGTAATTTGAATTGGTATTGATACAATTTATGATAATTTTTTTGCTCTATCTTGTTCCTTAATTACTTTTGCCTCAATAGACTTGATCAATCTGTTAAGGTTCCAAGAGCTAGGACTCACAATAGGGATATTGGGATTTTAGTCTCTGAAAGCGGTAGAGTAACAATCTTTACATCACCTAGGGATAGGGGTGTAGAATTGCAGAGTAATAAATATATCAACTCAAGGCTTAATTTAAGAAGGGATTGCTAAGGAATTAGAATTCTTAATTAGATTAAAGGGTTAAATGAACAAGGAATCAGGGTTTAACTAAATTACGTAAGATATATCCTTTGAATAATTAGAATAAGCGAATTTAATAACCAATTCAATTACAGAAGGTATGGATCAGAGGTGATTATGCTTTAACCACAATTATTCCTCATTACTGCATAATCTTCAATTTACATCGTGTTTGAATTTTCTTAATTTTAGTTCAGTTTTGTTATAATTTCTTAATCCAAATCACAATCATATTCTTTCATGTATATTATTTCTATTCCAATTTAAAAACTCTAAATTACAATTAAATTTAGTGCTTCAATCCTCGTGGGAACAATAACTCTACTTATCATTTTATTACTTGAACAAGCAGTGCACTTGCCATTTCGCTACAAGAAGCAGTTGGAAGAACTGTTGGATAAGCAGTTTGTGAGGCCTAGTGTGTCTCCATGGGGTGCACTAGTGTTGTTAGTGAAAAAGAAAGATGGAACCATGAGGTTATGTGTAGACTACCGCCAGTTGAATAAGGTGACGATTAAGAATAAGTATCATATGCCTAGAATAGATGATCTTATGGATCAGCTAGTAGGAGCTTGTGTGTTTAGTAAGATAGACCTTAGGTCGGGTTACCATCAGATCCGTGTGAAGTCTGAGGATATTCCAAAGACTGCTTTTAGGACCTGCTATGGTCATTACGAGTATTTAGTTATGCCTTTTGGTGTGACTAATGCTCCTAGTGTGTTTATGGATTATATGAATAGGATTTTTCACCCCTATCTTGATAGCTTTGTGGTAGTTTTCATAGATGATATTTTGGTGTATTCTAAGAATAAAGAGGAGCATGAGGAGCACTTGAGGATTGTGCTGCAAACCCTTAAGGATCGACAACTTTACGCTAAGTCGTCTAAGTGTGAGTTTTGGTTGGAGAAAGTGAGTTTCCTAGGACATATGATATCCCAAGGAGGTATAGTTGTAGATCCTTCTAAAGTAGAAGCTGTTCTTGAGTGGAATAGCCCCAAGTTTATGTTCGAGATTAAGAGTTTTCTAGGCTTAGCAGGATATTACCAGAGATTCATTGAAGGTTTCTCCAAGATAGCTTTACCTTTGACAAAGCTGACTCGTAAGGGTCAAGTTTTTGTGTGGGATGCCCAGTGTGAGCATAGTTTCCAGACCCTTAAGGAAAAGCTAACAATCACACCTGTGTTAGTTTTGCCTAACCTAAGAGAACCCTTTGAGGTGTTTTGTGACGCATCAAAGATGGGTTTAGGAGGAGTGTTGATTCGGAATGGCCAAGTAGTGGCCTATCCTTCTAGACAACTCAAGGCGCATGAAAAGAATTATCCTACCCATAATTTGGAGTTAGTTGTTGTAGTGTTTGCTCTTAAGATATGGAGGCATTACCTTTTTGGCTCCAAGTTTGAAGTGTTTAGTGATCATAAGAGCCTAAAGTATCTATTAAGTCAAAAAGAGTTAAACAAGCGGCAGAGGAGATGGTTAGAGTTTCTTAAGGATTATGATTTTGAGCTTAGCTATCATCCCGGCAAAGCCAATGTAGTGGCTGATGCCTTGAGTAGGAAGTCCTTGCATATGTCCGCTTTGATGGTTAGGGAGTTGGACCTTTTGGAACAATTTAGAGACCTTAGTCTGGTGTGTGAGCTTACCCCTAACGATGTGAGATTAGGAGCTTTGAGGATTACTAGCAGATTGCTAGGAGAGATCAGAGGGGCCAGAAGTCTGATCCTTTTCTGAAAACCCAGTTAGAAGCTATAGCATCAGGAAGATATAGTAGTTTCCATGTGGGATCAGATGGAGTCTTGAGGCTTCAAGATAGAATCTGTGTTCCCAATGTATCGGAGCTTAGGAAAATGATCTTAGAGGAAGGGCATAGGAGTAGTTTAAGTATCCACCCCGGTGCCACCAAGATGTATCAAGATCTCAAGGCTATGTTTTGGTGACCAAACATGAAGAAGGAGGTTAGTGAGTTTGTGTATGCATGCTTAGTCTTTCAGAAGGCTAAGATAGAACATCAGAGACCATCGGGTAAGTTGCAACCCTTGGAGATACCCTAGTGGAAGTGGGATAGTATCTCCATGGATTTTGTTGTAGGATTGCCTAGGACCCAAAAGGGGTTAGATTCTATCTAGGTTATTGTTGACAGGTTGACAAAATCTGCTCACTTTATCCCCATTAATATATGGTTCTCCTTAGAAAAGTTAACCTCCCTGTATATTAGTGAGATTATCAGATTACATGGCATTCCATCTAGCATAGTATCTAACCTGGATCCTAGATTCACTTCTAGATTTTGGGAAAGTTTGAACAAAGCTTTGGGAACCTGGCTTAGGCTAAGCTCGGCCTATCACCCTCAAACTGATGGTCAGACCGAGCAGACCATTCAGTGTCTAGAGGACCTTTTAAGGGTGTGTGTTTTAGAGCAGAAGGGTAGTTGGGATAGTTTCCTACCGTTGATAGAGTTTACCTATAACAATCGTTTTCATTCTACCATTGGCATGGCTCCCTATGAAGCTTTATATGGTAGGAGGTGTAGGACACCCTTGTGTTGGCTAGAACCCAGCGAGAACCTTGTTTTAGGACCCGAAGTGGTGCAACAAACCACCGAGAAGGTCAAGTTGATCTGGGATAGGATGAGGACTGCTCAGAGTAGGCAGAAGAGTTATCATGACAAAATGAGGAAATACCTAGAATTTGAGGTTAGTGATCATGTATTCTTGAGGGTTACCCCGTGGACCGGGGTTGGAAGAGCATTGAAATTCTGAAACTCACACCCCAGTTTATTGGTCCCTTCCAAATTCTCAAAAGAGTCGGCCCTGTAGCATATCAAATTGCATTACCTCCATCCCTTTCTAATCTTCATAATGTATTCCATGTGTCCCAACTCCATAAATATGTCTATGATCCTTCTCATGTGACCAGGTTAGATGACATTCAAGTAAAGGAAAACTTAACATATGAAACATTGCCTTTGAGAATTGAGGATCAACGAACAAAGCATTTAAGAGGGAAAGAAATTCCTTTGGTCAAGGTGATCTGGGGGGTCCATCAGGAGAGGATATGACTTGGGAGGTAAAGAGTCAAATGCGAGAAACCTACCCGGCTTTATTTGTATCAGGTAATTTCGGGGACGCAATTTCCAAAAGGGTGGGAGAGTTGTAACACCCTAAAATTTTGAGTTTTTGAGATAGATGTTTGATATGTGTTATGTTGCTTGATTGTTTAATTTACTTCATAATTTGTTGTTTTGCTAGGCTTTTGTCTTGGTATGAGTGTTTGGTGAATGTTAGGTTAAGTCAAATTTGTTTGGTCTGTGGTTGTTGTACATACACACTAAGTGAGCTTGTCAAGTCATCTATATATAAGTATCAGAGTGGCGCAGCGGAAGTGTGTTCTTTCTTCTTTTGCGCTTTTCTCTCCCTTTTTTCTCTAACTTTCCACACCCTAAAACCACTCCCTTCAACCACTCTGAACCACCAAGGGCCATCGTAGCTTCCCACGGAACCCCTATGCCAAGAGGAACCTCGTGACCAGAGCAGGAGTCTTCAAAAACCCTTCTTGAAGTTCGAACGAGAACGAAGCCCCAACCTTTCTTTTCTTGGCTTCCTTGAGAGCGGTGTGTTTGGACAAGCTCACACTTCAAAGGATAGTGTTATAGCATCACTAGACTGTAATAGAAGCCCTCTTGGTTAGGTAAGGAAAGTTTATTATGTTGATAATCCATTTTAGATACCATAGTTGGGGGCCAGGGAGTCCAACTATGAAGATAACTGCATGTCCCTGTTGTGTTCTGATTTTCAAGAAAATCTATGTCTTTTAACGAATGGGATGCAGAATGTTAAGATTAATGGTGTTTTTGTATAAAGATATTGCTGTTGTAAGAATCCCGTATCCGTGAAGTTGATGTTTGTTGCTGTGAACTCCCAAAACACCTTTTTAACAGTGTGTTTGTGGAGGTGAAGGCTATCAAGTTAGTGCTACCGGGCTCATTTCTTTTCTTTAGAGATGTTGAACTCGTTTCCTCTTCCTTAGAGTTACCGGGTTCCTTTCCCAGGCTCGTTTCTTCTCTTTAGAGATGTTGAGCTCGTTTCCTCTTCCTTAGAGTTACTGGATTCCTTTCTCGAGCTCGTTTCTTCTCTTTAGAGATGTTAAGCTCGTTTCCTCTTCCTTAAAGTTACTGGGTTCCTTTCCCAGGCTTTTTTTTCTCTTTTGAGATGTTGAGCTCGTTTCCTCTTCCTTAGAGTTACCGGGTTCTTTTCTCGGGCTCCTTTCTTCTCTTTAGAGCTGTTGAGCTTGTTTCCTTTTCTTTAGAGCAACCGGGTTCCTTTCTCGGGCTCGTTTCTTCTCTTTAGAGATGTTGAGCTCGTTTCCTCTTCCTTAGAGTTACCGGGTTCCTTTCCTGGTCTCGTTTCTTCTCTTTAGAGATGTTGAACTCGTTTCCTCTTCCTTAGAGTTACCAGGTTCCTTTCCTGGGCTCATTTCTTCTCTTTAGAGCTGTTGAGCTCGTTTCCTTTTCTTTAGAGTGACCGGGTTCCTTTCCCAGGCTCGTTTCTTCTCTTTAGAGCTGTTGAGCTCGTTTCCTTTTCTTTAGAGCGATCGGGTTCCTTTCCCAAGCTCGTTTCTTCTCTTTAGTGTTGTTGAGCTCATTTCCTTTTCTTTAGAGCGACCTGGTTCCTTTCCCGGGCTCGTTTCTTCTCTTTAGAGTTGTTTAGCTCGTTTCCTTTTCTTTAGAGCTATCGGGTTCCTTTTTCTCAGGCTTATTTCTGGAATAGTGAAGGTTGGGATATAAGGTGATAATATTGATGATGTTGTTGTTGTATGCTATGTATATACCGGATGGTGGAATGATCAGTTGGTTACCCTTACGAGGAAGGATTTGTTCCTAGCCATGGTCATTGCATCGGCGAGCCCATGTTGGGGTGGTATGTATGTACATGGGGGTGCATGGCGAGTCACCCTTGCGAGGAAGGATTTATTCCTGGCGGGGTCATGCATTGATGATACCCACGTGACATACTTCATTTGTTTTACAGAAATAGGATGATTGGCTGCAGAGTACAGAGGTACTGAGGGGCACAACTGTTTAGAACTCCTTTACTGAGATCCATGACTGATCACCAGTGGGGGGAGTGGCATGTGTACGACAAAGTGACCCTGACATTCTGTTACATCATCTCCCTGTGTTGGACTATTTCTGAGATGGTACCACATTGCATGCTGAGAGATGAGTCAGGAGCATGCATCATTCTTAGCATTATAGGTTGACTGTGGAATGTATTTGGATGACTTTCCTTGTTTGTTGCATGATGAAATGATTAGGTATCGTGATAATATTGTGATGTTTTGGATTCCCTTCTCTAACTACTGTTATCTATTACTTGTTGTTTTTATATGATAAACTCACATTTTCTTTATTTGTACCGTGTGGATTGGTACCTGTGATGATCGCGAACCTTTGTTCGTGTGAGCAGACGGACAACATTAGGTGACTTGGAGGAAGATCACTTTTTGGTTGGAGCCGCCGAGCCATCGTGATGACCATGGATCAGATTTTAGAAAAGAGTTGTGTTTTGATAGTCAACTCTTCCGTAGATTAGTCTCTTGTTTTCTTTTGAAGAACTTATACATTTCAAATGTGGATACTTGTAAATACAACTAAATTATGTTTTTACATGTGAATGAATTGCGATGTTTAAATGCACTTTTATCTACGTATTTGCTTCATGGTGATGAATATTTATTTGTGAATAAATTACTACCTTTTTCATAATCAATTATAAAGGATTTTCATTAAAATATGTTATCAGAGTAATTACGAGTTAGTGATACAGTAGCGACGAGGCGGGTCGTTATAGTATGTCTAAGGCAAAAACTGAATTAGAATGGAAAAATAAAAGTTCAAGAGAAGTCAAATGAGCTAAGAAAAATAGAAAAATATTAAACTAATAATACTCAATCATACATAGCATAAATACTAGAATCTTTAAAACACTGTTTCATACTAACTATAAACATATTAAAACTATACTTAACCTATAAATCAAAACATATATATTCATAAGCATAATTTTTCAATAAAACTTAAATGTAAAGTAAAGCAATATTAATGAGAAACACAAAACATAAAACACACATATCATAAATTAAAAAGGTTTAGAAATACTAGGTTGCTTCGCAGAAGCGCTGCTTTAATGTCATTTTAGCTGGACGTCCTTGTTGTAGCTCAGACTTCCTACAACTGGACAACAGTGGTTAGCCTCTCAACATCACCACCCAATTAGTGTTTGATTTTGTTGTTGTCATTTACCGTCCATGTCCTCTTTGTGGCTGGATCCGACTTCATTGATGATGAATGGGCCAGACCACTTAGATTTCAGTTTACCTGGAAACAATCTTAATCTAGAGTTAAATAACAAAACCTATTGACCAGGTGAAAATTCCTTTTCAGAAGCTTTTTATCATGATCAACTTTAACTTTTTGCTTATAAAGTTTGGAATTTTCATAAGCTTGAAACCTTAATTCTTCCAATTCATGAAGTTGGAGCTTTCTATCTTCACCTGCTGCATTCAGATCAAAATTCAGAAATTTCAATGCCCAATAAGCTTTGTGTTCTAACTCAACAGGTAAATGACAAGATTTGCCATAGACCAATTGGAAGGGAATGGGTCCTGTAAGAGCTTTATATGTTGTTCTGTATGCCCACAGAGCTTCATCTAGTTTTTGAGACCAATCCTTCCTTGATTGAGCAACTATTTTCTCCAAGATCTTCTTGATTTCCCTGTTAGAAACTTCAGCTTGCCCATTGGTCTGGGGATGGTAAGTTGAGGCTACCTTGTGTCTGACACTATAGTGTTGGAGAACTTTATTGAGTTAGACATTACAGAAATGAGATCCTCCATCACTTATCAACACCCTTGGTGTGCCAAACCTTGAAAATATGTTTTTCTTTAGAAAGCGAATGATGGTCTTTGCATCTGCATGTTGAACAGTTGTTGCTTCCACCCATTTCGTTACATAGTCCACAGCCAATAGAATGTATTCATTTGAGTAAGATGATGGAAATGGACCAATGAAATCTATCCCCCAACAATCAAAAGCTTCAACCTCCAGAATGTTTTGTAGTGGCATTTCATTTCTTCTAGAAATTAAACCTGTTCTTTGACAATTATCACACCTATGAACATATTCATATGCACCCTTACACAAAGTGGGCCAATAGAAACCAGGTTGGAGGACCTTGACAGCAGTCCTCTCTCCATTGTAATGGCCTCCATAAGGTGAACTGCCATAGTATGCTTCTTGCCTCCCCCTGAGTTACACATCTTCTCAGGAGATTATCCGCTCCAATCTTAAAAAGGTAAGGATCATCCCTCTCAAAGTATTTAGTCTCTGAGAAACTTCTTTTTCTGGTGCCAAGTGAAATCATCAAGAAGTGCACCAACGGCTTTGAAATTTGCCATCTCAGCAAACCATGGCCTTTCTGCAATGTTGAATAGCTTTTCATCAAGAAACTCTTCTTGAATTTCAAAACCTTGTGTGGTTACCTCATCAATGGTAAGTTTGGAAAGATGGTCAGCTACATGATTCTTGCTCCTTTTTTATCCTTGATTTCTAAATCAAATTCCTGCAAAAGTAGAATCCAATGGATAAGTCTGGGTTTAGAATTAGCTTTGACTAGCAAATATTTTATAATAGCATGATCAGTAAAAACCACAACCTTAGATCCTATCAAATAAGATCTAATTTTTTCCAAAGCATACACTATTGCAAGCAATTCTTTCTCAGTTGTTGCATAATTAATTTGAGCTTCATTTAACACCTTGCTTGCATAATGTATAACATGGAAAACTTTATTTTTCCTTTGACCCAAGACTGCTCCTACAACATAATCACTTGCATCACACATTAGTTCAAAATCAAGTGTCAAATTTGGGATAGTGATTATGGGTGCCGAAATTAGTTCTTGTTTCAAAGTATCAAAAGCTTTTAAACATAAATCATCAAAATGAAATGAAACTTCTTTGTTCAAGAGATTGCTCAAAGGTTTTGCAATCTTAGAAAAATCTTTGATGAAACACCTGTAAAACCTAACATGCCCTAGAAAGCTTCTAATGCCTTTGACATTTGTTGGTGCAGACAATTTTTCAATGACATCCACCTTGGCTTTGTCATCTTCAATGCCATGAACAGATATCTTGTGACCCAATACAATATCTTCAGTTACCATAAAATGGCATTTTTCCCAATTGAGCACAAGATTTGTTTCAACACATTATTTCAAAAAAGTTTCAAGATTAGAAAGACATGAATCAAAAGAAGATCCAAAGACAAAGAAATCATCCATGAATTCTTTAATACTCTTTTCAACAAGATCAGAGAAAATAGCAAGCATGCATCGCTGAAATGTAGCAGGGGCATTACAAAGACCGAAAGGCATCTTCCTGTAAGCAAAAACACCGAAGGGACAGGTAAAAGCTATCTTTTCTTGATCTTCATGATTAACATTGATTTGATTATATCCTGAGTAACCATCAAGAAAATAGTAGAATTTAAAAACAATATGAGTAGCACACAAACCAAAAGGGGTGAATTGGTTCTTCTTGGCCAATTAAAATTTTCTTTAAAATTGATTTAACAATCAGAGTTTAATGGATCGTATCACAAATCAAACTTAGAATACTTTTGATCAATCAAGCTCCAATATTTATGAATTATTACAATTATACCAAGATTATTTTTGTTGATTATGAAAGAGTTGACCCAATGAATGACAATCAATAACCCAAAGAAAAGATTAAAGAAGAAGTACACAACACAGAATTTATATTTGTTCACTTCTCAAACCAAAGAAGCTACATCCAGTTTCCTAACCAACAAGCTAGGATCTAACTATATGCAATCCATTCTTACAAGTTTTTACAATCACTCTTAATCAAACCTAGACTAAGAACAAGGCATCTAACACATATAGACCCTTTGTGATCAAGACTTAGAGAAACAACCATTCTCTAATCTTCCTCTAGAAAAACCTATTCTAGACAAACTCTAAGAATATATTGCACTAGTTACAAACTCTGAATTTCTAAAAGAAATAACACCAAAGTAACAAGGAAAGATACAACCTAGGATCCAATGCAGATGTATGTAGATGATTAAGAATCTTGAACCAAGGTTGAATGAAAATCTTAGAACAATCTCTCCAAAACTTTTCTTTAGCAAGTGCCCAAAAGGAAATCCTCATAAGGTTTCTTGAAGTTTGTTGAAACAAAAGATTTGTGGGTCATACACTCAAATGCTCGTAGTATCTTTTCTCTTTGAAGATTGGGTTATGAAATTCATTGTTTTTAAGTCAAACAAGCTTTAGCTATTTATAGATAGAATAGTTATAACTGCCAGTAATCGAGTAAATCACTTAAGTAATCGATTAAAGTGTTCTTGAGACTTTCTGGAAAAACTTATGAACAATGTTATCGATTAAAACACAATGTAATTGATTATCGCATGAATCTCTAATGAAAAATAGGACCAAGTAATCAATTACCATAGTGTTGTAATCAATTATCATAGGAAGTCCATTCTGGGATTTTGAACTGTGTAATCGATTACCATATACTCGTAATTGATTAAATAGGTTCTTTGTTTTCAAGTAATAGATTACCACTTGTTGGTAATCGATTAATCCAGTGAGAAAACATTTCTGCCAAAACTTGAAACATGGAACACTTAGCTTTTTATGCACTTATGAAAACCTTGAGTTTCAGAAAAGCTTTTTATGAAACTTTTACTTTGTGAAAGCATGAATGCAACAGCGTGAATGAGATTTATGCAATGGATCATAGGAGGCATCAACTTAGACATACACAAATTAGAAATGCCATTCAATTGAATTGGCATGTAAAAAGCCTAAAACATTAATGTCTAATCATCAGCTTCATGGATCCTCTTTTGCTCCTCCTGATGAAAATAGTATGAACGACACACAAGAACCAAGAGAGGGGTGAATTGGTTAATCTTGGTCTTTTAAAAATTCTTTAAACAATCAGAGTAATCAAGATCGTATCACAAACAATCCAAGAATGCTCCAACCAATCAAACACAATAGCTCAAGAATGCAATCACAAAACTTTTACATGTTGAATAAGAAATGTAGCACCAAATAATGAAAAATTATAATAGCAAGAAAACTGATAAGTGCCCTAATTCAATTAAAATCATGTTTTAAATAAAGGCACTTATCCTTTGATTTCATAAGCTTTTATCATAAATTTACCCTAAACCTAGTTAA
>QARZ01000582.1:98472-138018 GCA_013407115.1 Glycine latifolia | reverse complement strand
TTTTGTAAATTTTAATGACTTAGAATTTTTACAAATACACGTTTCTTGAAAAGTTTTTATTCTAAAAAAAAAATACTAGTAGAAAAAATCAACTTAGAAATTAGGTCGTTACAAGGCGCACACGCATTATTTGAAGAATCACATTCAAGAGACAAAGGATATCTAACAGAAAATTTTGTTTTAATATTTTAGTTGTTAAGTTTTAGTAGTTTTAAGTTTTAGTCAGTATGTTTGAATAAGGTGTTAGAAGTATATCTTATGCATCTCAGAATTAGAATGGTTGAAATCAGTGATGAATTAGATATCTCTGTTAGGAAGCATGAGTGAGATGAAATATGGCATGGATTGCATGAATCATGATTGGAATTGTGATTGTTGGTATGTTGATGTTCATGCTGAAGTTGAAATGATGCTCGATATGAAGTTAACAGAGTATAACTTGAGTCTATAATCTGTGAGGATTGAGCCATACAATATTTTTTTTTTTAGAGAGACCTCACTTTGATAGTACTCTAGAACTTGATTTGTTTCTCTGGATGCATGTATATTCTGATATGATTAAGGCAGTTTATTCTTTTAAGCTAGGGCCAAATTGACTTACCTTCAGCTTTCCATTGTCACCCATTTTGAGCCTAAACCTTTTCATTCACATACCTGACATTTGAAACATATACCTTGACTACCCTACTTGAGATTGGAGGAAGAAAGAATTAGAACCAAGACCACTAAATATTGGGAAATAGGAAAAGAAAGAAAAGGGTAAGAGGAAAGACAAAGTTACCCAAGAAGACAATTCTGGTTTGATATTGAAATGCCAACAGAACAGATCTGGCAAAAACCAAATCTAGTGAAGAATCCAGTTGGGAAATAACAAGTCTGAAATACCAGCTGGTGGATCTAAATATATTTTCTCATTATTATATTCTCTCTGTTGGAACGTTTGAAAAAGAAAAACAAGAGAAAAGAGAAGATAGAAGAAACAGAGACAAAAGAAAGATCAGATGCATAAAGATAGACATGAGAATAAGAGTGATAGACTGGTTTAGTGGACTTGACTAATTCTAATAGAATCCAATCTCAATTTTGGCCACTATCCAAAGTTTTCCTAACCTTAAACCAGGCCAAGTTACAACCTTATAAAGACCTTTTGATCAGTTGTGCATGCATTTATGTTTCTTATCTGCAGGAACTGAGAATATAATCAAGCTTATGGTAGTGCTATAACTGTGGTGGATTGAGTGATTATAATAACCTTTGTACACTTGAGTGTTGAGTGAAATGCACATATCTTGGTGAGAAGTACTCAAGGGAAACTCTTACAGTTGATGGAATTGAAAGGTGTTATTGAAACTTTGATGTGAAACTTGATTATACTCAGCATTGTGATTCTAAGATTGTTAAATGCGATGTTATGCTTGATTGTTGATCCTTGCTTTCCATCTTGAAATTCTGTTTATTGCTGAGGACAGCAATATCTAAATCAGGGAATTATTTGATATGATGTTAGCATATGATAGTTTTTAGGGTTAATTAATTAATGTTTCATTCAATAATTAGTAATATAGGCTAGAATTTGTCGATTTTGTTTAATAATTGTTATCTATCTTAATTATGAGTAATTCTGTTATTTAGGAACCAACAAGAGAGGGAAAGAAGCAAAAAGAAGCATCAGGTGCTCTCAACCATCTCGCGCGACTCGCGTTAGTTACCACGCGATCAACGCCAGGTTATCAAGATTATATGTTCAATTCGAAGACCCCGCGCCACTCGCGCCAACTGCTAAAAAACCAACTCTTCAACTCGAGTAAGCCACGCTATCAGCGTGGCTACCCACGCGAGTAGCGCCAGCTTATCATAATCAGCTTCTCAAGTCGAACATCCCGCGCGATCAATGTGGGACTCCGCGCTAGTCGCGCCACAGTCACGTTGTTACTTGATTTAAAAGATCTAATACTGAATAAACTGAAAAGAGAAGTCCTTGTTACCTTAATTAAATATATGGACGTGTGGGAGATAAAAAGGGATATTCTTAGGCACAGAAAGGACAGAAACGCAAAGGAGAAAGTGGAGAGAAGATCAAAGCCAGAGATCGAAAGAAGATTGAAGGTTTTGTAATGTTGTTACTGTCTTTGCATTTCTTGAGGTTAGATATGGATATGTCTGGCTAAATTCTTTTATTGTGGTTAGAGCCAGAACCAATGTGAACTCCTCTGTAACTTGCTTGGTATTAATATGAAATTCTTATAATTGCTTTATTTTACTCTATTCTTCATTGTATTACTCTTTTGTGGAATTGGTCATTCTATTAAAGTGTTGAGGCTTAGAGTCTACAATAGGGATATTGGGGTTCTAATTTCTGAAAGGAGTAAGATAACAGTTTTTACATTGCCTAGGGATAGGGATGTTAGTATATGGATGTCCTAGAGACAATCTTTTCATTAGATTAGGACGTACATGTACTTTTCATATTGTCATGAATAAATTATAAGTGCTCTTTATCTTGTTTCATATTTTATCTCGATATCATTATTAATATATGAGTAACTGGATAAAACCCTTGGAATAGAATAGGTATCTCTTGAGTATCAGTGATGGGATCACGATCATGAGGATTCAAGGATACTAGATGTCTACTCCTAAATTTTAAGTTCCTAGTCTAGAGACACTGAGAATGGGGATCAGTGATTTCGGGTAAGACTAGCATGGCTTAACTACTTGTATGCAGATACAAGGTAAAGACCTCATGAGCTACAGACATGGAGATGTCTTAGCTAAAGTCGTGGGTGGACCTATAAGGGTATGGCTCGCACTGAATGGACCCACTAAGAGACTCTATGAGGAAATCTCACAGATAGTATCATTAGAGTAGTCTCTTATTATTTGGATGTGTCTTTCCTTAGACCAGAAGTTTTCACCTAGACTGTGTTCTAGAAGACATGCTTTGATTGTATACCTCGTCTACCTAAAAAATGGAGACACATAGGTATACTTTTGGGCATGTCCTGAAAGAACACGAGTCTAGGGTGACTAGCTAAAGGAATTCGTCAAATCTCTGTGAGAGATTAGGTTATCTATAAACCTGAGAAATCGGGATGACATTTACGGGACCCGGGAATCTATGCATAGTAAAAGAAATCATGAGATGATTTGCCTTTAGAAATTGGAGACTCCCTATTTCGTATTAAAGCTTACCCTGGACCGCAAGGGCTGATACGTTTCCTTACCCTAGGTTTTATGGGAAGGTAACCGAGACGAAAGGAAATACATATGGAAATCAAATAGATTTAATAGGATGATCTTGTCATTTACCTAACTAGTTCTGGGGCAACAAAGCATTGCTAGTGCTCTATGTTGTCATTAAATGGGTAGTGGCCTTGTTGGGCCCAAACTCATTTATGTCAGTAGCTATGTTGGGCCTAATGGGTCACACACTAACACTTTATTGTCATGACATTATAGCATTAAAGGTTTTGGGCCTAATAATGATTGTTGGCCTAAGAAAGAGTTTGGATACTTATCTTAAAAAGAGAGGGGCGCATGAATGGAGTTAATGGGCTTGGATAGTCCAAGACATTATTAATTAATTTAAATAGTTAAATTAATTATCTAATATTTAAATTTGATAATTTAAATTTTGAATTTAAATATGAATTAACTATAGTAGTTAGTTTCATATCAAAAGGAGAAGATAAGAGCTAGATTTGAATTTGAATTCAACTAGAATCTTATCATGATCATGTCCTAGATTTTAGGAAGAAGTTTGAGGGCTAATTATAGGCATATACACGGCTTATATATGATTATCTTTTGACAAAAATAAATCCCAAGTAATTGACTTGGTCTTAGGAGGATAAGATAGGAGGTTATTGGAAATTTTTGAAATGCAACAACTCTATCTTATCTTCACGTATGGGATGCTTCATGATTAGATTTTTTGGTTAAAAATCTGACTCAAACTCTCTATAAAATGTGCTATTGTGATCATAGTTCAATAATAATTTTTGAGAGGAAAAACCCTAATCTACTTTCCTCTATTTTCACGTGCCCCTTTGTGTGAGTGTTGGCTGAAAATTCAGCCACCAATATCATCTATTGGTGAGCCTCTTACATAAGTAAAAACACTTTAAAACATAACCTTCTTCCTCTCCATTGGTGTGCCTAGCCTGCCTCCTTTGGTGTTTGTTGGTAGCCTTCAAGAAGTGTTCTTGAGTCTTGACAAGAAGTGGTGTGGATCAACATTAGAGGGCTTGTATCTTCAAGCCTATCCTTGATCATCAAATTTCGAATATAAACAAGGTAACATCTATGTCCTAAAGAATGATTCTTGTGTGGTATGTGTGTTTCCGCTTTAAAAAATTTGTTTTTCTCACATGCCTTCGGGCTTCAAGGCCCTTTTTCTTTCAAGGGATGTATGATTGCAGAATTTATATGATGTATTCTCTTAATGCTTAACTTGTTGGGGAATCACTAAGGAATTAGGATTTCTGATTGGGTTAAAGGGTTAAATTACTAAGGAATTATGATTTAATTATGTGGAAATACACTCTCTAAGTAATTATAAGTAATTGAAATTAACAACCAATCCAAGTGAAGAAGGTAGGGAACAAAGGGGAAGGTGCTCTGGTCACAATTATCTCTCATCACTACATAACAATTCATTTAAATTTGCTTTTACTTCTATTAATTTCTGTCATTTATTTAATCTACACAACTCCCAAATTACAGCCATATTCTCTTCAACTTATTGATTGTCTTCCAATTTCTGAGATATTAAGTTACAGTAAAATTGCATTCAATCCCTGTGGAGACGATACTTTACTTACTCACTTTATTACTTGAAACGAACGGTACACTTGCCGAGCGTGCAACAGTCACCGGTGGCCGTGGCTGGTGGAGGAGGATGGGGAGGGGTTGGGTGGCTATTTGGGGAAGAAGAAGGCCACTTTTTTCATGTTTTGACGTTTTTGTGCCTTTTGAAAACCGACATTACTCACCCAGGCGAATTTTGGCTTGCCTAGGCGAGCTTACCCAAATTTTGAAAATTCGCTGCTGCTGTGAAAAACTAATATCTTATGCTTCAGATGTTATTTCATCAATCCTAATGGTCAAACTTTGAAAATTTGTGTTATAAGCCTACCTGTAAACTTTTAAGGTGATCCAACGGTTAACCAATCCAAAATTGTGATTTTACCAGAATAGGTTTTTGGGTCAAACTCGAAATCACTCAATTTCAACGCAATTCAAACAAACTCTGCATAACTTAACATCCACACAAAAAAATTGAACAAGGATAATTCACAAAATTTCAAATAATATAAACTTATCAAATAATCAAATAACATAACAAATACATCAAACATCTATTTTCAGTTATCGAAATTTCAGGGCGTTACAAAATAGGTCAGGCCATGCTTTATGTTTTAAATCAGGCCAAGGCCATGCCTAACCAAGCCTGGCCTGGTCTGGCCTGTTTTCACCCCTAGCCACATGGTGTGTGGCTCCATGGGCCTACACTATGGAGTACTTGCCTTGGTATTACGAGCATTCACATCCATATGTGATTCTGTGAAGAAGAGAGATGCACCACGTAGTCTTGTACATATTCTGCCATAGCCTCAACCATAACTTGTAACACCCTTGATTCTCGACTTCTCGATGGCTTACACTCTATGACACTTCATATAGTGACACTTCACTAAACTTCATCGTTGGTCAAAAGTCAAAACCTTCAACCAATCAGAATCCTCTGTAGGTAACCATTTTCGAGACCCCAACAATTTATTTCGGTTGCTTTCAAGATTAATGACTATCCCCACAAACCAACACGAGACTTTTTAGAGTGTTTTGTCCTCACTCACACATTTTCTGGAAAACTTCCCAGAAGGTCACTCATCTCATAACTATCCCAAGCCAGCTTACTTAATTGTTGAGTTCTTAAGTGATAGGTTACCAAAAAGTGGATCCCTTTCATTCCTTTAAGTCATCCTCAATTGTACAATCTAATACCTGCACAACTTATGGATCCCTTTCATTCTAGTGTGATTCAATCAGGGTGTTACATGCTCACCAGATTCCTTTTGATTCACCCGCAAACCACACCATACTAAAAGAGAGGTATGCTTTGATACATTTCTAACGCCCCTGATTGTCAACTTCTTAGCGACTCACACTCTACAACACTTCATACGATGACACTTGAATTAACTTCATTGTTGGTTAGAACCCTCTACTAGTTTGAATCCTCTATAGGTAGCCCTTTTCGAGACCTCGACAATTTGTTTCAATTACTTTTAGGATTAATGTCTATCTCCACAAACCAACACAGACTTTTCAAAGTGTTTTTTTCTCACTCACATGCTTTCTGGAAAACTTCCTAGAAGGTCACCTATCCCATAACTACTTTAAGCTAAGTACGCTTAAATGTGGAGTTCTTAAGTTATAGACTACCAAAAAGTATATGCATCTTGATGGTATAGGTAAGACCAATTAATTTCTTTAAGTCATTCTCAATATTATCATCATTTTTGTTTTAATTTTTTATCAAAAAATAATTACTAATTGTATTATTAAATATGTATGTCAGATCTATTCCAGATGATGTCAGTGTCCATGCAGGAGATTGCTGAACATGAGAGTTGTACCTAAAGGCACATATAGTCATTAGGTCATACAATAACTTTTAAAGATGGCACATGAGAGTCTTGTAGCTGGGTGCAACTCAGGCAAACATAGGCTAAGGGAGAAAGTCGATAGATGTGGCCGTAGAGGCAGTGGATCATTGTTCTAGGCATTTCTCATTTATTATTATTATTATTATTATTATTATGATGATGATGATGTTTGTACATTTTTTTTTATGTTTTATGAACTTATACTTAATTGTTTATCCTTTCCCTGTTTTTATGTTTAAATAAAACACAATAGTAATGTAACAAACAATGATATTTCGATTAAATTCATAAAACAAATAATAATAAAACTAACATAATAACACTTCTACCTGCATTTAAAAAAACAACAACCAACATACATTTCATCAATTAAAAATATGATTTTATAGTGTTATCATTTTCATTAGAGCTTGTTGTTGGCATTGATCCATGCATTAATGCAATGGTCTCTTCGAAAAATCTTGATTTTTTTGTTTACGCAATAAGGTAAGGATTTATTCTAGAGATCGACCAACCATTGCATAAAATTTTGTCATTCTTTTATAACTAAATTCTCAAAAGATGAAAAACATATATCCCCATCATTGTCATCTTAAAGGCTCCATACAATCATATTGAACATAATCATCACCTACATATACAAGTTAATGGTAAAAAAGTGTCCAGTAAGCTTCTTCCACTTTTGATGGCATCCATAACTACTTTCCTTTACGCAAGAAGCAATATCTCCTCACTAATTTTAATAAATTTTGGAACATTAGAAAATTCAAATAATACCCCCTTAGAAATTAATACCATATCAACATCATACTACACAACAACAATGACTCCCTCCATCTTTAACAAATATGGTGAATATCAACACAATGCATTAAGATGCCTCAGACAGTCACTTGTATTTCTTAGTATCATGTATTGTTCTCTCATGAGTCAATTATCAGCCATGACCAAAATTGCACTGACAAAATAGACAGATAAGATTGCAATGAGTTCTACAAGGGTACTGTAGGATTGTCAGACCATCATAAATATAGTTGTTTTGTGTTGTAGAAAAAACAACGATCCAAAATTGCCCTTATAATCACAATATAAAACTTTAAATTTTACATTTTTAAAATCCAAACACTTTTTATGTGAAAAAAACATAATGAAATCATGCCTTTGTTGTGTTATAAATCAACGAAATCATGATTTCGTTGTGTTTTTTGGGGTGAAAAAAATACAACAAAATTGTAGTTCCATTGTGTTTATTGGATTAAAAAAAACACAACTAAATTGTGATTGGGTTGTGTTTATTGGAGGTGAAAAAAATGTCCAATAAAATCATGATTTGTTTAGGGTGATATATATATATATATATATATATATATATATATATATATACATATACATGTAAACTCAAATATTATTTGTTGTCCTAAAACTTTTGTTTTCAATCCTATTTCAGTTACTTGAAAATGATACAATAATGTTTAAAAAGGTGTTCCCAGTTTTAATTCACAATCCATATTTTTTATTAATACAAAAGAGGTATTATAACATATTCTATTTTTACAAATTTTTACATGTGATATTTTATATTGAATATTCATTTTTGTACCATTAGCATAAGAAATTCTTTTTGTAGATTTTTCATAATATTTAGTAGGTACTAACCCTTCTTATATACAATATAGGTATGCTCCAGTGTCTATTAGAGCTATCAAATCAAACCTTTCTTCTTTAATCACTAAAGTTATTTGACAATGCCATTTATGAGTAGTTATTAGACTTAATATATTGAGATAGTTATTTTCTGATCTTTCATAGATTATTTCTGAATTATCTTATTGTTTCTTTAAAATTTCTTTGCCTTCTAATTCTAATAATCTATATTCTAATGTTATATCATTTTGTTTTAATTCTTTTACTTCATTCTTAAGAATTGTTATTTCTTCTTGTAAATCTCTTATAGTTACTTGAGGTTTAGATTCCCTAAATCTAATATAAATTTCTTTCATTTCTATTGGTTTTATTTCTTCCCTATTCATTTTATCTTTTTGTATTAAATCATTAAGTTGATTTATAAATTCTTCTCTTAAAGGAGAATCTTCTAATTTTTCTATTATAGTTATTAAGGTATTAGTTTGTTTTTTAGTTAACATATTTATCATTTTACATTCCTTACATGTACACATTTTTGGACCTAAACAATAACTATCTTCAGTATCACTAGACGAATTACTACTAGTTTCATCTTCTATTTGATATATTAACTTATCCTCATTTTCAGATTCTCCTGTATCCGAAGAAACTTCTTCTGGTTCAGAATTTATTACTATTTTTAACAATTTAGTTTTAATCTCTTCATCTAATTCTAACTCATTTATTCTTTGTTGAGTTTTACATTTACTAGCAAAATGTCCCTCTTTACCACATTTCCAACAAGTAATTTTCTTCTTATAATTTTTATTAATCTTTTTATAAGATTTTCTATAGGATTTTTTATTATTATTATAGTTATATTGATTTTCATATCTATTCTTATAATTTTTCTTATGCTTATATTTATACTCTTTAATGGGTCTTCTATATTTTCGTTTATATTGAGCACTAAGAGCTCTTATTATTTCCATCCCATATTGATGACACTATAAGAAAAATCATCTATGCGTACACACACTTCTACCTACATACATATAATTATGTAGGTAAAATTAAAAATATTTTTACCTATGGACATTAAATGTAGGAAAAGTCTTGTAATACCTAATAAATATGTAAAATTCATAAACACTTTTACTTACTGATACTTAGTGTAGGTAAAATTCTTGAAAAATTTGTACCTATCGCTATTGTAGCATAAGTAGAACTTCAAAAGATAAATACCTATAAATATTTTGGTGTAGGTAAAACTTAAAATACTTTTAGCTACCACTACACCAAAATTTATTTTTAATTGTAATTATTAATTGGAAATGAAACAATTGCTAGGGTTTTATTATTTAATTAAAGATATCAATGACCCATGAGTAATTGTTGGCAAAAATTAGATACATAAAAGCAATTTTCAATAATATTATCACAATATTAGCATTAGAATAATAACTCATTCAGAAAAAAAATGCAATATAACTAGCGCAACACCATTTCACGGTATCACCGTCTCTTCTTCTCTATCACTGCCACAGCAGTCGTAGCGGCAGCACTTCCTCCTCCGCGTCAACATCACCGTTTCACGCTTCAGGAGGTCGTCGAACCTTGACAGCTGCTTCGCCAACCTTGCCAAGTACGGATCTAGATTCTACTCGGGTTTTGGATTCTACTCTCACCTAAGAAGCTTCTTCAACGAAAATGGATTCTACATTCTCATTATACGTTCTTTCGTTTCTTGGATTTTGCAATTTTTGGGACCAATTCTGCTATGCTTTTGTGTGGAACCATTGTGTTTTTCTTGCTGATTGGAAGGATTTTGGGTTTGACTATGGATACTTTTGGTGTGGTGAAGAATTGTTTTCTCTTGATCTATGATAAAGAATACTATCATGCCTATTAAATATTAATTTGATTGATTTAGTGAGTCAATGAAATGCTCACAAGGTGTTTGGTTTTAGTACTCTGTGTTGGAGGTGGTCCAACTGGAGTGGAGTTTGCAACCTCACTACACAACTAGTTAAAATTACCCTTCTAGAGGCTGGAGATCATATTTTGAGCATGTGAGCATGAAACTCTCATTACACCTTTCTCCTTATTAGCAAGTTGCTTAATGATGCTTTGTTGTCCCTTATTTGTGTTTATCAGTAGACATTTCCACATTGAAAGTATTCGATTCAGTCATGGATTTTTTACTTGTGGTTGGGTCCATGGGTGGGTGGTTTAAAAGAGAACGTACTATGAGCTTAGACGTTTTAATTCTTATGCTCATTTTTCAGGTTTGATAAAAGAATTAATGCTTTTGCTGAAGAGAAGTGCTGAAGAGATGGTATTGATGTGAAAATCGGATCCATGGTTGTGATTGTGCTACAATAAACCAGCAAAAAGTCATGGTATTTCTTCATCATTTATTTAATTAATAATATTGGACGTTGTTGCTAGTGCATGTTCTCACACATGTGCAACACACCGGCTTAATACTTTTATGATGGTTTATGATCACTTGGAATTAGATATAATAATATTGTATTTATTTAATCTATCCCTTTGCTTCATGGCTGAGAGGTTCTTGCAGATAAATATGGTATGTTCTTTTGGAATTCTGTACCAGATTGGTTCGATTGGAATTCTGGAGTACCAGGTATTTCCAAAGGTGTTCACACAATTAATAAACTCAAGAGGCTAGGATAATTAAATAATAATACTACTATGACTTATAATAGTATAAGGGATAAGTTAGAGAGGTTAGCCATTTTGAAGCTAATCTGCGAATCAAGATGCCACTTATCCAAAGATCATGTGTGTGGTGGACCACATAAACTAAAGGAATTTGGATGAAACTAATGCTTTATTTGCATCTTCTAGTTTGCATAACTTTTCCAGGGGAAGCTGATTGACACATTATCCAACAAAGCAAAGTAAAATGTTGTTTCTATTTTTTCTTATCCTTCTTGGACAATAGGGTCTGTTTGAGCACAGTTAGTTATTTATCTTTTGGTTTTACGTGTAGATTTTAAAATAAAATGTGTTTAAATAATCAATAACTTTGTGTGTAAATGGCAATATTACTTTTTTTCCATCAAATCACGTAATATATTTTTTTAACAAATTAGATAGTTAGTTATGTAAATAACTAAATAAGACAAATTCCAATTTGATTAAAAACATTATGAGAGAGTTATTCTATCCTATTTAATTGACTACCAAATTGACCCTTCTGAATTAAAATTTATAAAATAAAGGTTGATGTAGATCATATGGCTTTAGAAAATAGCTATATACACACTAGTCATTAACAATGTAACATAGTTATTAGTTTTACTTTGTATTCTAATTACATATTATATTTATATGATTTTTAAGATGATTATGGTAAAAATAAATAATAATTATCATATATAATATATGTTTGGATTGAAGTTAGAAATATTGTGCGTATATTTCAATATAAATTCAACGGATAAGAATAAAATGATCAAAATAAAAACAAATATCTTGATCCAACAAATTTTGAAATGAAACTATTCATCAGCTGGTGTGTCTAAGGCTATCATATTAAAAAATACGAAATTAAAAAGCAAATGAGTCAATTTCTGATATGACTTTTGTCATCTAGGTATTTCTTTACTTACTATTATCATCATGGCTCCATGACATCAGTGGTGCTATTAGAAACCAAAATGGAATCGATATCCCCCTCTGCATAAACACAAGGAAGGCAATGGAGAATTGAAGGAATTCTCATGAGCAGATTTGAAGGCAATAGGTAAGATACAGATTCTTCAAGGTATATTTCTATATCTTTCTATAATATTTTTCTATTAGTAATTTTTATTTCTTATCCATAATAAACATTAAATTTCTTAAAAAATGATATTTATTTCTTATCCATAATTATGTTAATTAGAGTAACTGTATATTGTGAGGACAAGAAGGAGAAGTACATCAAGTTTGTCTTTGAATAAACAGAACTTTTAGAAGCTTTTATGGGTTTGCAGATATATCTGTTGTATGTTTACTGTTATAGGTTCTTTTTTCAACATAATGTCTATGGTTTCATCCCATTTTTGAGAAATTTAGAGTTTATTTTTTTTCTGGTTCAAAAATAAGGCATTCAATTTTTGTTCTGGTTCTTGTCCATTTTGCTCACATAGAAACAACTAGCATGATAAATGGGACTAGATATTATGTGATGGCTGTTACTCCTACTCGGCTTTACTCTTTCACTGGCTTTGGGTCTGGAAGTAAGTCAAATAATATAAATTTTCACATTTTTGTTTTTTTTCCTTTATGTTTTCATATTTGAGTAGTGTTGGACTCTTGGCAAGTGTACCAATTATCGTTGCAGGTTACAGAATTTATAAAAGATCGTCTCCACAAGGACTTGAGTTACTTAGTTAATCCAAATAAAACTTAACAGTTTAATAGTTATGTACAACGAGCGTGAGCGGAGTTTCATGTATTTGTGAAATAATAGAAATTATGAAACTTAAAGAAGCGGAAATAATAGATTAAGTGTGTTGGAATTACGAAAAATTACGAAAACTAATAAAATGAGTTTAATTAATTCAGGAAAAGTGTAGGATTGGACTTCATCATTCATACCCTTAGTATTTGGTTAACATTACCATGTATAAATCATTTTCTTATCATTATTGATGCACACATAAAATCACCCCAAATCAATCCCTCGTATTTGAGAATTCTAAGAATATTTACTGAATATCGATCCCTCACATATGAAGTAAATAACTTAGCATTACAATCATAATCGCGTGCTATTTGCAATCTAAACGTTATGCTTTATTCTTAGCAACGTGACGTTAAGAGTAAAATCATTCAGTTCAAATCCTAAAAGTACTTTCCAATTAAACTTAGAACTTTATTCCATGAAACTAGTGATCAATTAGAATCAAGCATTAAGTACAAAATGAAATTACCAATAATGAATAGAAAAGATTCATGCATAAATAAATATTAAAAAATATACTTAAGGGCAGAAGATTACATCTAATCCTTAGAGAAGTTAGCCGATCATTATGGAGAGTGATGGAGTGCCTTTAGTTAAATATTTTTCTATCATCCTTAGAGAAGAAAGCGGATTAGGTTATGGATTCATTGCTTAATTTCGTTTTCAATTCTAAACACATTCATAATCATGAAAACATAATAGCAATTGAAGAAGAAAGTGAACATTCACACAGAATTCGAAATACTAAATCAGAACTCAAATTCCCCTCTTGCTTGGGTTAGATCCTTGGATTGAGTGATGATTTAGCCTTCCATGATGATCACCAAGGAAAGCCCCATGAAGTAAGTGTAGACAAATGGAAGAATAGCAAAATGGAAATGAAGAAGATGAAGAACAATGAAGAACAAATGAGAGAAAATGAAGAACAAGCTTTTGATTCTAAAAACTAAAGAAAAGAAATAATAAACTTATTTTTTGAATTGTAAAAAGTGTTGTCCAAGTTTCACTAAAGTCACTAATATGTAGTGACTAAGTCAGAAGAAAAGAATGGGCCATGAACAAAACTCATCAATTCTAATTATTTGCTATTTACAACCATAAAGTCAAATTCGCAGCCTAAAATTACAAGTGCAGAGGTTCCAATTTCGAAGCTTAAAATGACCCTCCAAATGACAGAATTGGCCTCGGGCTATTTCTAGCAAACTTGTAGATCTTTTTGTTATCTTTCCAGGGACTCCTAGAAGCTCCATTTGGAGTTCCGTAGAGTTCTGTAGGTCCTGTACAAGCCAGATATGTCAAGTGAGCTTAAAATCTGAAAATATGCAACAATTAGCAATTAAGTCCACTAACTTGCCTAAGACAAAAACTGAATTAGAATGGGAAAATAAAAGTCCAAGAGAAGTCAAATAAGCTAAGAATGGTAGAAAAATATTTAACTAAAGGCACTCCATCAGAGAGCACAAGGTCAACTAAATACATGATGAAGGAAGCGATCCCCA
Source organism: Glycine latifolia (assembly GCA_013407115.1). Lineage (NCBI taxonomy): Eukaryota > Viridiplantae > Streptophyta > Magnoliopsida > Fabales > Fabaceae > Glycine > Glycine latifolia. Next base: position 123,745 of record QARZ01000582.1, on the reverse strand, counting down.
AATCACTCCGGTAGAGTTTCCTTACTAATTTCTCACCCTCTCTAAGCTCCTAACACTTGCTGGTTCATGGTTCACTCTCTACTAGCTTTCAAGCATGCATTTCCTTCACCTTTGCATGGCTATTTATAGAAGTTGTGGTGTTGCTTATGTCCACTCGCCTAGGCGACCAATTTTGCCTGTTTTCACTCGCCTAGGCGAGTTAAAACGTACTTCTAGAGGGCTCCATTCGCCCAGGTGACCTATTTGGCCTTGTTTAACTCGCTTGGGTGAGTTTAGTGCTTCTTGCTATTTGTGCATGAATCACTCGCCCAGGCGAGTTAAAGCCTCAATGATGTTGGCCTGGGTGAGTTTTGGGCGAATTTGCTTCAGGAAATGTCCTTTTTGCCCCATTTTGCTTGTCTTGCTTGTTTGGAAAGCTTTGATACACTTGATACCTATAAAAATATCAAATTTGATTGAACTAGTCTTCCAAAATGTGAAAAACATCATTTATATACATACCAAATACAAATCAAAATATGAGATTACCTATGTAATCGATTACAAAGAATGGTAATCGATTATACCAGTCATGCATGATTTTTATATTGCACTATGTAATCGATTACAAGAAGCCTGTAATTGATTAAACTGTTCTTCAAGGCTTTTCCAGGTTTTAAACAAAGACATTTAATCGATTAACATACCATGTAATCGATTAAAGCAGTAAGTTTCCATTTTTCCAAAAACTTAGCCATGAGAACTTGAATTCTTGTAAAATCATTTGAGCAGCTTTAGTTCATTAAACAAAAACATGTATGTATGAGGATGAGAATGCAAATTCAATGAAAGATCTCAAGGTTATGCACTTGAGCCACTTAGACAAATTACAAATGCCTTCAACTTGAATGGGCATGTAAAAAGCAAAAACTTCAAGTCATTCTTGCTTCAATCGATTATCTTAGTTCTTTATTCAATATGTATTACTGGTTTAATCGATTACCACAATTGGTAAATGATTACACAGACTTATTTCATATTTTGAGTTTTACTACTTTAATCGATTACCAGTCTTATGTAATCCATTACCACAGCTTATTTCACATACCTGATGACTGCTTTAATCGATTACATAATGTATTAATCAATTATCTGGTGTTTTAATCGATTACTTATGGTAAAATAATTGATTACACTATCGTTTTAATCAATTATATTCTGTTAAATCAGTTTTTATTTAAAGCTTGATGGATCTGTTCTTTATAAATAGACATTGAACGAATTACTCTGAAGATATATGACTTACCCAAAGGTTTCAAAAGCTTTCTAAGAGTCCAACATACTAATTTACTGAGTGTGAATCACATCTTGTGTGAGTTCAAGATTTCTGATTTTTAGAAATGATGTGTTAAAGAAAAAGAGATTTTCAAGTGTATTGATTTTGAGCATTGACTTTCATACAACCTGGATTGATTGGTAATTTCGTTCATTCATTCATTCATACATTGAAGGATGACAGGCTGTGTCTCCCTTGAATCTTTCTTTGGAATTTCTATGTATTAAAATTCTGATGTGAAAAATCAAATAAGTTCTTTCAAGTTTTCTAGAGTAGTGTTCTCTAGGGATAAAGATCTGAGTAGGGTTCTCAGGATCTTTGTGATTTGTTTTCTAATAGGGTTTTAGAATTCAGATTCTTTATCTAGGGTTGATAAAGATAATCACTTGTAAATTGCTTGTAAAGAATATTTTGATTTAGTAAAAACTTTGACTAGGTGTTGGTTGGAAGACATTGGATGTAGCCTCCAAGTTAGTGAGGTGAAGCAGTATAAATTGTTGAGTCTTTTATTCTAATTCTATGTATCTTTCATTGTTTGTATTTAGGTAATCAAAATATAATCAACAAAGAAAGGGTTTTTGTCATTACATGCATAATAAGGTGAATCTTGATTGAAAGAAAAGTTCTGATTTTACAAAAGGTGATTGAGTGATATGATCCAAGTTTCAATTTCGCAAATTATTTTAGAGAAAATTTTAAATATCTGTTTTAACCAATTCACCCCCCCCCCCTCTCTTGGTTAATTGAAGTGTGTTCATTGTGTTTTCAACTTGTACTGAGGATTTTTAAGATTAGCTTCTATTAATATGGTTTGATTTTTTGGAGATGATCTTAAGGCTCTAAAATTATAATCTATTTTAGTTACTTTATAATATATTCTAAAGATTATCTGTATTGCTACTGTTGCCACTTTTATTATCTCATTTGGTAATTGAATATGCAATTTTATAGCTTTATTAGTAAATTCATTATTAAGGTTCATAGCAAAAATAGGAAAACAATTAAAGAAGGCGGGGCCATCATGCAAATTGCTTTCTAATATTACTGAATCGTTAAATATTTTAAGTCTAATATCTCTTATTACCATTAATATTGGACTATTTATTCCTAATTTATAATTAGGTTTTGCTGCTACATGTATTAATCCTAAATGGATGAAATTATATCATTTACTTATATGTTCATCTAATACGGATTGTTCTAAAAGATTTATTATTTTATTATTATCTATTCTTGGGTAACTATGTTCTAAAACATGTATTTCATCTCTAGAATTAGAAAAGATACCATGTTGTTTATAAATTTCACTCTTTTTTAGTATAGGTATTAACTAATTAACTAAAGATTTCTCTATTTCTGTTATTTGTATTTCCATTTCTTTATTAACTCCTGATGTCGAGGCACTTTATCGAATAGTTCTTATGGCTATCTATTTATCTTTATTACTTCTCCCTAAATCACCCAGACTTCTAACTATATTGACTATTGATTGGGTTGTTGTTATGGAACTACCTCTCTTCATATCTGAGCTAAACCAATGGTCTTATGTCTTGCTGCTGCAAACAACTCCTCTTCAGTTTAAAATAACTAATATAGAAAGTTATCTAAGAAAGATATTGAGAATAATAAAGGTAAACACCAAGAATAAGATACAATATCTGATATCTTGGCCAAATAAGGCTTTGATACCACTATGGTAAGGATTCCAATTCTCTTAAAAGAGAGATATCACGTCTATTTAGATAATAAGGATGATATGTGTTGATTTTAAGGGAAGTTGCAAGAAGATTGAAGCAAGGATGAATGCTTGATGTTTGAGTTTTTCACATGCCCAATCATTTGAAGGCAGTTGTAATTTGTCTAAGTGGTTCAAGTACATTGCCTTGTGGTCTTTCATTTGCATTTGCATTCTCATTCTCATGCATACATGTTTTTGGATAAAATCTCAAAGCAATCCAATGATTTCAAAAAGAAGTTAAGTTCTCATGGCTAAGTCTTTGAAAACTGAAAACTTACTGCTTTAATCGATTACATAAGCATTTTAATCGATTAAAGACATTCATACTATTTCTGGAAAAGCCTTAAAGAACAGTTTAATCGATTACTAGCTTCTTGTAATCGATTACATAGTGCTATATGAAAAACCATGCATCACTAGAATAATCGATTATCTTGTTATGTAATCGATTATCTTAACTCATTAGTCATGATGCATTACTGGTATAATCGATTACCATTTTCAGTAATCGATTACACAGACCATTTTCGTGTTTTGAGCTTTACTAGTTTAATCGATTACTAGTAGTAAGTAATCGATTATTTCTTCATGCTTCATATACACTAAGACTACTTTAATCGATTACGTTTCGGTTTAATCGAGTATCTTGTTCATGAAAACATTTTCAGGAAGCTCAAGAACATATTAATCGATTATGTGATATTTTAATCAATTACATATGATTAAATAATCGATTACCTTGTTGTTTTAATTGATTATTGTCAGTTAAATCAGTTTTTTAAAAGCTTTGTATAAACTTGTCTTTATAAATAGACTTGGAGCGAATTGTTCTGAGAGAACATGAGCATATGTGTGAATCACTAAAAAGATAGAAAGCTTTTTCAAGAGCCAAAATACTAATTTGTTCTAAGAGTGAAAAACCTCTCATGAGATCAAGAGAGTTAAGTCTTTGAGATGAGGTTTTAAAGAAAAGAAGAGATTTCAAGAGTTCTGATTCTGAGCTTTGAATTGCATTCAACTTGATTGATTGTTAACATCATTCATTCATTCATTCATACATTTGAAGGATCACAGGTTGTATCTCTTGAATCTTTCTTTAGAATTTTTCTGTGTATTAAAATTCTGTTGGTGATATCTTTGATTCTTTAAAGTTGTTTTTCTAGAGGGAAGAACAGAGTGAGGTTCTCTGGTTCTTAATCACTTGAAGTCTATAGGGTTTAGATTTTTGTTTCTTTGTCTAGTGTGGATAAAGGTGATTGTTGTAAACTGCTTGTAAAGATTCTTTGATATAGTGAAAACTCTAATCTAGTGTGGGTTGGAAGTAACTGGATGTAGCCTCCATGGTTGTGAGATGAACCAATATAAATTGCCTTGTCTCTTGTTTTAAGTTCTGTATATTTCATTGCTTGACTTTGTGAAATCAAAATATTATCATCAAAGAAACTATTTCTATCATTGCATGCATATCAAGGATTCATCTTGATTGAAGAAAGAGTTCTGGATTTTCAAAAGGTGAACAAGTGATACTGTAACATCCTTCCAATTACTATATTATGCCTAGGTCATAATAAGTAACTAGAAGATGTTAACTTTTCTAACGTAAAATTTTAACCAAAATCGATTGATAAAAACTTATCTTAATATTAGAAAATTACGCTTATATTGAACCTGTAGAGACTTTTTGGTCTCTTTAATAAATTACAACTTAGTAATAACTTGTAAATAATATTCCCTTCAATAATAGTAATGTCCATATATTACAAAGCATATAACAAAATACTACAAGTCCGCAACATTAAAAGAATCTTCCAACTTGTCCTCACTTTGTAGCTCCTCCTTTCGATTTACTTGTCTGGAATGACACGGGAACATACTAAAACAGTGAGAATTCCAAAGAACTCCCAGTAGGTGAAAATTTACTTATCATACAGTGTCATCGTCATCATTCCAGCTACTTCGGTTTATTAAGAAAACATGTGAACAATTATAGTTGATTTTTAATTTCATAAACATATAATCCCGAAGTAGTTTCATTTTATTTACAAACACTTAAAAATAATCTCATACTTCATCATTAATGCAAGCATCATTTTCAATCATGTCAATGCATAGCTTACCTTTGTTATTCTCCTCTTTAATACCCTAAACTAGACAATGAGTTCATTAATAGACTTAGGTTGCTCCCGCAGGGTCGTGCTCAGCTTAACTGTATCACCCTTTGGGGTCCCATAGGGTCGTGCTTAGCTTAACTGTATCACCCTTGGGTCAATATGTTTTTCCGCAGGGTTGTGCTCGACTTAACCGTATCACCCGTTGGGTACCATCAGGGTCATGCTCAGCTTAACTGTATCACCCTTCAGGTATTATCTTTCTTTAGTCTTTCCCTCAGGGTCGTGCTCAGCTTAACCGTATCACCCTGTGGGCACCATTAGGGTCGTGCTCGGCTTAATCGTATCACCCTTCAGGTCTTATCTTTTTATCTTTCTTAATGCACATGACATGCAAAGCTACATAACTCATGTCATACAATTATGCCACAAAACATCAAGATTTCATCATCACAAAAGAAAATCATAACAAAGAACATCATAACAACAAGATTTCTTACTACATATGATTCGGTTCTTCCTATAATCTATACTCATCTAACATTCATTAAATTCCCATCTTTTAGTATGTTAAAATATACTTCCTAAGCTTTCTAAAAAGGTATCGCATGCCTCAATTGGAATTATAAAACTCTAGATATAATATTTTACAAATATAACTTCAAATCTGCCAGCACTCTCAAAATGCCACACTAACATCTCCAAGTGTTTTCACGATTTCAAGCAGTAAAAATTCTAGTTTTAGCTGAAATTTTTATATGTTATAGTTGACATTTAGATATTTAATTCCATATATCATACACCTTATTTGAGTAATAAATGAGAGAAATAAATTTTGTAAAACAGATGGCAGAAGCTGTTTGGGTGTGGATAGTTTCGGGCAGCTTGAGCTAAAATAATTTCTGGGAATGATTCACAACTTAGTTTGGTCCCGTATTTTAGGAAACATATAGGACATCCTAAGCTTTAAAATGAGTGGTCAAACATCTCATTTGGTTAAGTATAGAGGGAGATATGGAAATTTCAAAACAGTCCAAAATTCAGCTTACAGCCATACAAATAATCTCAAGAATCAAATGATAAATAAACCTAACTTTCACCTACCTCAATCAAGTTTTCTTCCAATTCCTCCAAGTATTTGGCTGCACCTCAAGTTATTGAAAGAATGAAAGGCTTGTCTATCTCTTCCTAAGAGGCTAGCTTCTACACGTGATTCTTCAAAAGAAGTGGGGTCTCTTTATGCTTTGAAAATGAAAGGATGAAAGTGAAATGAAAGAGAGGTTTCTCGTGGAATAGGTGGAAGAATGGAGTCTTGAATGTGACTTCAACTTAAGGCTTTCCTCCCTTTATATAGAGTTTGGAAAATAATAAAATATTCAAGGACATTTCTACCCTTTCTAGCTAGTTACTCCCATTTGGTTTCATTAGAACTTAGTTTCATCTCATCCATTTCATTCTAACTAAGCTCATAATGGTTTTCCTAATTATCTTCTATCCTTTATAAAAAATCTTCGAAGCCATGATGACTTTCTTTACAAGTGTCCTACCACTTGGCTACTTTTTACAAGTGTCCCTCCACTTGTCAAATGTCATGAAGCTTCTCCCTTTTTCTTGTTCTTTCACGTGACCACAAGGGAAGGAAGTGAAGTTTTGCTTCTTTTCATGTTATCTTGCATAAATATTGTCCAAAGCATGACTTTTTGGCCTTTTTCTTCCCTTTTTCACGTGGACTTTGCTTTAGCCAAGGGGAAGATTTTTATCTTCCTTTCCTCCTTCTATATCATGTTTCATTTCCTTTTAAAAGAGAGGAAAAAATTGTGTGGTTCTCCTTGTGTCCATATGTCACCTTTCATGAAGAAGAAGGATTCAATTCCAACATGAATTCACACATGGCATTCCTTAAGAGGAAGTAAAGTTCAATTTGAACTCTTCTACCTAAAAGATAATATTGAATAATAGACTCTAGAGATTTCTCTACAAAATATCTAATCAAAATATTTAGGGGCATTTTGGTAATTTGCCACTTATTCCAGGGGCATTTTTGTCATTTCTACTTCAAAATATCTAACCAAAATATCTAAGGGTATTTTGGTAATTTTCACCTTAAGGGTATTTTGGTAATTTTCTCTTCAAGGAAAGGGTAAAATGGTCAATCGCTTTCAAACATTTTTGTAATTTATCTTTGTATCTATAATCGACATAATCAAATTTTTGGGATGTTACAGATACGATCCAAGATTTTATTTTCGTAATTTTGCAGTATATTCATTGTGTTTTCAATATGAACGATAGATAACATAATGATTTTGAAATTCATAAATAACAACTTCATGAATATAACTTGGAAGATACACAGATTGATAATATACGTTAATCATAAGTTGTTAAAGAAATACTTACGTAGATATTCGTGAAGAATGACTAGAATGTAAACAAAGAAGATAAACTAGAGAATTTTGAAGATGATTAGAAAATCAGAGAAATTTTTCAAACTTGAAAACAACTCGTACCCCTTTCATTTATGATACACCTATTTATAATACAAGTCTTCCCTCTAGAAAGGATTCCAGACTCTAAAAGATAAGAAGATTACACAATCTACTTGGCCAATAAAACTTTTACATGTGGCCTTTATCCTAAACATAGAGAATCTTACAATAGTTATTTAAATAATAGAGACACTCATAATTTACATAGTAGAAATATTTGTTGACAATTTTGTTATCTTTTTGTCGACACCTCTAATTGGTTAACTCGTCTTGTCATCCTTTAATGAGATAAATCTTCTCTATTGAAGTAATCCAACATTTCCTTATTTTTCATATAAGGATTTGACTGAGTGCTACTTCCTTCATCTTTCAATTTCAATGACTTATTGCCGGGGGGTCCTCCCAAAGTCTTCATCTTTATTAGTCTTTCTTGGAATTCTTCTTGGGATGTTGCTGTAGCAAGTTCCACCATTATTTGTTTCTTTTCAGCTAAAAATAATGCTTATTTATCTATCTGAGAGTCTTCTTGAGGTCTTGAAATTTTATTTGCTTTTGCCCAATTTATTATCTTGTCTCTACTCAAAAGAGTAATATCAAACTTTTTTCACCATTTAACTTTAACTTGTCTTGATAATAAACAAATATCAATAACTTCATCAAGTCTTGAAAAGGTATAAGTCCAAGTCATTATCCATGTAATTCCTTGAGAGGCTATGAACGATATGAACTGATATCCTTGAACAAAGGTAGTTTGCTATTTGAAAAACATATATACATTCTCCACTGATTGGGGGAAGAGGCTCCTGGTTGGATCGAAATCCCAAAACCATTTGACGAACCATTTGGGAAACTTTAATGAAATTCCTCTTTTAAACCCAATAAACCATGAATGTTTATCAGGTTTAAAATCGATCATCTTGTACCAAGCCTCCATATAATCATAATAATTAAAATCTTGTGGGTTAAAGACTCTTGAAAACTTTTTAGGAACAAACAAGGGTTGTCCCCAGTCTTTATCTGACAAGATGCTCATGATTTTTATTTTGGAAAATTGAATTACTCCATCTTTATCCTTATTATGCTTTATCTCTATGGAATTAGTGTCTACTAGAATAAACTCATAAAAGGTTCTATCTTTGAGTTCATGGATTATAGGATATTGAATATTTTCAGGAAAAAGTATATTGGCTACCTCAGCCGAATTTAATTTTAACCAAGGCTTTTCAACTACTAGTATTGGTATAACTTCTTCTTTCTCTATATAATCAGGGTCATTTCCTGTATCAATCTTGAAAGTAGAAGGTATAGGTGAAGGAGTGTATGATTTTTGGAAATCCCTAGGACCTACTACGGTATTAAAATATTGAAGAGGTTGGTATTTATTGGTAACTATTAAGGGTCTGGGTATTGAACCTATTGGAGGTCTTGAAGACTGAGATATAGGATTATTTTGAACTATTTCTGCCAAGGTAGTATGTGGTCTAATGGTAGTATTGGTATAAGGTCTAAGATTAGGACTAATCTCCATTCTAGAAGTACCAGTAGGGGCGAAGCCCGTATTTACTGCTTCTCTTTATTTGTTCCCAGTGGGGGACAATATTGATCTTTATCCATTTTGATTTCTGAACTCTTGATTTTCCTGCTCATGTTGAGCCCTATAAGAATTCTCTAGTTAAAAAATCGGGTAAATAATTTGTTTCTTCTTTTATATGCTCAATATCGAAATCAAAACATGATAGTAATGCTTGCCATTTGGCAAAAATATATTTAGAAACCAAATTTTTAACATCTTTTTGTAGAACGGAAGGTGCTGCTTTACAATCAGTTCTTATTAAAAACTTTTTATTAAATAAATCATCTTGAAATTTTTGTTAACATAATACTATTGAAAGTATCTCTTTTTTCACAGTAGAATACTTCTGTTGGACTGGATGCCAGATACCCAAATGATACCTGACGATTTGTTCGGGTGACTCTTGATTTATTTTCTGTTTAATAATTTCTCCATAACCTAAATCTGAAGCATCTGTCTCTACTATTAGAAAGACATTTGGATCTGGAATTCCTAAAGAAGGAAGTTTCTTAGTTATCTTCTTTATTTCTCTCATTGTCCTAATCATTTCTTTTGACCATACAGGAGGAGTTTTCTTTAGTCTTTCATATAAGGGTGCGCAAATTATTCTAATATTAGGGATAAAATCTGCTATATAATTTATACATCCTAAAAATCTTTGTAGTTGAGTTTTATCTTTTATTTTATCAGGAAATTTTTTAGTAAATTCTATTGATATTTGAATTGGAGTTATGGTTCCTTGATATATTTCATATCCTAAAACCCTAATTTTTGTTTCAAATATTTTTATTTTTCTTTCATAAACTACTAAACCATTTTCTTTTATTATACTAATAAATCTTTCTAAATGTTCTATATGCTGATTTATTGTTTTAGAAAATACTAATATATCATCTATATATATACTATAGTAAAATATGAATATTTGTAAAATATATCATTACTTATATTTTGATATTCACTAGTTGCATTTTTTAATCCTTGAGGCATTACATTACATTCATAATGTCCAAACGGTACTACAAAAGCTGTTTTATACTTATCTTCCTCTTGGACCGAAATTTGATAGTATCCTAATTTTATATCAAATTTAGAAAAAATTGAAGAATTATTTAATCGTTTTGTTAAATCATTATTTTTAGGTAATGAGTATCTAATTCATTTTAATACTTTATTAATAGGTTTATAATTAATAACTAATCTTGGAGCAGCTCTTTTTATTACATAGGCTTTCATAACATAAAACCTTGAACAACTATAAGGAGATTCTAATGGTCTAATTAATCCTTTATCAAAATATTCATTGATATCTTTTTTACAATATTTTAAATATTGTTGATTCATTTGTATTGATCTGATTTTAGTTATAATATCTTTTTCATTAAAATTATCAACATAAGATAAACTTATTTCATATTTTTTTCTAAAGCCAAAAAATTATAAGATCTGGTTTATAAATATCTCTTTATTTTTTCTTCTAATTTAGATTATCTCTCTTATATATGAATTGGTTAATTGTTTTTCTATTCTTTTAAATTGTATTTCCTTATTCAAAAAGTTAATATGTTAGATATATATATGTATGTGTATGTATATGTAAATAAATATACAAATATCCATCTATCAAGTCCACAACGGAAATACGTTTCCTTGAGAAGGGATATTTTGGAATAAAATAAACTATCCACATGAGTAGTTTAAATAACACTAATGGTAGTGCCAATTTAGTCCCCATCCGTTTTTGCCAGTGACCACCGTGGACTTGTTTTCCCTTTTGTAGCAATGTGTCGAAAAAAAAAAAAATCAAATGGAATCGGGTGCCGCAGCCTGTAAAGTCGGGGGACTTGTAAAAAATGAAAAAATATTCCTCGCATCGTGTCCATCCATCCCACACCCGTGTCGTGCACTCGTGTCCTCTCCCCTCCGGTTCCGGTTCTAATAGCCACAGGCACTCGGGCACTCACCACTCTCTCTCTTTCTCTCTCTCTCTCTCTCTCTCTCTCTCATTTCTTCAGTTCCTCTGAAGCCGTGCTTGTGGTGGATCTAGATCACCGGCGATGGCGGACTCGCCGGATGATTCTTCGAGGGATCCCGGAAACGGCAAGGACATGGAGGACATTACATCCTCTGTTTCCAATGCAAGTAGCTCTTCAGCCTCAGGTTACTGTAGTTCTCTCTCTTTCTCTCCATCCTGAGCTCCTGTTTTGCTAGGTTAAGCAGTAGTTAATCAAAATTCACAAAGAAAACAAGTTGTGACGACAAGCAGGAAAAAAAAAGAGAGGAGAAGATCAAGTTATGGAGTTCATTATTATTATTATTAGTATTATATTTTTTTTTTTGTGAAAGTGGAATCGCGAGATTCTTCTTTCTTTAAAAAGTGGGCACTGTTTTGCACTTTGCTGTTCTGAGTTGTTTGTTTGGGAAATAGAGTGAACCGTAAATATCGGACCATATTTCATTGGGTAATGTCCCGTGTAAATTATGTGATGGAAGATGTAAGAATTTGACATGGGTAGGGATGTGGTGGTTTTCTGATTTTAACATGATGTGGCTAATAATCGGAATTTAGCTTAGGGAAGGCGGAGGATAAGTGAAATTTGGCTCATAGAGGTATCAATTGAAATGAAAAATATCTAGTTTCGTTCTGGTTAGGGTCTTTTGAATACAAGTATACAACCTAAACAACGTTTTCCCTGAAGTAGGGCCTGCAGAAGTTGGTCTCTATTTTGACCATAAACAAAGCAAGAAAGTCGATTTTAGAATGAGATAGTAATTATTTGGCTTAATTACACATTTTACCATCCAACTATCACTATTTTGTGAATTTTACCGCCCAAGTTTTTTTCCCGCACATTTGTGTACGGTTCTTTCAACGAGGATACTACAACTTCCCACACTTCTTTCATCATTTCATCAGTCTTGAAACTGTCACCAATTCAGTGCCTTTTGCTTCCATTAGTCACTTATGCCACTTGGAACTTCTCATCATCTTCTATCGTGTGTATCCCGAAACGATGCTCAACCCTATTGATCCACCCATATCATCTTCCCTAACAAAGACTGGAAACTCCAATCTTTCTTGCCAGTTATCTTCATTGACCCCTTCACTCATCACGTCTTTCCCCATCTGTATCATGCTATGCATTGTCCTCTGAATGTCCTGCAGATGTTTTGGGACCCCTGTTTGGGGACGCCATTATGTGCTCTAACATCTCTTTTCCACATCCTCAAGTGTGAATCTTGCTTTTCTGACATTTGACTTGTGCTACAAAGTTCTCCAAAGTTTTGAATTTTCCGTTAATCCCTCCATTCAGGATGCTACAGCATGAACCCTCCTCGTTTCTTGCACAGCACAAAGATTTCCCCATAGCTCCAAGAATTGGAGCTTTCATACTAGTGTTAGAATTGGTTCCAGATTTCACCATAAACAAAGCATAGCATTGTTGCTCTAGAACACTGTAAAAAAGGATAAGTTTCTAGATACTGCTTCCTATGTAAAAAACATGGATTTCAACAAGCTTGCGTGGCTTCCAAATATCCAACTTAAGGGTTCATTCCTTAGATGGGAAAGGAAAGGAGACAAACGAAATATTGCATGGTCACTGAAATCCGAATTGCAAAAGAGTGAAGGCACAAGCATTAAGCTGTATCAGATGCAAGTTGTTGAGTCAGATAGCAGCCCATTCAATTCTCATTATTTAATATTTGTATAATTTCTTTATCATGTAAAAAGAAGTTTTATTGGTTGCATGGTATACATACTAACTTTTTTTTTTTTTGGTTGTGTTGGTGTCATAGGATTTTGAACTTAGTTGACAGAGATACCTTAATTGACATAATTCTACAATTTGCTCTCCTTGGATATTGACATTTCTTCTACAAGAAAACTTGATGATTGTTGCTACATTCATTCATCTTATTTTGTTCTCTCTCTGTATCTCCATAAGAAAAAAACTCTAGAGAAGATAAAGAAATATGTACAGAAGAGGACAGTTATCCTCCTAGAAAAACCAATGCAAAGTGGAAACCAGAGATGCAAGATAAACACATTAAGTGAGAAAAGATTGTCAATGTCTTTGTATATTCATTAAGTTGACCGTGCCAAGGATCTCTTAGCATTTTCATATCATACATGATACATCTCTTTTCCCTGTATCTTCTGTTTGATAACTTTTTCTAAATTATATGCTCATCTTTGAAGTATATTTGTAATGCTCGTTTTTTTCCCCTTATTCAGGCATTCCTGGCAAAGGGTTGTCTAAAGTGACCACATTGCCAGCAGACATATCACAAGATAAATCGGAGTCAAGTTCAAGTAAGTTTAAGATGGAAAGGTCAAAAACAGAGAGACAGAGACACCTAAGTCCTGAAGATGCAGCACAAATTTTTGATGACAAAATTCCTATCCAGGAGAAGGTATATTATAATGATATATTGTAATTTTTCTCCTTTCCTTTTTCCTCTTACTCTAGGGGCTTTTATTTTTGTGGTGGCATTGGTTACCCAATTGTTGGTAAATATTTTAATGTATTTTGTTGATAAATTGTTGATAAATATTGATATTGGTTGTATGTAAAATATTTTTTTAGTACACATTATATTAAAAAATACTAGGAAAGTTAAGAAATATTTTCTTATCCCTCAATTTTCTCTTTCTTAGTTATTAGGAAAAGAAGAACAAAAGCAACATATAGATGTTGGAGGCAGTACTCACTTATTACTTGTGTTGCCTTTTTAAATAGGATTAGATCATGAACCATGCATCATTTTCTTCTTGTTATTATCAATGACACTGTCTTTATTTTTGTTTTTCAACCTGTATGGCTGGTCCTTCTGTTGATTTTTACAACTGTGCAGCTTAAATTGTTGAACAGAATTGCTACTGTAAAAGACGATGGAACTGTAGAATTTGAAGTTCCTGTAGATGTTGAACCTGAGGCTATTTTTGCTCGATCCAAACAAGTAAATCATGTAGTTGATGATTCACTTGATGCAACAGACTTTCATTACATCCCACCATTGAATATAGTCATGCTTATTGTTGGTACACGAGGAGATGTGCAACCCTTTATTGCAATAGGCAAACGCATGCAGGTATAGAGGCATTTTCTTATTTCCCAATTTTCTTTTTGCCTGCTTCAATAAAAACATACACACACAAGCATATGTGGAAATTTGTTGCCTTTTTTTAAGGTGACAAATGATTGCATCTATAGAGACACTTTATTACGTTTTATATTTTCCATTTCTTACGTATCTGTTAGAATTAGAACCATTAATGAACCATTGTCCACGCATAAGGTAAGTTGGGCCAGTGCATGTTTAGCATAAGGCAAGGTGGGCTAGAGCATTGTCCAGGCTTCAAGTGCAGAGTACTTGTGTGAGGGGGCATTTTATATCTATAACCATTCACGAATCTTCCCCTAAATAGTTTAAACTTTTGGGAAGGTTGATTCTTGACATTATGCATGCACACATGTTCTTTTTTTTTATTATGAAAAATGTTCAACTAAGAAAATTCAAGCAAATCAAGAGAAAAGAAATATTACAAATACGTGATTCCATGTTTGGTACTGCTCTTTCACTTGGCTCTTATATTTGTGGTTTCTATATTTCTGCTATATATTTGGTTTCTTTGTGGCTTCCCCTTTCTTTCATTTGCTAATGGCGATTTTCTATTTTCTGCTGAAAATATTATCATTGAATTAATGTGTTTTTTAGTTTATTAATTGTAGGAGGAAAGTATATGAACTGAATAATTTGTATTAAGTTATTTTCATATTCAAAGTTGAGTTTTTTTTCTTTCAATTAATTCTTTCTTTATGTGCAGGACTATGGGCATCGTGTTAGATTAGCAACCCATTCAAATTTTAAGGAGTTTGTTTTGACAGCTGGGTTGGAGTTTTATCCATTAGGCGGTGATCCAAAAGTTCTTGCTGGTTGTATGTACTATCTACCCATGTACAAATTTCTTCTACTGTCTGAATGGCTTTGTGCTTGATATTCTTAATTTCTTCTGTCCCACATTCCTTTCCCATGTGTTGTTTGTCAACGTGATAGAAGAATTTATGGTAAAAATATTTTTCTTGTTTTAGAAATAATTAATATTCAGGTGGTTAATCAGGTCCGATAAGTTTTTTTCTTAAACTAGTCATTTAATATTCTTAATAATCAAGTGATTGAAAATAGTTGGTAATTATTCATTGCAAAACATTTGACTCTTAAAATAGTTTGACTTTTTAATGTGGTGCATTGGGGTCCTAGAAACGTTGTGGTTTGTTATGTTGGTTTTGGTGTATTTTGATACGCATGCTTGTTTGATCTTTTCACCATGTTTTTTGGAGTGGGGTGTTGCTTCTTGTGTGCATGCACATTTTTATGTATCGCTTGAAGATTGATTCTTGTTGAATAACACGTTTCACATATTTTACACATGTTAATATTTGTAGATTTTAGTTATTGTAAATTATGAATTTGATTAATTCCATTTGTATTTAGGATTGCACCCTAATTGCTCATTATAACATACATGTGTGTACCTCTAATCCAAGACACACAACATTCAAATATCTTTCTTTTATACATGGTATTAGACTATTAGTCATAGTAGTCAATAGCGTGCGATAGCAGAGTATTAGATTGGAGCAGCCCCTTGTCACTCATAAGACACTCGTCGTGGCGCCATTCGCGAGGCAAATAGTGGAAAATTGCAGTGATTTGCGGGCTTTGCTGCTGCTACTCTGTTTGAGTTTTCATCGGACAAGGCTTGATGACCTTTAGCTTGTATTAGAGTATTGTGTAAGAGATGCAGTTATTCACTGCAATCTTGGGTAGTAAGGAAACTGATAGGTTAGTTCTGGTAGTTGTGACAGCTGTCATAGACAACTGAGTCTATAAATACCTAGCTGTAAACTTCTGATAAGTGGCTAATGAGAAGTAGTAACTTTTCCTCTTTCATTCTCTATCTTTTCTAATTGTTCTCTGAGATTCTAATAGCATGTGAGGGAGTGCTAGAATTATGTGCAGTTCTTGTATCACAGGTTAAATGAGTTCACCATGTTAGGATGTATTTAATATTCATAGGAATTAGTATTTAGGAAGTTCTGCTGTCAGTATCTACTGCAGATTGGGGCCTAAACCTTTCAGGGTGCTAAATTGTTGGTTTGAGGATAAGTCATTCAGAAAGGTGGTCACAGATGGAGGGAATTCAACCTTGATTCCTGGATGGGGAGGGCATGTATTAAAAGAAAAACTCGAGAGAATGAAACAGATTCTCAAAGAGTGGAATAAACAGCAATTTGGAGACTCTCAACAAAGATTAGTTAAAGCAGAAAGGGATCTGAATAAACTAGAGATGGAAGGTGACTCTAGACAGCTCGACGAGGATGAATTGAGGATGAGGAAAAAACTGCAGGAAGAGGTTTGGGTAGCAGCACAGTCACACGCCTCAATTCTTAGGCAGAAGGCCAGGACAAGGTGGATTAAAGAAGGGGACTGCAATTCTAGGTTTTTCCATTTGATAGTCAACTGGAAGCGCAGGAAAAACCAGGTCAAAGGAGTTGTTGTTGATGGTTGTTGGGTGGAGGAACCTTGTAGTGTAAAAGAAGAAATCAGATCGTATTTTAAAAGGAGGTTTGATGAACCGATGCAAGAGAGACCGAGGCTAGATGGAGTCAATTTCAAGACTATCGATCAACAACAGAATAATATGCTGGTGGCAAGGTTTGATGCGTCTGAAGTGAGAAATGCAGTATGGGAATGTGGGAGTGACAAGAGTCCAGGACCGGATGGTCTAAACTTTAAATTCATTAAGGAATTTTGGGAAGTTCTTAAACCCGATTTCCTTCGATTCTTGGATGAATTTGTTGTGAATGGAACTTTTCCAAAGGGTGGTAACGCCTCTTTTTTAGCCTTGATTCCCAAAGTTCGTGATCCAGTTAGCTTAGATGAATATCGTCCTATTTCTTTAATAGGCTGCGTGTATAAAATTGTGGCTAAGTTGCTGGCTTCAAGATTAAAGAAGGTGCTGCCAGGGGTAATAGACGTCCGTCAATCTGCTTTCATTGAGGGGAGACACCTGCTGCAGAGTGTTCTTGTAGCTAATGAAGTGATTGATGAGGCTAAACAGAGAGATAGGAGTTGCCTTGTCTTCAAAGTAGACTATGAGAAGGCCTATGATTCAGTTAGTTGGGATTTTCTAATGTATATGATGAAAAGGTTGGGTTTTTGCTCAAAATGGATCAGCTGGATGGAGGGTTGCTTGAAATCAGCAGCAGTTTCTATTCTGGTCAATGGGAGCCCAACAACACAATTCATACCACAAAGAGGACTAAGGCAAGGTGACCCACTTGCTCCTTTTTTATTCAACATAGCAGCAGAGGGTCTTTCAGGCCTCATGAGGGAAGCGCAGAATAAGAACTGCTATGAAGGATATAAGGTTGGAATGGAAAATGTGGAGATTAGCCTCTTACAGTACGTAGATGATACCATTTTCTTTGGGGCTGCAACGGTGGATAATGTGCATACTATCAAAGCAATTCTTAGGAGCTTTGAATTAGTGTCGGGATTGAAGATTAATTTCGCTAAGTGCAGCTTTGGGGCTTTCGGTGTGAATCCTTCATGGATTGAGAGTGCTGCTGCTTATCTGAATTGTAGAGTGTTGTCTGTACCTTTTTCCTACTTGGGGGTCCCTATTGGTGCTAATCCAAGACGGGGTGAGATTTGGGTTCCGTTAGTTGAGAAATGCGAGAAAAAACTAACTAAGTGGAAACAAAAATACCTCTCATTCGGGGGTAGAGTGACTCTTATAAAGTCAGTCCTTAACTCGATCCCTATATTCCTTTTTTCTTTTTTCAGGATACCTAAGAAGGTGGTGGACAAGTTGGTGAGGCTGCAGAGAAGATTTTTATGGGGGGGGTGATGATGATAAGGAGAAGATAGCTTGGGTGAGATGGTCCGAGGTTTGTCAACCAAAGGAAAAAGGTGGTTTGGGTATTAAAGATCTTGCGAAGTTTAACATGGCTTTGCTTGGAAAGTGGAGATGGAACCTTTTCCATAACAACGGGGAAGTGTGGGCAAAAGTGTTGGAGTCTAAGTACGGAGGTTGGAGGTCGTTGGATATGTCAACAAGACTTGGGTGTGAGTCTATTTGGTGGAAGGATTTGAGTAGTACTAGTAATTCACAAGAGTGTTAGAGAAACTGAACGAGAGAAAGAGAGAGAGATGAACAGTAACGAACTTCTTTTATTTAGAAAGAATGAATGAATCGGTTACAAAACTGTGCATGTGAGGTATTTATAACCTCTCACCACTAAGTAGATGAAAACTGACAGCTGTGCATTGCAGCTTCAGTGAACATACAGGTGTGCAAAATAAAAGGCTAACTACTAACTACAGCCTTGCTAATTACTAACTACAGCTTATTTACAAAGGAGTGCTGTTAGCAAAAGCTAACAGCACTTACATGCTCTAATATCCCCCCTCAAACTCAAAGGGAAAAACTTTCAGAAGAAACATTTTTCACATTGAGTTTGTTCTTGAGAAAATCAAATCTGGAAGAAGAAAGCGGCTTGGTAAGAACATCTGCCCACTGATCCAAAGCAGGAATATGCACAATAGACAGCTGCTTGGCCAGAATTTTCTCTCGAACAAAGAAAACATCTATTTCCATATGCTTGGTGCGGCTATGAAACACTGGATTGTGAGCAATAGAAACAGCACTTTGATTGTCACAAAAAATAGTAGGAGTGGTGAAAGAGACTTTTAACTCAGTGAGAAGAGCATGAATCCAGGTCAGTTCAGTGGAAGTTTGAGCTAAGCTTCTGTATTCAGCTTCAGTGCTAGACCGTGCTGTAACTTTCTGCTTGCGAGACCACCAAGAAATTAAATTGGGGCCAAGAAAAATAGCAGAACCAGAAGTGGATCTTCTGTCATCAACATCAGATGCCCAGTCAGCATCACAAAAGGCATGAAGAGGTAGAGGCTGGCTGACATCAACAGATTTGAACAGAAGTCCATGACCCACAGTTCCTTTAAGATACCTTAAAATCCTCTTAACTGCTGCCCAATGAGACTCAAGAGGAACGGCCATAAACTGACAAACCTTATTTACTGCAAAACTGATTTCTGGTCTGGTGAGAGTAGCATATTGCAATGCACCCACTACTGACCTAAACAAAGTAGGATCAGAAAATATATCAGCAACCATGTTTAGATAACTTACAGTTAGAAACCATGGGAGAAGAGATGGAGTGAGCTTTTGCCATGTTGGTTTTATGCAGTAAATCTCTAATGTATTTGCTTTGGGTCATGAGAATAGAGCTATTAGACAGATGCTTAACCTCAATACCCAAAAAATAATCCAAATGTCCAAGCTGCTTGAGTGAAAACACATGATTTAGCCTAGTGGTGAGCTGCTGAATTAGAACTTTGGAGCTTCTAGTAATTATAATGTCATCTACATAAACCAGTAGATAAACAATATGTGACTGATGGGTGTAAATGAAAAGAGAAGAATCACATTTACTACTTATGAACCCAAACTGAAGTAGAGTGGACTTTAATCTGTCAAACCACTGCCTCGGAGCTTGTTTTAACCCATATAGTGCCTTGTTAAGCTTGCATACCAAGGTTTTATCTGCATTTTCAAAACCTGGTGGCTGTGTCATGTATACAGATTCTTCAAGAAGACCATTTAGGAAGGCATTGTTTACATCAAGTTGAAATAACTCCCACCCATGAGAAAGAGCAAGAGTGAGAACAATTCTTATGATTATAGGTTTGATTACAGGTGAAAAAGTTTCATGAAAATCAAAACCCTGCACTTGATGGAAGCCCTTAGCAACTAGCCTGGCTTTAAATTTATTAACAGAACCATCTGCATTTTCTTTAACCCTGAAAACCCACTTGCACCCAACAGCTTTCCTGTTAGCAGGTAGAACAACTAACTACCATGTATTATTTTTCAACAAAGCATCATATTCTTGTTTCATGGCAGCAAGCCAGGTTGAATCTGCCAATGCCTGTTTCACATTTTTTGGTTCAGAATGAACAAGAAATAGGGAAGGATGTAATCTGGGATTATGAAGACCAGATTTGGACCTAGTTTGCATGGGATGAGTGTTAGCAGGAATAGAACTAGGTACAGAAGCAGATTCAGAAGAGGAATCAGTCACAGCAATGTTTTCAGAGGCACTATTTTGTGTAGACTCAGACTCAACAGTAGTGACAGACTCAACAGTGGTGACAGGTTGAGAAATAGATGGAACAACAGTAGGATTGATACCAGAAATAGGAGAGAAACCAGGAGGAACACTGGGAGCAGGAATAGACAGAGATGACAAGGGCTGAGACTGTATAGAAGTAGACAAGCCAGCTGGTGGAGATAAATTTGGATTTAGACTGAAATATGAATCACGGTGTTTTTCAGGACTAGAATCTTTTGAAAATATTTCAGAATAAGGAAACCTCCCTTCATTGAACAAAACATCCTTAGAAATGTAAATTCTACCAGAAGGAGACAAACATTTGTAGCCCTTATGAGAATTGGAGTACCCTAAAAAACACACACTCTTGTGACCTGAAATTCAGCTTGTGAGTATTGTAAGGTTTTAGAAGGGGAAAGCAAGAACAACCAAAGGTTCTAAGGAACCTAAAATCAGGATCCTTGTGAAAAAGAGAGGTAAAAGGAATATCAAAGTTGAGAGAGGCAGTAGGAAGCCTATTTATCAGATAGACAGCTGTACGGAAAGCATAATCCCAAAACTGCAGGGGTAATGAGGCATGATGCAGTAAGGTAAGACCCAAATCCACTATGTGTCTATGTTTTCTTTCAACCACACCATTTTGATGATGAGTGTGGGGACATATAAGTCTATGAGAAATACCATAGGATGATAAAAGAGTAGCAAAGGGCCTGTATTCACCCCCCCAATCAGATTGAACCTTTTTTATTTTGGTGCTAAGTTGCAATTCAACTTGAGTTTTGAAAGCCTGAAAAACAGAGATGGTTTCAGCTTTAGTTTTTATGGGGAAAATCCAAGTAAATTTGGAAAAGGCATCAATAAAAGACACATAGTACTTATATCCAGCAAAGGAGGTTAAATGAGAGGGTCCCCACAAATCAGTAAATATAAGTTCTAAAGGAGAATAAGTGGTAATGGAGGGAGAGGAGGGTAATCTATGAGATTTACCCATACAGCAGGATGCACAAAAATCTGAAACATTTTTATTAGACTGTGAAATATTACAATGGTTGAGAACAAGTCTCATTACATGACTGTTGGGATGGCCTAACCTATTGTGCCAAACATTGCTGTTACAGGGAAAGGAAAAAATCAGAATTTGTATGTTTTGAGGAATCAGCAGAAGTGGATAAAAGCTGAGGAGAAATATCCTGAAGCTTGAGATTATGAAAGCAATAGAGACCATCAGCTCCAACTGAACCTTGGAGCAAGATTTCACTTGTTTCCTGAGATTTAACAAGACAAACATGAGGATGAAATTCAAAGAAAACAGAATTATCCTTGGCAAATTTACTGACACTTAACAAATTTTTTTGAGATGGAAGGAACATGAAGTAATTTTTGTAATTTAAAGGTGAAGTGACTATTAGTAGGAGAAATAAAAGAAGAGGTACCAGCACCATAGATACCTAATCCTTCACCATTACCAATGAAAATTTGATCAGGCCCATCAAAGTGATTAAACTGTTTTATATGCTGAGGATCTCCAGTGACATGAAAGCTGGCTCCAGAATCTGGAATCCAGGAGGAGTGATCAGTACCAGATCCAGGAGAGACAGTGTTTGTAAGCATAGCACTGGGCTGATTAGGAACAGAGGTTGCAGATTTCAAATTAGGATTAACCCAAGTGTTAGAAGGCCTTGTATGATCAAATCTGGATGAACCAAGATTATAAGGAATAGGCTGAGAAGTGACAGGATCAAAAAAACACTAAAGATTCATGAGGCTGAAAGTGTGTATCAGTTCTGAAATGACACACATTTGCAGTGTGTCCATATTTAAGACAAATTTGGCACTGAAAATTGGCAAATTTGCCACTGCCACGTCCTCTACCAGCTGTACTGCCACGACCATTATTATTTGTTCCTCTGAAATTCCCAGAATTACCACCCTTATGTGAATTGGAAGTTGAGTATCCTTGAGTATAGTTCAAGGAAGGAGAACTCAACAGCTGAGTTTCTTTATTGTAACGATTTATGCGTGTCTCATGACCATATAACAAAGCTTCAATTTCAGCAATTGATGGAGTTCTTTTCTTGCCTTCAATAACAGCAATAACAGATGTATAGTCTGAAGGAAGTCCTTCCAAAATAGCATCAACATATTCCTCATGACGAACTGGAACACCTACACCAGCAAGCTCATCCACAAATCCTTTAATTTTTCTCAGATACTCATCCATAGACCTGTCAGAAAGTGATACTGCACGCATGGCAGTTCTCAGTTGTCTAGCCCTGGATTTAGTATGAAGACTGAAGTGTTCATGGATCTTTTCCCAGACTTGATAGGAATGAGTGGATCCAAGAACTCGAGAAAGAACAGATTTGGAAAGTGTAGATTGGAGCCAAACAAGTAAGGTTTGGTCCTGTACTTCCCAAGCCTCATATTGAGGATTGACTCGATCAGCAATACTGTCTTCCTCAGTCAGATATCTTGGAGGAATTACCGGATTAACAACAAAACGTTGAAGCTTATGAGCTTTCAACACAGGTTCCACATGTTGACGCCAATGGAGATAGTTGGAGTCATCAAGCTTTTCAGCAATCGTAGTTGGAAAGGAATGTGAACCCAAACCTGACAGAGCGGAAGCGGAAGCCATAGAAAAACAAGCAACACAAACAGAACCACAAGTAAGGAAAAACCAGAGGCAGCAAACACAACTGAGCCAAACAGCAGCAAAACGTGATTCTGTACAGCAAAACAACTAAAATCAACAGCAAACTGCACAGACAGCTGCGAAAAGAGAAGTCCAAGCCCAATCGAGACCAAAAACAAGCCAAAGCATGAACAGGAACATTCACGATGCAGGTTTTGCCGCGAACAGAAGGAAAACGATGTTGAACAGTAACGAACAGGAAAAATTGCCGAAACCAACACTAACCAGCACAGAAACAGCCGAAAAGGAAAACCCTAGCAAGAACAGGATCAATCGGAGGCTCTCAAGTGAACAGGAGCACCGCGATAAAAAAGAAATCCCGAAGTGAATAGTAACACGTATGAACAGTAACACGTATGAACAGTGATACGATTATGAAGGAAGCGCAATCCAAGCAGAAACAGAATGGAATGAAGGATCAAAATGCACTGCACGGTCAGTGCAAAAATTTTGCTCTTGATACCATGTTAGAGAAACTGAACGAGAGAAAGAGAGAGAGATGAACAGTAACGAACTTCTTTTATTTAGAAAGAATGAATGAATCGGTTACAAAACTGTGCATGTGAGGTATTTATAACCTCTCACCACTAAGTAGATGAAAACTGACAGCTGTGCATTGCAGCTTCAGTGAACATACAGGTGTGCAAAATAAAAGGCTAACTACTAACTACAGCCTTGCTAATTACTAACTACAGCTTATTTACAAAGGAGTGCTGTTAGCAAAAGCTAACAGCACTTACATGCTCTAATAAAGAGGAGGGTTGGTTTAGAAATCACGTTAAATGGCAACTAGGGTGCGGATCTAGGGTACTGTTCTGGGAGGATGATTGGAAGGAGGCTGGTACTACTTTGAAGATGAAGTATCCTAGACTATTTTTAATCTCTCAGCAACAGCAACACAGTGTTCAGCAGATGGGAACTATGTCTCAAGCAGGATGGGAATGAAGATTTAGGTGGAGGAGGTACTTCATGGAGGGAGAGATTGCAACAGCCATAAAATTTATTGAAGAGGTACAGGATACACACCTGCAACATCAGCTGCAAGATTCTTGGAGATGGGAGGGAGATCCGAGTGGGAAATACTTAGTGGGAAGTGTATACAGATTGCTAAATATGGAGGCAAGTACACAGCATCAGCAGGAGGTTTTCAAAGAAATGTGGAAGCTAAGAATCCCTAGCAAAGCATTGTGCTTTGCCTGGAGATTGTTGAGAGATAGGTTACCCACTAAGAAGAATTTATATAGAAGGAATGTACAACTGGTTGATAACAGGTGTCCTTTTTGTCAGCATGCTGAAGAGGACGTGTCACTTTTTTTTCAGTTGCCCCAAGGTTATGCCGTTGTGGTGGGAATCGATGAATTGGATTAACATTCAAGGGGTACTTCCGATAAGTCCAAAAGAACACTTCTTACAGCATATGTACTGTGGTCCTAATGATATCCTTACTAATAGATGGCAGATTTGGTGGATAGCATTGTCTTGGTGCATTTGGTATCACAGGAATCAGATTGTGTTCAACGGTGCTACTTTCGATGGCCAAAAACTGATGGAGGATGCTTTATTTTTTTTGTTGGTCTTGGTTGTCTAACCTTGAGAAGGGATTTAATATCCCTTTTTACTTTTGGTCTAGTAATATTAAGGAAGGTTTCTGTACTACTGGGAGGCTGTAGTAGTGGTTTGTAGGAGGATTTGAGCCTATCTTTCAGCAAAATCTGTGGCTGTCTAGTCCATGCCTACTGCATGTATTAGATAGCCTCAGTTTTGTTTTGTGTGCTAGATAGGTTGTATATTGATTTTTGATATACTTGTATGTTTACTCTCATATTTATATATATATATATATATATATATATATTATCTTTGCTGAGCAAAAAAAAAAGTATTTAGGAAGTTGCACTTATTTACATTTAGGCTTAGCCATGGAAATAGTAAGTGCCTTGGAATTAATATTCACAGTTTCTTTGTCTATATACTTGGTTGTTTAGCATAGTAGAAGTACTGAATAAGAAACCATTGTCATTCTCTAGATTACATGTAAAATATTTTTTCTCCATTTAGCAACTCCATGGCACAACGGTAAAGTTGTGTCTTAGTGACTTATTGGTCATGGGTTTGAATCCGGAAATAGCCTCTTTGCATATGCAAGGGTAA